>JAMXBD010000322.1:600000-1169320 GCA_024138025.1 Combretum micranthum
ATTATAGAGGATACCACAGAAGTAACTACAAAGGATGTATCGGAGGATTGAAATACCTTAAGTTTTCATTAATCTAAGTAAGAGTTGATATAGTTAAAATAAAATAATTGGTGGTCAGTTTTGAACTCGAATTTAAACTTAATCTATACTTTGAATTTAGATAGTTTAATTAAATCAAATAAATTAAATTATAGAGTATAATTAGATAGATAAACATAATCAAATTAATAAATGGATTTAATTCAAATTAAGAATTCAAATATTCTTTTTCATCTATCTATTTACTTCAACTATCCATTTCATTAATCCAATTCTTTAATTTCTCTTGCTATCAAATTTGAATTCTATTCATTTTCAATTGGTCTATTTACTTCAATTATCTTTTGCAACAAATCAAATTTCATCATTATCTCAATCACTTTTAATTAGAACTCTTTTTTTTTTCAATTATCAAATGAACAAAAGTATTATATCTTTCCTAATCATTCATTTTAACTTTTTTTCTTCTATTTTAATTCCCAAAACTTTCAAATATGTAATTAAAGCGTTTTGTAAGTTTCTAAACCCTTAAATAAATAATTTAAATGTTTAGTGAATTTTTAAACCTCAAGCTTTAGTTTGTTTCATGAATTGAATTACTCAATTCTTTGCAATCATTAATTTGAACCGTCTTTCCTTCGATTTACAAATGATTCAAATTTCACAAGTTTAATTATTTAAATTTACAAAATGTCATGATTTAATCATTTTAACGTAGATTTTATTTTTTTTTATCCCCATAAATTTTAAGTTCATCTACTAGTTTAAAAAATCAATTTTTAAACCCGAACTTAAACTACATATCAATTTCCTACAAATTGAATTTTTAAACTAGGTTTATAATTTAAGATATTGATTTCTATTATATAAATTCTCAAAATTATTTTTCTGATTATTTTCGATAGTTGAGATATCAATGTAAAAGATTTAAACCTAAAATCCCTACCCATAAATATCTTTTTCTCCTAATTCTTTTATTGAGTTTTCCTTCCCTTTTTCTTTATCTTTTGATGCCTTTTTTTCTTTCTTTCTTTCTTCTTCTTCTTCTTTTTCTGGTTTCTTCTTTTCTCTTGTCTTTTCTCAAGAATCAAACCCCCAAAAATCTTCATTTTAAGTAGATTGAATGAGAAATAGAAGATAGAAAATGGAGATCATAAACATAATAGCTTCAAGAATTAAGGAGGAGGAGTAGTAGAGAAGATCAAGATGTTTAAGTTGCCTAAAAAGATAAGTTTTGTTGTTTTCTTCATTTTGATTATTGCATATGCATGAATATGATAAATTAGAACTAGATATGAGTTGGGTTAGTGAAATAATTAGTAAATTAAGGATATATTAGCATGAAGCTAAAAATCTTTGTTTATGCATGAGTGAAATTAGAAAGCTGTTGAAATGATTTAGATGATGTATGATAGTGGAAATACGATTAGCAATTTTGTTTAAACTTGATATGAACTTGTATGCTACTTTTATGATGTTATAAGTTGATAAAATTAAGTAAAAAATGTAAGCCCTTGTTCCCTTAGCAATATGAATTTGGTTTTGGAAATTGGAACTGAAAACCGAAACCCTAACAAAATACCCCTGGACTAATTGGACTTGAAAACCTTATGTCCGGCAATCCCAAGAACGAAACCCCGAAACAATAGAAATGAATTAACTCCAGTATATAGCCCTAAATAATTTATCAAAACATACGAAGATTAGAATTCGGAATAATTCATTCGTTTCGGACCCAATCGAGATCTGTTCTCGAAAACCGATCCTCGGAACTCGGAATAGAAGATTAATATATAGGACTCGTTAGAAGTGAAATTTAATAAGGAATTCAAAAACATATTTATAATAATTTTTCGAGTTATAAAGATTATAGTTATAATCCTTTGATCGTATTTTCATTACTACCGGTAATTTAGTTGTGTAATCAACTTTTTTATTTCTTTAGCACTATTTATCAAGTACAACCACCCATACCCTATTCTTACATCCTTATAACCTATTCTTACAATTTTACATCATTTCCTTATAAATTTACCTTTCTAATACATTTTATTACTTCAAGTTACTTATAAAATTTGAATTTTATTACACAAAATAATTAAACTTCTCTCTCTGCCTCTCTTGTATAGAATCGGTGCCCCCTCCCTCACTCCCTCTCTCATTTATTTGATTTTTCTTCAATTAATTATTCATACAAGACCCTAATTTCTTTTCCTATATAATATCTATTTTACCTTTCACAATTTCACTTTTCTTCATTTCTCATAAATCAAACTTTTGGAAAGTTTTTCTCTCCTCTCTCCCTCTATTCTTGCCGTGAGCTCCCCTCACACACACAACACACACACACACACACAAAATTTACTTCAAGTCTTCTTACTGCACATATCTAAATATGCAATAGATCTTAACCCTATCACACTAAAACATGTAATGACAAGATCATACATGTGTGGTTCCACTAAAATCCCCATGAGATTTACGCTAAGGATGTGAAAATACTTAAGCATGATATTCTTGCCATCACAATGTTGTGGATCTTGAAATCTAAGTTATATTGCTATTATTTTGCTATATTATTGTTATATATTGCTCTTATAGAAATTTTGTGCATATATTTATATTTTTACTCTCATCTACATATTGTTTAGGTGGTATTTGCATCCATGACATGGGTGGTATAGTAGATCTACTTGTTTAGAGTATTCAAATGCTATAGTTACTTGTTTTACTTACATAAAGGATTTGCAATATGATAGTCTTAATGAAGGTGTTGCTAAAACTCAAAATCTATTTTGTTTCTATGAAAAAGTGATTTTGAAAATTCGAATCTTGAGAAAGAACTATTTAGAAAACCTATTTTCCAACTCTAAAATGAAGATATTACATGTAAAATGAAGGGCTTAGGTGATAGGTATCATAAAGGAGTGATTTTTATAAGATAAACTTAGTTTTACTAAAAGAAATTTTCAAAACAAGAAAAGGGTTACAAAAGTTAAGTTTGATCTATGCTTCAACACCAACAAAAATTTTAAAATTCGTAACTATGGTGAAATGCCAAGAAAACACCTATTTTCCAATACTAAAACAAGAGTTTTATTAAAGAAATGGAAGCTTTAGGGAGTAGGTTTGATTAAAACTTAATTTTAGAAAGATTAAAAAAGTTTTTCACAAGAAATAATCTCAAAAATAATTTTCTAAAATTCAGATCTAAAAATGATCCCCATTTAAACACTTATTTTCAAATATCAAAATGAGGATTTTAATAGAAAAATAGAAGCCTTAGGGAATAGATGTAATACATACTTGATTTTTATAAGAGTAAATGTGTTTTATCAAAGTATAAACCTAAATCAAAGGAAAGGTTTCCAAACTAGGATCAATCAATAATTTCATTTCCAAAAATTGTGTAAAATTCATCACTAGGCAAAACCCACATTTAAACATCTATTTTCTAACATTTAAATGAAGAATTTTATTAAGATAATGAAGGTATTAGGTATATAGGTCATCAAGGCTTTATCCTAGTAAAAATATGAATGATTTCTAAAGAGATAAAACTAGTTTTCCCAACCAAGTGTTCTTAAAATTGTTGCAAGTAAAAGTTTTCCAAAAATTCTTTTTAATAAAAAATCATTAAGGATTTAGATGTAGATAGCCCATATCATGTCATTCATGATAACAACTTATAGATATTGCATGCACATATAATATACTTGGTAGAAATAATACAAATTTCACAAAACAATTTCAGAAATGCAAGTTTTAGCTACTGATCAGATCTAATCTGAGAATTCCGAGACCCAAATGTTTTCAAAACTTAAGAATAACATCATAAATATATAGATCTTTCGAAGTAGATAGAAATCGATGGCTTATTTGCGAAATTCCGAGTTAAAATGACTAAGTTATGACTGTTTTAAGTTAGAATTTTCATCCACCACGAAAATTACGAACTCAAAAGTTTTATTTAATGAGTTGGAATTAGTTATGGTATGAAATACTCATTTGGGTATTTCTTTCGTTTAGGTGATTTTGAACCGGGGGAAAATTCTTGTTTCTGGATTGCTACCATTAGAGATCGGTGTCCATGATCGAGTGAGTTCACTATCTTTAAATTATATGCTCCTGATTGTGCTTGTAATGATAGTGGCATTAGAATTAGGATAAGATAAAATTTGAAATGTGCATGTGAATTCTATTTAGTTGAATTGATGATAAGAATATTGAGATGGGAAGTGCTATGAATACTTGTATGATGTAGTATAGAATTGAAGTGTCTGCGATATCTATGATCGACTATAATCCGCTTAAATGATATGCCATGATCTTATAATTAAATTGACTATGCATACCATATGTTGAGTCACATTGCATTTGTTATTATACTTTTGTGAGAAGAAGGCATAATAATTAGGCAATGAGTGAGCCTGTAAACTCGAATATTGGCATAATGGCCTGAATTAAAATGGAAGTGGTGTAGGCACTTGTATCAACTACAAAATTAGTAAGTGTATGGGTACCTAAATCAACCACTATATAAATGAAAAAAAAATTGAAATCTATGGTCGTATGAGCCTAAAACACCTAACCCCGAATGGAGGACGTAAATCCATTCAACATAGGATTCCCGAAAAGTCTTATGTATTGTATGCTCACATGCTTGTGCATTTCATATGATTGTTAATATAACTTGCTTGCCCTATTGTTTGATGAAGTATTTAATTTTGGAAGTGAAACTCACTAAGCTAGTGTAGCTTATACCCCCACAGTTTCTTTTTAATGCAATTCCCGTACATATGGCTGCATCCTCGGGCCTGGCCAAATCTGGTATTGTGAAGTTAGGAGTGTTTCCCCTTATAAGTTTATGATTAATTTTGTATAGTCTTTCATAGTAAATCTTAAACGATCGGGTTTTACTTAAAAGATAATACCTAGACTTTTGTTTAGCATAGGAATGCCTCGTAGTATTTTGTAACTGATCCTGAGATATCTGTGGTTTATGTTTTTATGCTTATCCTATCAAATTGAACCATCTATCCTCAACTACATATGTATTCTATTGTCGTAAGGGAACGCCTTGCATCCTAATACAAGACTTTTGAATGACGTAGTGATTCTTAAGTCTTGTTTAGCATGCGGTGGACTGTTACGTTTAGGGTACCTTTTGGGGCATGACAGTTTAAGTTGGTATCAAAGCAGCTAAAATGTAAAGCATGGAAATAGAATTTAAAAACTTAAAATGTCAAAATAAATGAATCTAAGGGTAAGAATAAAGTTAAAGTCAAATCTAATTAGAAATCTTTTCTTGGTATAGGTATCCTTAGTTGAAACCCGAGAAAGAGCCAAAATGTTTCTAAAGGGAACTAATGAAACATTTGTGGATTACAAGTTGAGGCTGAGAACTCTATGTGAGGATTTTGCATTAGTCGAGAAGCCTACGACTCTCAAGGAGATGTGTGTGATTTGGAAAAGAGGCCTTAGGTACACCCGGTAGGAAAGGGTAGTTGATCAGATTAGATATGATCCAATCAGGAGGAGAAGATGGTCCATGTTGGAAACAATCTATGTTGTAGAGAGAATCATGGTAGATTATGAAAATGAACCAATGTTTAGAGAGGCCACATTTATTTTGAAGAAGGAAGATAATCTGCCCTACCCTGATTTTTCAAGTGTAGAGGAGCATTGGACCTTTGTATGTCTATGCCCACGATGACTTAATGACCCATAGAGAATGGCTTGAGGCCGACGCGAACAACCATTTCTATTGGCAAGGAATATATCTGGACATTTTTCCGACACCTACAGAAATTCAAGCTCCACCCCCTAGTGAAGTAGGCATACAATTTGGGAATGCCCTAGTAGAGGTAAACCAGGATGAAGATGAGAATGAGGAGGAAGAGGACCCCGAGGAAGACCCAAACTGGGTAGATGAGGAAAATAATGGGACACCTCAACCAACTAGAATTGAGGAAGATTCAAGCAATGAACCAAACCCGCCTAATCAGGATTTTGATCAAGATTTGCAAATTCTGAATAGCCACAGGATAGAACCAAATATGATCCTAGTTTGTGGAGGGACATATATGCATTTGGAGAAGGCCCGAGAGTGACAAGTGAAATAACCGCTGATCCTGTAGGGAATGAGAATTTTGCGGATGTTATGATGAGGGAAGCCCAAGAGAATGATGAGAGGAATTTGGAGGAAATTGGAGAGGAGATGATAAGAGAAGAGGATAGAGAGATATAGGATACGGAAGAAGAAGAAGAGGAAGAAGAAGAGGAAGAAGAGGAGGAACCCGAGCAGGAGGAGCAAACTTAGCCACCTAGGAAGAAAATGATGACAGTAAGAGAATATTTGAGCCTGTTTGTTAGGAGGGACGATGTTAGTTCTTCTAGTAGAGATCGTCCTCCGACCCCTACCTCAAGAGACTCCCAAGAGTGAAGAAAGTAGTGATGATGAGCATGACCCGCAACAGTCCAACAAAAATTTTGAAATAGGCAATGAGGGATGCTAAATTACCTTAGTGATGTATTTAGGAAGTTCTAGTGCGTTATGTATTTAGTTCTTTATCTTATGTTTTTCCTTCTCGGCTTAGCAAGAAATTGTAATTTTGATAGGTCTAAATCAGTCGAGTAACATAGTTTTCATGTTTTGTAAGCATAATGTAAAAAACTCAGCCGAATGTATGACCTCGATATGATTTAATGAAATTTAACATGTACTTGTTTAAAGAAGGAAGTTTCGTTTTCTTAACAAATGACATAAACATGTAAGCAGCCGATAAGGAACATTATACACAATATACTCTTAGGAAACCATAATTAAGAACGAGATACATGCATATCATTGCACCCACTGCATCATTATGTTTGATTTCTATTGATTTCTCTCAAAGGATGATTTTGATGATAACAAAAAGACTTAAATGATTTCTTACATATTTTTTTTAAGTGTGCAGCATTAGATATTAATAATGTAAAACAATATCAGAAAGAATATCAGAAAGTTAGACAATGAAACATTTGTTCATCAGAAGGTTCCAACAGGAATGACAGGACATTTTTGGTCATCAGAGGGAATTTCAGAAGGTTTATAAACTCTATGAGAATCATGTGCTTTTCAATTCCGATTTAATTTTTGAAGACCTAGCTCCAATGTTGAGTATAATTTGGGTATTATGCTCAATGTGTTCCATAAAGTCGGATTAAAATCCACAGGGATTAAAATGAGAATATAAGCTCAATTGAAGAACACGAATGCACTGTTAAAGAGGACGAGCTCAAACTGATTTTTAAATTATAAAAATGAATTACATTTGAGGAGAAAGTTAGTGTGCATAATATGAAGTATTTACAAAATACAATTCAGATTTTTATGGAATGTGTCCATAGAATTTTAAATCCTACGAAGAACGTTGAAGCTTGATAAAGCATGAATAGTACTAGACGATGAAGCTGTGTAACGAAGGATAAATCCAAATCCGATTTTTCAGTATAAGATAAACATACAAGTTGTTAGTTATTTGACTTATCTTCTGAAGCTGGAATTTCGAAGATTATATCAAGAATTCAAAATCAAAATAAGTCAACAGTTGGATAAACGTGAGCTGATATTCCGAGGATTACACACACGAAAATCTAGGACAAGCTCATCCTTTCATTCTTCGAGCTGTTAGAGAAATGGGAATAAAAAGAAAAAGAGGAAGACAGAACAAGGGATCAGAAACAACATAATACTCAATTTGCTACAGTGTTCAAAGCATTCTTACGAGAGAAATTGTCATATTCTACTGTTACTGTTCATTTGAACGAATACATTTGAGGAAACATAATTCTTTATTCCTCTGATTTGTTGTTACACATTTAGTGTGAGTTGAGAGTTACAAGTAGGCTTAGTTGATTGATTGAGAGAATCAAGCTAAGTGAATTGTAGCTAAAGAATTGGCAAGAACTTCTTGTAACTTTTATTGATTTGATTGGATAGTGGAACACAACCGGTGAGGAGTACCGGGACGCTGGCTTGGAGCTGGAAGAGAAGATTGACACTCGAGGCGGAACCTCTATATATCGATTTGCTCTTTCTTCTCCTTATCTATCTTTAATTTCGTGATTTATTATTGATGTTTTATATGTTTGATATATGCTCAGAAAGTTAATCGGAAAGTAACTTACATATAGTTTCTTAGTTAGAAGGTTAATCAGAGAGTAAATCATTCATATTTATCTTACTCAGAGAGTTAAGCAGAAGGTTTCTAAGTGTGAAAATCTTGTTTTATTCTTGATCTGAATTTTTGATTAAAGCTTTTATTTGTTAAGTTTATTATTCTAAGAAAGTTTTAAAGCCATTTTCGTGGAGTAACCAAGTGGTGTGAAATTTGTTTAAATTTTTTAAAATAAATTTTATAACCAATTCACCCCCCTCTTGGTTATCTTTTCGGGACCAACAATTTCTTTTGCTTGATTGCATAAATTGAGTTATGATTTCTATTCTACAATTTAATATTACCAAATTTTCTTGACTTGGATTGCATGATTTGAACTTATTATGACTTGTTGAAATTTCGATTGATTACTCGATTTCTGTGATTTGCGATTAAGTACTTGAGGGATAACTAAAAAGAAAATCTTAAAGCTTACATCGTAATGTACAAACGGATGAAACCGAAGGAATTGAAATTATGAACAAGGAAATTCCCTAGTAAAAGAAAATAACCAACCTGTGTTACCCAAGCATAACTAAGGATAGCACCCCAGAACCATTAGATGGACTTTATAAATATATTTGAACAACTAGCTAATCTTATAAACGTTCATCCAAAACCCAAACCAAAAACAAAACCTAAATTAAAAGCCAAAGTGTACAGGATCCCACATCACCACTATCGCCACCTTACCAAAGAGCTCACCAAAGCTCTTTACTAGACTTCATAAAAAGTAATCGGCATTGTGACAGGGTCTTTGGTAAACCCAATTTGGTTGAGAATTGGTTAGCTTAAATTGAGAAATCTTTTTTGGTTTAAGAGGTTACACCATACCTTCAATGGATTATGAGACATACATGCACAGATGCAATGTTAGAATATAGTGGAAATCAAGGAGAAGGAGTCGATACCTTCGATCACTTGAGAAGCTTTTGTAAAATTTTCTGGAAAACTAATTCCTTTCTAGTTTAAGGGTGAGACATAGTGTAGATCTTATGCATGTAAAGCAAAGAGGTAGAATGGTTGAGCAATGTGAAACTGAGTCCACTCACCTTCTATAATATACATCCAGGCCTTTTAGAGATAGTGAAGGAATGAAAAGACAAGAGTCATTTGGAGGTCTGGATAAAGATTTGAGAATTAAGTTAGAAGAACTCGGAATGAAAGTAAGTTCTGAGATTGTGGAAAAAGGCTTGGATAATTGTAGGAGCAAGGAAAAGGAAATCGCAAATGATAGGAGAGAAAGATTTTGAGAAAAGACCATCTAATATCTCAAGTTTAAAATCTAAAGACAAGAGATGTAAGTCTTACTATGGATTTCAAGAAAGTGAGATTGTAAAGCCCAACCCAACAAAGGGCGAGGGTAAGAGTAGGAGTCATGTCGCGTCAGTTAGGCATGGGATGAGACTCTACAATTTCGAAGAACAGTGGATGATAGAGGAATAAGATGGTGATGAGCTAGAATTGGCAGCCTTGGACCAAGGTAGAGAGTATGATGCCAGTTTAGTCACCCGGCATATAATGGTAAATAGATGTAAGGCTTATGTGTTTTCTATATTGGGGCAACACACTCGTTCCTCACCACTAGTTTAGCAAGACTGCTCGAATTACCAATAGTCACCACTGCCCCTAGTCTACGAATCAAGACACCCATAGGAAGTATTGTGTCAACTCGGGAGACGTTGAAAGATTATCCATTGGAAATGCAAGGACACCCCTTTAAAAAGGGTGAGCTGATAGTGTCAGAGATGAATAAGTACGAAGTTATTCCTAATATGAGCTGGTTAACCACGGTATAAGCTATTGTGAATTATTGAAAGGAGATAGTAAGCTTTAATGAGCAATATGGGAAAAAGGTGAAGTTGTTAGAGGAACCACAATACCTCGAGAGAATGGATTGAATTCCTGTGAGATAAGGATGGAGGATAAAGACATAATGCCCATTGAGGATACTTTGATAAGGAAGAATCATAGGAAAATAAAAGATATACCTGTGGTGGATGAGTACTCAGATGTATTTCCAATATATTGCCTAGGTTATCCCTGAAGATAGAGATTGATTTTGGGAGTTGATTGGACCCCGCATACATAACCAATATCAAAGGCATCTTATCGGATGGCACTGGTGAAGCTGTAGGAGATGAAAGTTCAGATGCAACAATGGTTGGATTAGAAGTTCATAAGACCTAATGTGTCGCCATGGGGTGCACTTGTTTTGCCTGTGAAGACGACAGATGAATCCTTGAGGCTATGTATCGATTATCGTAAACTCAATAAGTTATAGTCAAGAATAGGTACCCTTTTCCTAGGATTGATAATCTATTTGATCGGTTGCAAAGAGCATGCATGTTTTCATGCATTGACTTACTCTCTGAGTATCACCCATTATGGACAAAACTTGAGAAACGTGCCAAGGATAGCTTTTCGTACAAGAGATGGGCACTATGAATTTTTGGTGATGTCTTATGATTTGATTAATGCACCTGTTGCATTCAGGGATCTTATGAATAGAGTTTATAAACCACCTTTGGATAGGTATGCAATATTCTTCATCGATGACCTTATGATTTGCTCAAAGAGGGAGAAGTAACACAAGGAGCATCTTAGGATGGTATTGTAAGCTCTAAGAGAAAATAAGTCGTACATCAAACCATTTAAGTACGACTTTTGGCCAGATTGGATATCCTTTTAGGATGTGTTGTGTCAAGAAAAGGTATTTTGGTCGACCTGAGAAGAGGTCACGGTTGTTGTGGATTAGAAACAACCCCAAATAGTAACCCAAATAAGAATCTTTTGGGGTTAGCTAGCTATTGCCGCAAGTTTGTAAAGGATTTTCTTTTGAACTTAGCTAAGCCCTATACCCAGTTAACGTAGAGGAATGAGAAATTATATGGACAGAAGTAGGAGTAAAACTTCTAAGGCTTAAAACAACTATGAGTATCAGCACCAATTTTGGTTTTGCCAGACTCGGAGAAATCTTGTACGGTGCATAGTGACACTTCAGGAAATGGCCTTGGATGTGTATTGATGCAGGAAGGAAAAGTCATTGCTTATGGTTTCCGATAATTAAGACCACCTAAGTAGAACTACCCTATGCATGAATGGGAGTTAGCCGTAATTGTCTCTGCTTTGAAACTTTGGAGGCACTATCTATATGGACAAAGATGTAAGATATGTATACAAATCATAAAAGCTTTAGGTACTCATTTATACAAGAAGGAATAAAAATATGAGACAAAGAAGATGGTTGGAGTTGATAGAAGATTATGATATGGAAATTTACTATTGTATGAGAAAAGTAAATGCAGTTGCAGATGCTTTGATTGGGGAAAAGATAGGGAGAAGTGATCGCATTAATCATAAGCCAAAAAGAGGACTAACAAGAGAATTCGAGGAATTGAGGATTTAATTCACTAGACAAAATGCAGAATTTGAGATAGCCAATTTAGTGTTGGAAATCGACCTTGGTTAAGGAAATGCAGGAGGCTCAAACAAATGATGAAGTAAAGCAGGAGCTTAAGAAGGAAGTTTAGGGGGGGAAAATACTCTGACCATGTAATAGATAAGAAGGATGTGGTAGGAATGAAAGGACGACAATATGTGCCGGAGGATGAGAAGTTGAGGAAGGAATTTGGAGAGAGGTCACAACTTCGGCTACACTATATACCCCACAGGTACTAAAAGTGTATCAAAACATGAAAAAACCACTACTGGTGGGATGGTATGAAGGGGGATATAGCCAAGTGTGTCATGGAATGTAAGGCTTGCCAACAAGTGAAAGTAGAACACTAAAAGTCAGGTGGAATGCTAAGGCCTTTGCCTATCCCTAAAAGGAAATGGGATCAAACATCCATGGATTTCGTGTGAGGTTACCTCAAAGACTTTAAAAGGTTGTGATATAGTATGGATGATTATGGATCAATTAACCAAGTTATCACCCTCTTTGCTGACCAACATCACATACCCTAAGGGTAAGCTAGCCAAGTTCTACATTCGAGGACTAGTGCGGTTACAGGGTGTACCCACAGGAATTATATCAGATTAAGACCCAAAGTTCATAAGTCTCAGACAAGGCTACAAAAGAGTTTGGGCACAAAGATATATTTTAGCACCGCTTATCGCCCTTAGACCGATGGACAGTTTGAGTGGACAATCCAAAGGCATGATGAGAGCATGTGTATTGGGAATTCAAAGGAACTGGAATAACTATGTACCACCAATTGTGATTGCTTGCAATAGCGGCTATCAACCGACCATTCAAATGCCACTCTACAAAGCCTGGTATGGACGGCATGCCGTAGGATAACTCTGTTTTGGGATAACATAGAGAAGCATATTATTGGGTCACACTTAAGACAAAAAGGCGGTTAATAAAGCAGGAACGACATAGTAAAAGAAGAAAGAAACTCGAGACAGGCGCATAAGTTAAGCAAATTTGAAGAGACAAGTTCTCAAATTTTAAGTGGGTGATCACGTGAACTTAAAGGTGAATCCCATTAAGGAGGTACGAAGAATACGTACACAAGAAAAGTTAAGCCCGAGATATATTGTACCCTTCGAGATACTGGAAAAGTTGGAGATCTAGCGTATTGGTAGGCCATGTACCCAAATCCAGCAGGAACGCGCCATGTGTCCTATGAAACCCATTCAATCAAAAGGAACCTCACCCACAAGGAACATCCAGTGCTAGTCTTGGATGCAGAAACGCAAAGGTTGCGCAACTATAAACCCCTAAATTTTTGGAATCGGTTTAGCTTAAAACCCTAATCTGGAAGTCAACCAGAACTCTAAAGTCAATAAAACCATAGTTAGACGTAATGGCTTAAGTCCGGTCCTGCATAAGCAACACGGAGAAAGTAAGTAAGAGTTTAGTGTATAGAATAGTGCGTCATTACCTAAGAAAGCTTAAAAAGATCAAATTAGTAAAACTGCAAATCATCTTGAACCCGATCGGACACAGTTCTTGAAAAACGTGTCCCGGGGCCCAGAATAATAAAAATATTTCGAATATACCGTTAGACTTGTAAAAATATAAGGATTGCAAAAATATCAGTTTTATAATTTTTCGGTAAGTAAAAATAATAGATATCGTAATTATACGCGTATTTTCTTACTACCGGTACTTTATTAGTCATATTTACTTTACATTACACTATTCATTACTATTCTACACTATTCTTTTCTCTCTACTTTTTCTTACACCCACTCTTACAAACACCATAACCTATAACCTTTACTTTTTACCTTTCCCATAACTTTATTGCACATCTACCGTACTTAATATTACAATTATTTAACAAAAATACAAAACAAAACTCTCTCTCTTCCCCTCTCAAAGCATGGCCGGTGCCCCCCTCTTCCTTCTCTCTCAATTTTGTTTCAATTTTCTTTTATTTCAATGACTAAAAAATCACTCAATATTTTCCTATAAATACCCCCTCCTCTTTCACTTCTTTCACTCAATTACTACTCACAAATTTTCTACAAAAACTCTCTCAAATTCTCCTCTCAAAACTCTCTCAAAATAATTCCAAAACCACTTTCTACCTACAATAAAACCCATAACCACATAATACTACCAAAACCTTCTTTAGGTAAACTTTCTTATTATTTTTCTTCTCCTCATCTCATATAACTTTACATGACCATGGTATGAGTTTTCAAAGACTAAGTGTTATGGAAGCTATACTATGTTTATGTATTATTCTTGTTCATGAAAATTCATTTATGTTTATATTGTTTTATTTTGCTCATGTTATTGTTATTATATCTAAGTATTATTATGTATCTATATATATACATATTCTTTAGAGCATATAAACTCACTTGCAATTTATTTAATTTCATGCAAAGCAATTTATTTATTTCTTTCATTTCAATTTATTTACTTCTTGCTATTTTAAGACTAGTCTCTAGTCTTAGACTTGTCCTTATCAAGTTAAAACAAATTTTTCTTTCTTTTATTTTATTTTCTTTTGGGACTAGTCTACTTCTTAGTTCCGAGAGCCTTGAAGAAGCTAAGACTCTCAATATTTGACTTTATTATTTATGTTAATTTTTGTTTGCTATTATTTCTCATAAATCATGCCATTAAGATTGTTGTCCAAATTTTTGCAAGCTCTAAAAATATTTGATAAAAAGGAGATTTTATCACTTAGGAATAAGTTTATATGAGATATAAAATCTATAAGTAAAGTCATTTCTTTTCAAGACACAAGAAGAAACTCATTATAATTTCAGAAGCTACTTTTGTTTTGAAAAACTTCTTAAATCATTTCTACATCACTTTGTTTTTCAAAAAGAAAATGATTTTTGATATAAAAATGATTTCTATGAAAACATAACATAAAGGAAACCTTATGAGAAAGGAATGAGAATTTTCAAATTAAGATCTTTTCAAACAAATAGTCAAAGAAAAATGGTGTGGAAAATAAATAGGAAAAGTAGTACTAATAAAGAGAAATTAGAAAAGAAGAAAATTACTTTTTGAAAAGTCATCTAGGAAAAATAATAAGTCAAACATAAAGAAATTCTTTTGAAAACAAAAATCGAAGTATTAATTTTAAAAGATTTACAAAATGAATTTCTTGTAAACTATAGATTTCTAAACTCCTAATTGACATTGTTTTACTCAAGAAACATAATTGGACAACAAACACTTGAGTATGAATAAATATGAGCTATATAACTATAAAAAGAGGATTTTTCAACTATATAGATAATTAAGTATTTATCAAACAAATTTTGAATGATTTAAAGTTTGAAAAAAAAAATGTTTTTGAGTTAGAAAATTAGTTGTGAATCTGATCACCACTGTTTTGGGGCCTAAATGGTTTAGTTTGACAAAAATAATTTTAGAAATGGATAGATCTTTTCGATTAGATAGAAATCAGTATATTATATGCGCGATTCCGAGTTAAAATGATCAAGTTATGGCCATTTTAAATTAGAACTCTCCTTTATACGAACTTTGACGTTCTCATGACATTGTTTTGTCAAATTTCAAGAATATCAACAAGAAATACTCATTTTGGGGTATTTTTTTTTGGCTAGGTGATTTCGAGGAAGAGTACTTTTTCCCCGAAGACTATTTCAATTAAGTGGAGTGTGTCAGCGACTCATCCGCTAGAAAAATCGTCGTCATGGCATCGTGAGTTTATTTCCTTAAAATGCTTTACTTGTTTATACTTATAATTTAGTTGCATTAGAATTAAGAAAAGACAAATGGATATGTCTGTAAAGATAATTCTTTGAAAGAATCCTAAGAACATCGAGGCCGGAATTGATTTAATGTTTGTTGTAGTATAACACTTGGTTTGTATGAGATTCTTTGATCATCTTAAGTCTGATAATAATAATGTTATGATAAACAAATGGATTCATGCATACCACGAAGTGAGTTACATTGCATTGGGTTATTATCCTTAGGTGAGAAGGATTGTAGCTCAGGTCAAAAGCAACACTTGGCGGAGTGACCGAAAGCGATTACTTGGCGACATTAAGGGAATGCTTGGCGGAAGATCCGAAAGCAAGTCTCGATTCAAGTAAACTTCATATACTTGGCAATATTGGTCGAAAGCATAAATCTTTTTAACTAAAACTACTTATTTTGAGGTTACGTATCACCAAACCCCGAATAGAGGGCGTAAATCCATTCAACATATAGTTCCCGGAAAACTATTTGTCTTGTTTGCCCACGTGTATATTGCATCTTATTTGATTACTTAAACAACTTATTTGAATTTTTGTTACAAGAAGTTATTTATGGAAATAGCTCTCACTAAGCCTATTAGTTTGTACCCTTATAGGTATCTTTTGCAGTTTCCCTATAAGTGGTTGAGGCCACGAGGACCTTGCAGCCAGGTATTATCCTTTTGGGTTAAGGAATTTCCTAAGATGAAGTTTAGTAGATAGGATGTATAAATACTTCTGTAATAGATTTGTGAATAAGGGAAATGTCCCTAAGTTTTGTAAGATCATTGTTATGAATAAATAAATATTATGAATCCTCTTTTCTTAATATGTTATTATACCTTCTTAAGCTTCATAATTCCATGTATGGTCCTCTAAAATTGTGAAAGCACGCCTTAAACTTAATATCAAAGCTTTTGGGAATGGCTAAGGTTGTCATACTTAAGCTTTAATATTGAGTGCGGCGGACTGTTACGTTTAAGGTACCCTTTGGGCATGATAGCAACTAAGAAACTCGGTAAGTGAAAGTATTATAGAGGAACCACACATCTGAGGAGGCAACCTGAGAGACTAAAGAGGAAATTTGGAAAAACTATTCCGAGTCGTTCTCAACAGGGATATGTAAGTTTCAGTTTTAAGGACAAAACTTTGTTTAAGGGGGGTAGGTTGTAAGCCCTCTTCCCTTAGCAATATGAATTTGGTTTCGGAAATTGGAACTGGAAACCGATACCTTAACAGAATACCCTTGGACCTGGAAACCCTATATTCGTCAATCCCAAGAACGAAACCCTAGAACAATAGAAATGAATTAACTCCCGTATATAGCGCTAAATAATTTATCACAACATACAAAGATCAGAATTCGGATCAATTCATTCGTTTCGGACCCGATCGAGATCTGTTCTCGAAAACCGGTCCCCGGGACTTGGAAATAGAAAATTAATATATAGGACTCGTGAGAACCAAAATTTGATAAGGAAATCAAAAATATATTATAACAACTTTTCGAGTTATAAAAATTACAGTTATAGCCATTTTATCGTATTTTCATTACTACTGGTAATTTAGTTGTCTAATAAACTTTTTAATTTTTTCACACTATTCACCAAGTACAACTACCCATACCCTATTCTTACATCCTTACAACCTATTCTTACAATTTTACATCATTTTCTCACAAATTTATCTTTCTAATACATTTTATTACTTCAAGTTACTTATTAAATTTGAATTTTATTATACAAAATAATTAAACTTCTCTCTCTCTCCCCTTCTTGTATAGAATCGATGCCCCTCTCTCACTCCCTTTCTCATTTATTTGATTTTTCTTCAATTAATTATTCATAAAAAATCCTAATTTCTTTTCCTATAAAATATCTCTTTCACCATTTACTTTTTCACTTTTCTTCATTTCTCACAAATCGAACTTTTGGAAAGTTTTTCTCTCCTCTCTCCCTCTATTCTTACTGTGAGCTCCCCCCACCCCCCCCCCCCTCTCCCCCGCCACACCCACACACACACACAAATTTTTCAAGTCTTCTTACTCCACACATCTAAATAGGTAATAGATCTTAACCCTACCATACTAAAACGTATAATGGCAAGATCATACATGTGTGGTTCCACTAAAATCCCCATGAGCTTTAAGCTAGGGATGTGGAAACACTTAAGCATGAGATCCTTACGATCACAATGTTGTAGATCTTGAAATCAAGTTATCTTGCTATTATTTTGCTATATTATTATTATATATTGCTCTTATAGAAATTTTGTGCATATATTTATATGTTTACTCTCATTTACATATTGCTTAGGTGGTATTTGCATCCATGACACGGGTAGTATAGTAGATCTACTTGTTTAGAGTATTTAAATGCCATAGTTACTTGTTTTACATTAATAAAGGATTTGCAATATGATAGTCTTAATCAAGGTGTTGCTAAAACTCAAGATCTATTTGGTTTCTGTCAAAAAGTGATTTTGAAAATTCGGATCTTGAGAAAGAACTATTTAGAAAACCTATTTTCCAACTCCAAAATGAAGATATTACATGTAAAATGAAGGGCTTAGGTGATAGGTATCATAAAGGAGTGATTTTCATAAGATAAACTTAGTTTTACTAAAAGAAATTTTCAAAACAAGAAAATGGTTACAAAAGTTAAGTTAGATCTATACTTCAACAAAAACAAAAATTTTAAAATTCGTAACTAGGGTGAAATGCCAAGAAAACACTTTTTTTCTAATGCTAAAACAATAGTTTTATTAAAGAAATTGAAGCCTTAGGGAGTAGGTTTGTTTAGAACATAATTTTAGAAAGATTAAAAGAGTTTTTCACAAGAAATAATCTCAAAAACAATTTCCCAAAATTCGGATAAAAAATGATCCCCATTTGAACACTTATTTCCAAATATCAAAATGAGGATTTTAATAGAAAAATAGAAGCCTTGGGGAATAGATGTAATAAAGACTTGATTTTTATAAGAATAAATTTGTTTTATCAAAGTATAAACCTAAATCAAAGGAAAGGTTTCCAAACTAGGATCAATCAATAATTTCATTTCCAAAAATTGTATAAAATTCATCACTAAGCAAAACCCATATTTAAACATCTATTTTCTAACATTTAAATGAAGAATTTTATTAAGATAATGAAGGTATTAGGTATATAGGCCATCAAGGCTTTATCCTAGTAAAGATATGGATGATTTCTAAAGAGATAAAACTAGTTTTCCCAACTAAGTGTTCTTAAAATTGTTGCAAGTAAAAGTTTTCCAAAAATTCTTTTTAATAAAAAATCATTAAGGATTTAGATGTAGATAGCCCATATCATGTCATTAATGATAATAACTTATAGATATTGCATGCACATATAATATACTTGGTAGAAATAATGCAAATTTCACAAAACAATTTCGAAAATGCAAGTTTTAGCTACTGATCAAATCTGATCCGAGAATTCCAAGACCTAAATGTTTTCAAAACTTAAGAATAACATCATAAATATATAGACCTTTCGAAGTAAATAGAAATCGATGGCTTATTTGCGAAATTCCGAGTTAAAATGACCAAGTTATGGCTGTTTTAAGTTAGAATTTTCATCCACCACGAAAATTACGAACTCAAAAGTTTTATTTAATAAGTTAAAATTAGTTATGGTATGAAATACTCATTTGGGTATTTCTTTCATTTAGGTGATTTTGAACCGGGGGAAAATTCTTGTTTCTGGATCGCTACCATTAGAGATCGGTGTCCATGATCGAGTGAGTTCACTATCTTTAAATTATATGCTTCTGATTGTGCTTGTAATGATCATGGCATTAGAATTAGGATAAGATAAAATTTGGAATGTGCATGTGAATTCTATTTGGTTGAATTGATGATAAGAATATTGAGATGGGAAGTGCTATGAATACTTGTATGATGTAGTATAGAATTGAAGTGTCTGCCATATCTATGATCGCCTATAATCCGCTTAAATAATATGCCATGATCTTATAATTAAATTGACTATGCATACCATATGTTGAGTCACATTGCATTTGTTATTATAACTTTGTGGGAAGAAGGCATAATAATTAGGCACCGAGTGAGCCTGGAAACTCGAATATTGGCATAATGGCCTGAATTAAAATGGAAGTGGTGTAGGCACTTGTATCAACTACAAAATTAGTGAGTGGATGGGTACCTGAATCAACCACTATATAAATAAAAATAATTGAAATCTATGGTCCTATGAGCCTAAAATACCTAACCCCGAATGGAGGACGTAAATCCATTCAACATAGGATTCCCAAAAAGTCTTATATATTGTTTGCTCACGTGCTTGTGCATTTCATATGATTATTAATATAACTTGCTTGCCCTATTGTTTACAAGCGTAATGCAACCTGTGATCTTTTTGGATCAAGGATTTTTGAAGATAACGACATAGATCATGGAGGTAACGATAGGTGTGATGTCCTCTTATCTCATTTTTTATCCATGGTCACAGGCGTGACAAGGCCCTTGATGGCCATCATGGCCTCCATCACAGGCTTGATGAGGCTATGATGAGGATCATGACCCTCATCACAGGCATGATCCATCCCCCTATAGCATTCGTATAAAAAAGGAAAAAAAAGATGAAATGAATTAGATAAGTGATGAATAATAGAAATGATAAGTAATGCTTATGTAATTAGGAATGAGATAAATGAATTACTAGGATTAGTAACTAATTTGGTTTAACATGGAACTTAAGTTTATAAAATGAACTTAGATAATAAACCTAAGTTCAACATGGTTTAATGAATCTTAATGTGTTAAAATGAATTAGACTAATTAAGATCTTATAGAATATATAACAATGTTTTGATAGAATAAGCTAATATAACTTAGTAACTAAATTACATTTAATATGGCTTTTAAATATCAAGTAGACTAACTAATAGACTTAAGTTTAATTTGATTTAATAGACTACAAGGAATTGAAATGAAATTGATCTAAAATAGAATAATTAGATAAACTAAGATGCTAATAGATACATGATGGTGATCTAGTAAAATAATTAAATGTGATTTGATAATTGGATTAAGTGGTCAAGTCTAATCAATTTGGTTAAGTTAAGTTAATGTAGATCTAATTTGTAAATGACTTAGATATAATTGTAGTATGTTGGACTTTAAATGATAAAGAGAATATGTTGTTTCAAATGTTGATTATTAAAATAAATGAGTATTTTCCTAAAGGTTAATGATTTATTCAAAACTTAAAGGTAAATAACAAAATGATAATGCTCTTATAATAAATGATTTATAAAAAAAGAAAAAGGGATACTTTGATGGATAATAGAAAACTGTTCGTATCTTAGCATGGCAATTTTCGTAGCTATGGTAGGGTTCCTACTTAATAGGTTTGTAATATAAATCCTAGTTTCAATCAAGTGTTAAGTAATGTGTAGTTACTATTCTATTTCATAAGAGGAATAGATTAATCTTTAGACTTCCTAGAAGTTTGCTATAAATTGGCCAGGATGACAAATAGGTAATATCGACCTTATCACCTTGTTTGTGCTTGTAACATAGTTACACCTATATCAAGATAAACATAAATGACTATGTGTATGGATTGGGTATTTGTATGCAATTTGAAGATTGTATTGTGTGATAATTCCTTAAAATAAAAGTGATTACATACTGCTTGTCATAATTGAGTTGCCTTTGTCGATGAACGTCTGTTAATTGATTGGTCACGTTAATAAACGGACTTAATACTATCTCAGTAGTTAAATAAAAATTCATGCATCACATGACAAGCATCACTTGCATTGATTTGGTGTTTACATCACGTATTAGCTCATCGGCCCTTAAGTAATGGTTGAAAAGTCCAGTAAATCTGGTATTATTACCCCTAAGTATGCCATTCCGATAGGAATTAAGTAGGTATCGAAAGACGTTGCTTGATTAGGGTTAAACAGAGGTGGCTAATACTTAGTTGAGTTTCTGAGTTTCTGAGGTGAAGTTGATGTTATATTAATTATATATGCATATATATATATATATATATATATAACAAAAGAGTTTAAAAAGAAATCCTCTTTCCATAGTTCTTTCTAAGGTAAAGTTGAGGTTATGTTACTAATATGTATATATAAATAATAATGACCTTAAAAAGAAATCCTTCTTTCCTTAGTTCTCAGTCTCTTTTGGGCATGAATGACCAGTACTGGTCCTTCAACCCCCAAGAGAGGGTGTAAATTTCTATTGATTTGGATTCTGGTTATCCAAACTATACATGCCATATGGTTGAGTGTAGCATTGCATATGCTTATTAATAATACTTGCTGGACATTTGTTTAATGTATGGTCTAGTCTTGTTATTCACCAAGCTATGGTTTAGCTCACACTCCTATAGTTCTTGTGCAAGAGTCGCTTAAGTCAGGGATGGGCTAGATTGTGTGAAGAAAAGAGTTTACCTTAACTTAGAATGTAACTTATATGTTTAGTATTTAAGTTAGAGATTTTGTAATGTATAGATAAGTTTAGAATTAGACTAATTGTATAATCGTTTAAAACTTTGTAATATTTAGTTTATCTACCTTATTTTGGGTCTGTTTGGATTGTCTGTTTTTTATCTGTATCTGTATCTTTTTTAAAATGATATGTGTAATATATATCCGATTTGCATCTAAATTTTATCTATATTTGTTCTATTTGTTCTTTTGATGAGAACTGTCAACTTTTTTTTATCTATATCTATTTCTTGATAAATAATTTGTTAGAAAAAAGTTTGAAAAAGTGTCTGTATCTGCCGGAAAAAAGCCAAAACAAACAGACCCTTTATTGTTTGGCGGGGGATATCGATCCTCTGCAGTTCTTGTGGACTGTGGGAATTTGTATTTCCTTAGTTATCATAATGTTTCTATATAATTAAAAGTTGTATAGCAAATATTAAGAAGAGTTTTGCAATTCTCTAACTTGCAAAATAGTTCTCATATTACAGATGTATATGTGATATGATTGTTTTAGGTTGATCCTCCTACGCCTCTTTTTAGGGTCGTGATAGGATACTTCGGAACTTTTACCAGAAGTTATGTTAGAAAGTACCTATATCGATATAAAGGGTATGTTTGGATTGTCTGTTTTTCATCTGTATCTGTATCTTTTTTAAAATGATATGCGTAAATATATCCGATTTGCATCTAAATTTTATCTATATTTGTTTTATTTGATCTTTTGATGAGAACTGTCAACTTTTTTTTTTTTATCTATATCTATTTCTTGATAAATAATTTGTTAGCAAAAAGTTTGAAAAAGTGTCTGTATCTGCTGGAAAAAAGCCAAAACAAACAGACCCAAAAGAAGATCGGTAAGATCTAACACTTATGTATATTACTTTTTTAATGAGTATGAACATAAAGAAAAATATTTTTATTACAAAAATAGCAAATTCAATCAACAAGAAGTAAAAAAATCATAACATATGAGCTTGAATTTTGGTGGACTTAAGCTAGTCTAGGTTCCTAAAAAGGTTTGATTATATTTCTACGAATGCAAGAACACGGAGCTAAGCTAAAGGGAACATGGCACCTGGACAATGGGTATTCAATATTAAAAGATGCTTCGTTGTTCACAAGTATAAATTGGAAAGAAGAAATATTATGTTATATTTAAATGCATCATGTCTAAATATTTTGTTTGTCATATGCTTGTGTATTAAGTTTCGTAATATATAATTTTTTTTATATATTATGTTGAGGGGGAGCAACTGTTGATAAGTGATTTACTATTAAATGAATATGATGTTTATTATTGCTTAATATCTTTTGTGTGGTATATCATAATAAAATGGAGAAATGTTGTGTTTTGATGATAACGAAAAGGGGGAGAAGAAGAAAATAGTGATAAACCTATTTTATAAACTTGTTTGCAACAAACCTATCCTTAAATTAGTTTTCAAAAAACTTTAGGCTGTTAACTTTTTAAATTTACATAAGTTTATCACTTGAGAAAGGTTTTTGAATCATCAGAAAGGGAGAGAATGTTGAGTTCTCTTGAATGAGTTTTGATGACAACAAAAATGTTATAAGATATCTAATGAATTTGTTTTAATAGTATAGAATAAAGGTGTTAATATTGTATAGACACTTGAGAAGATAGTTAATAAGACAGTCAAACAGATGTATTAATAGACACTTGAACGGACAATTAGATGAATGTTATTGCAGTTTGCAGAATAAATGCTCATACAAATTTTATCACTAATCACCATACAAGTTAGATTTATTTGAAGCCCTAGCTCCATTAGTTAAGTGTATTTGGGTATTGCACTTAATTCGTTCCACATAAAGAATATAATAATTTATGGGGATATTCTTCAAGAATGCTTCACCTGTTTTCTAAAGAGCTTTTTAAGTAACAAGAAAAAGTTTTTTACCAGTTTTATGAAGATGTTTTATCAAGATGCAGCAAAGATGTCGGGACAAATTCAAACATGTTTTATCTCGACATAAAGATGTTATCTATCTTGTTTGTTATCAGCTGAAGCTTATCCATAATTAGAAGGGCCTTTGAATTTCAAATTAAAATTTATCTAACCAAGTGTTGAAGATTTAGATGAAAATAAAATATCAAGAGCATATGTAGAAAATGTGTGGAAAAAGATATGATCAATCAGTTTGAAGTTTAAATACCTAGATAAGATATTCAAATCCCACAAATCTAGGCATATCAATCTTATCTGCACAACAAAGAAGACGTTGGAAGATTTCATGGGATATTTGAACATTTGAAGATTCCTATCAAGAAGAACCATTCAAAAAGCAATATATATACTCCAGCTTTCAAGATTCAAAGATAAAAAAAAAAAATGATACATGAGAGAACTATAAGAACAACATCTAAAGTTTTCATTCGTACTTGCAAAAACCTCTTGAGCAAACTGACAAACACTTTGACAGATACTACGAGCTTCGTTTTTTTCATTACGAGCTTAAACTAGTGAATACACATTTTCTCATTCTTATATAAACTTTCTTCACTTTTCAAGTAAGGATTTGTATAGAAGTAAGGTTATAAAAGTCTTGTAATTTGTATATAGCCAAGTAGTAGGCTAGAAAGACATAATAAGAGCTATTGGTTTTTGTAACTTTTCTTTACTATTGGATTAGGGGAACGACTGTAAACCCCTAAGTTTTATGTTAGCTCTAAACCGAAACCGGAAGTCAACCAGGAACCCTACAGTCAACAAAACCCTTGTAAAACCTAGCATTTTAAGTTTGATAATCCCGTGCTTCTAACTTGTGCAGAGTAGATGTAAGCTAAGTGTGTAGAATAGTTCGTAATTATATAAGGATGATTAAAAATATCAAATTAGTTAAAATTTGACCTGTCTTGAACCCGAACGGATACTGGTTTTGAAAAACATGTCTTAAGGTCCTAAATATTGAAAATATTCTGTTGACATTGTTAGACTTAAAAATATAAGATTTTCAAAAATATCAGTTTTATATTTTTTCGATAACTAAAAATATCGGATATCGCACTTTTATGCGTATTTTCCTTACTACTAGCATATTTATATCTTGTACACTATTCATTTTACAATTGTACACTATTCTACACTATTTATACTATCTCTGCCTTTTCACTATTTAGTCTTATATACTACCATACCTATACCACTACTTTTTTCATTTCCAATACACTTTTATCACATCTATCTTACACATTATTGCTTTTAATACACAAAACTACAAAAAATAAAGTCTCTCCTTCTCTCTTTTCCATCTTGGCCGGTGCCCGCCCCCACCCTCTCGCTTTCTCTATTTTTCTCAATTTTTAATTTAATTAAATCACTTAAAGTCTTCTCTTCATTTTCCTATAAATACCCCTTCCTCTTTTACTTCATTCACACATCCACTACCCACAAATTTACTACAAAAAACTCTCTCAAATTCTCCTCTCAAATACTCTTCCCATTATTCTCCCAAAACACTCCCAAGCTCTCTTCTTCTTTATACACAAAGCCATTTATATATACTACTCTCATCTATGCTCTTTTCGACTCTGGAGCTACGCATTCTTTTGTTACACCTAGTTTGGCTAGGAAAACTAGACTACTAATAACCAAAACAACTTCCAACTTTAAGATCAAAACCCCCATAGGAAGTGTTGTTATAACTAGAAATGTCTTAAAGGATTGTTCAGTAAGAGTATAAGGATATCTATCTACCTATGACTTTATAATAATGGAGATGAACAAATATGAAGTAATTTTTGGTATGAATTGGTTTTCCCTCTCTAAAGCCACGATATATTGACGTAACAAGAGTGTGGAATTTATGGATCAAGAAGGAAGGAAAGTGATGTTTGTTGGGGAATCTAAAATCTCGAGAGAAGAAGAGTTATACTCGTTGGAGATGATGGAGGAGGATCAAGAAGGGATAAACAGCTACGTTGATGACACGGAAGAGGAGAAAGAAAATCCTATTTTGGAGAATATCCCTATTGTCAACAAGTTTCTAGAATATCCTAGAATAGTTACCGAGACTGCCTCCAAAGGGAGAAATCGAGCTAGTGGCTAACATTGAACCAATCTCAAAAGCTCATTATCGGATAGCCCCAGTAGAACTCAAGGAATTGAAGAAACAGCTACAAGAGCTTTTGGATCAAGGATTTGTAATACTCGGTGTGTCGGCATGGGGTGCACCAGTCTTTTTTGTCAAGAAAAAGGATGGGTCTATGAGTTTGTGTATCGATTATCGGGAGTTGAACAAGGTTACTGTAATATATAGAAATATAAAGATGAAAATATACTGGATTATGAATCATAAGATGATATAAGATAAGTTTAAGGTCAAAACAAGTAAGTTGTAAAAGTTTAAGTTTGATTAGGGAATGAATGTTGAAGTTTGAATTTCTGTAATTTTTTGACAGATTCAACGCCGCCATCTAGAGAATCTACGCCGCTGGCATAGAGACAGCATAGGAAGGGAACAGTAGCATTTTTCTTAATGTTGGATGGAACGTCGCCAGTGTACACGAGCGTTTCTTCTAATGCCGGATAGGAACGCCGCCAGCGTTGATAAGGGATTTGCCGGCGTATGTTGATGGATCGAAATTCTGGGTATTCAACGCCTCGATGAACATCGCTAGTGTTCGTGTTATTTTTGCCACGTAGGGTGTACGCAGGCAAAAATAAGACGTACGCCGCCGGCAGCAATTTCTATATATAAGAGACGCGAGAAACGGTTTTCGACAGAAACTTTTATTTATATTTTTCCTTTGTCAAAAAGAGTTTTGGAGCATTCTTGGAGTTCTAGGGTTGGAGAATCATCAAGAAGGTGTTTTTTATCCAAAGTAAGTGATCTTAACTTTCTTCTATGGATTATATACGAATTTGTATAAGTTTTCTTAGGGTTTGGTTGGATTTTGCATGAAGGTTCTTGTGAGGAAACCCTAGCACATATTGAGATATGTGATTGATGAATGCAAGTGGGGTTTTAACGATTCAAATCAGTAAGTTTATCTCCTTTATGATGGATTCAAAAAAAATACAAGTCAAACAATCCTTATATGTTCTTTATGTTGTGCATATTAGGGTTTTGGTGAAATATTTGGTGTTTGTGGAGTTTTGTGTGGTTCATTATTGTTCTTGAGGATAATTGTGGAGTTTGATCGGAGTAGATGGTGCAGATAGTGGAGATTTCTTTTCAGGTTAGGATTTTTGGAGAATTCATGTTTGTTAGGATATCTTGATAATGTGTTCATATCTGTTGATGTATATATATATATATATATATGTGGTAATAGGATATTTGGAGTTTGTGGAATTGTTGTTGGTGTTGATATAGGAGTTTGTGAAGTTCAGGTTGTCTTTGTTGTTGTTGATATCGGATTTGGGGATTTGATTTGTATTCCTGAAATCGAGAAAGGTACGACCAATCCCTGCTTGTTGTTTTTACTTGTAAGTTTAGTATTGTTTGAATGGTTGTAGCAACAGAATTTCATAATAAACCTAATTATATTCGGCTTAATAATTGTCTATTTAGTTGTGCTTGGCTTTGACCGGTAAAGACCTGACAGACAGTGATACTGGTGAGGAACCATAATGATCTTGGTGTGAGGTTATTCCGAGTGGACTCATGCCTTGATATGATTCCGGTAGAATTAGGTGTTTTGGATTTGGGGTGTTTGGGGAGTACTCACTCATCCATATATGTATATGATTATTATTTTCAAATAGTTGTTTGATTTTCAAGGGGTCTGAGTAACTCCGAGTTCGGGATTAGAGTATACCTAATACTAGACTGTGTTGTTCTGTTGGTTTTAAAAAAATAATAATATGGCTGTTTGCATTAGCTTAAGTTGCATGAATTACCTGTCTGTTGTATGTGCATATGCATTTGTTTTTTGATTGGAGTTTTCGTACTAGGTGTCGCCGCTCATTCTGTTAAATTTCAGGTATAAGTGAAGAGGATATAGTATGTGATCTTACTAGATACGAGTTTTTCTTTGATCATGGGGATGGTGATAGTGGACCCGACCACCTAGCTGAGAGCTAGGCTTTAGAAATCAGGATTTCTAAAGAAAAGACATGTTTAGGTCATTTGAAGTTGTAATTGGATGTTTAGGTTTGTTTCAATGAAAGGATTTTGATGTAAACAGTTTTTAATTTCTGTTGGATTTGTTGGATGTGTTATGCTGACTTGGATTTTATGTATGAATCAGGAGTTTATGTTTTTTGAAGTATATGTTTTTAGTTTAAACAGTTTCGTATCCTATGGGATACCCTATGTGTGTTTATAGGTGATTAATATATTTTTTGTGGATATTAAAGCCTTTGCGTGTTCTATATAAGAGAGGATACGTGGTGGGTTGTAATGCCTTCAGGTTAAGGCATTACAGTTACTATTAAGAATAAGTAACCACTCCCAAGGATCGATAACCTCTTTAACCAGCTGCAAGGAGCAAGCGCATTTTCTCGTATCGATCTAAGATTAGGCTATCATCAATTAAGGATTAAGTTGGAAGATGTATCAAAGACAACTTTTAGGACTCAGTATGGACAGTATAAGTTCTTAGTGGTGCCATTTAGATTAATTAATGCACCCATTGCATTCATGGACTTGATGAACCAAGTATATAAGCCACTTTTGCATAAGTGTGTGATAGTCTTTATCGATGATATTTTGGTTTACTCTAAGATAAGGGAACAACACAAAGAGCACTTAAGGATGGCACTATAAACTTTGAGAGTGTCACGCCCCATAGAGTACCCTAAACGTAACAGTCCGCCACATACCATATAAGATTTCCGAATTACCGCCTTAGTCTTTTGAGAGCCTTATATAGATGTAAGGCGTACCTTTACACATAATAGAGTACAAGTCCAAATGGAGATAAAAGCTTAATTTGGCATGCATTAGCAATAGGGTATAATTCATGAGACATAAACAAATATTACAAATTCTAAGGGGCATTCCCCTGCAAAAGAATAATTAACGGTCTTATACAGTCATCCAAGTCTTAGAAGTTTCCTATGGAAGTCTAAAACATTCCAACTTCTAGGGGAAACTCCTAGCTTCTGTACCTGTTCAGCCGGGTCACGTCGCCTAAGCCACAAATGGGATAGCTGCAAAAGGAATGGACTGTAGGGACGTAAGCTGACTAGCTTAGTGAGTGTAATCTTCCACAATAACATTCATGTCACAACAATTCAATCAAGTTATTAATCAAGCAAGTGGATGCATCAAACACATGAGTTCAACATACATATGATCAACCGGAAATCATATATGGATGGAATTGCGCCCTCCATCCCAGGTTAGCAGATTAACGACTACTGCGGTACTAATAATATGCCATTTATGGTTCACGGTTAACCTACGATTATTCGATGTCGTTTATGGTTCACGACTAACCTACGATTATTCGATGTCGTTTATGGTTCACGACTTACCTACGATTATTCTATGTCGTTTATGATTCACGACTAACCTACGATTATTCGATGTCATTTATGGTTCACGACTAACCTACGATTATTCGATGTCGTTTATGGTTTACGACTAACCTATGATTATTCAATGTCGTTTATGGTTCACGATTAACCTACAAATGCTAATGCTCCTTCCCCTTGTGATATGCACATGTCAATTTAACATTTGTCCAAGTAGTTGGTTAAGCCATTTTACTTAGGTGATCAAACAATTTTTCAGACAATCCATCATAGCTAACTACGCAACCAAAGTTTATCACCCGGCTTCGATATTCTTAATTTGAGTTCTCACATCATCATCAATCATATAATTTCCCATTAATCCACATCATTCATATTCCATTCATTTGACCTACATTCTAGTGCACTACTTTACAAGCACATACAATAAATGAATCGAGGAGAAAACTCACTCCGCCATTGGTTCGCCTTTCTTCTAGTAATAATAATCCGGAGGCAAAGATTCACCGTCCATGGGTTCACCTATTCATATATGAAATACCCTAATAAGTATTCTACCATCTTAGGATTCTAAAACTCTAAGAAAATTTAGTGAAATCGAAATTCGCGTCATTTTCGAAGTTCCGTTTTAAAATGGCCATAACCTGGTCGTTTTAAGTCGGAATTTCGCAAATTTTATATCGATTTCTATCTACTTCGGAAGAGCTTTCTAAATATGAAGTTTAAATCAAGTTTTGAAAATATCTAAGCCTCGGAATTGAGGGATCAGATCTGTACAGCGGGTACATTGATTCCAAAAATGTGGTTTTCATGAATGTACTTGAGATTCCTAAGTACAAAATGAAACTAAATGCAATGACAATGGTTTTCCCTATCATGAATGTCATGATATGAACTCTAATGAGCCTAAGTTCTTATAGCTTTTTAGATTTAAAGAATTTAAATAAACTTTTTCTTAAAAAACCACTTCATGCTATTGTTTAACAAGTGAGTTTACTATACTTGGTCACACCTACATATTACAAGGATTTTCTTTAGGAAAACTCTACTTTATTTAAAGAAATTTTGACCCTTATTTTAGTTATATCCTAAGGCCTTCATTTCTTTAATAAAATCCTCATTTATAAACTTTTAAGTGGGTCTTTTACTATGGGGTTTCCAAAAATCCGAATTTAGAAAATTCCATTTTCAAGTTGATTCTTTTATGAAAAATGTATTTTTACTCAAAACTTTAAGTATTTATTATACTTATACCCTAAGGACTTCATTTATTTAAGAAAATACCATTTTTGAAGTTGGAAAAATAGTGTTTTCTAACCGTACATCCATTATTACGAATTTGGTCTATATGACTTTTAGCTCAAAACTTCTATTGGAATTCATTTCTTGTTTCCAACATTTTCTTTAGAGAAATCTCATTTAGACTCATGAAAAATACTACCAAACATTATCTATTACCCATAGGCTTCATTTCTCTTGTAAAATATATGTTTAGAAGTTGATAAAAGTGTTTTTGACTTAGGTTTCCAAAGTCATCCGAATTTACACAAGTTCATTTCTTGAAAAGTGTTTTCCTTTTTAACTTTATTAACTTATCTAACCATAGATCTATATAATGAGAAGGTTATTTACTAAAGACAAAAGCATTAAAGACTATTAATGCACATAAACACAAAATAATAATGAAACCTTAAATGCCTACATGATTATGAGTAGTAACATGATAGATCTATTATTTCATATGCTTAAATGAGTTTTGAAAACATAAAAACTATATTTTTATAAAAGATCTTTTGTTTAAAAATACTTTTTGATGGATAAACATAAGGAATTTGGCATGAAAACTCCTTTCAATGCTAGATCCACTTTGTAATGGTTCGGTATTCTTGTCTTGATATCTCATTGTCCCTACCAAAAGATCATGGGGACATTTGGTTGAAATATCCAAGAATCACTTAGCCATAACAAAGATCTAAGGGTGGAAGGGGTAAAATTTTACTTACTTGAAGTGAATAGAAGATGAAAAGAGGAAATGGAAGTTGTGTGTTGGTGTGGGGGAGCCACAAAGCTCACGGCAAAGGAGGTGTGGGGAGAGGATTTTTGAGAGCTTTCTACTTTGTGAAACTTTGAAAAGTGAGTGAATGAAGAAAGAGAGAGAAAATATAGCTTATATATGAAGTGGAATAAGGTTAAAAGAAGTAAAAAAAAAAAATTGCAAATGGAGCATTTGGGGGGGGGGGGGGGGGGGGGGTTGTGGGGGAAGGGAAATTTGATCTTTTTCATTTGATTTGGCTTTGATTTGAATTTGTACTACTTGTCATAATTGTAATGAAGTTTAAGGGACAAAAAACATGGAGAAAAGGGATTGATTTGAGTGATGGTAAGAGTTGAATTTGTAGAGCGTGCTAATAGGTAGAATAGGTGTACTTATGAATAGTGAGGAATAGTAGACAAGACAATTTAATTTCTGGTAGTAGTGAAATACGAATAAAAAGGCTATAATTGTATTTTTCATAAGCCGGAAAATTATGAAAAATATATTTTTGAAATCCTTATTTTATTTCGGTTCAAATGAGTACTCATAAGTAAATTTTTGAAATTCTAGTTCCGGGCACGTTTTTCTATAATGGGTCTCGGGATGACCCGGAATTGAAATTTTCTTAAAATCTGATATTTTCTTGGTTTGAGATATAATCAAGAACTATATTCAAAATTAAATTTTCTTAGAAAAGTTTCTCAATTGGAAACCGAGGAAAAGCTGGAATTAGGGTTCCTAGTTCTTATTCTAGACTTGAGCTATTCCGGTTTAGGGTTTTGGTTTCCGGTTCTAGGGTTATCTTGGCTACTTGAAAAACCGGGGTTTACAAAGAGAACATAAGTTATACGCTAAGTTATCCAAATGTGATTTTTGGTTGGATCAGATATCATTCTTAGTACATGTAGTGTTAAGAAGTGGAATATCAATGGATCCTAAGAAGATTAAAGCTGTGATGGAATGGAAGCAACCTAAGACAGTAACTGAAGTTAGAAGCTTTCTTGGATTAGCTAATTATTATAGAAAGTTTGTACAAGATTTCTCTAAGATTTCCAAGCCACTGACTCAGTTAACCCAAAGGAATGAGAAGTGCGTCTGGAACGAGAAACGGGAGCAAAGTTTCCAAGAGTTAAAGCAACGTTTGGTGTCTGTCGCAATCCTGACCTTGACAGATTTCGAAAAGCCATACACAGTTCACAACGATGCATCAAGGAATGGGTTAAGCTGCGTCCTGATGCAAGAAGGGAAGGTAATCACGTATGCCTCACGGCAGTTAAGACCACACAAGTAGAATTATCCAACACATGACCTAGAGTTGGCCGCTATTGTGTTTGCCCTAAAGCTTTGGAGACATTACCTCTATGGGCAAAGGTGTAAGATTTATATGGACCATAAGAGCCTCAAGTATCTATTAACTTAAAAGGAGTTAAACATGAGACAAAGAAGATTGTTAGAGTTGATCAAAGACTATGATCTTGGAATCAAATATTGCCTAGGGAAAGTAAATGCTATTGCTGATGCTTTAAGCCGTAAGAATCATGGAGAAGTCGTTGCCCTACTCACTGATCAAAAGGAATTGATCAAAGAATTCCAAAAGTTAAGAATCAAATTTGTAGGACAAAGTGTAGAAGTGGAAGTTTCCAACTTAGTCTTGGAACTAACCTTGATTGATAGAATCAAATAGGCAGAGAGATATGATAATGCAATTCAGCAAGTGAAGCAAGAAGTGCAAAGAGGAAAATACACCGATTTTGAGATAGATGAGGAGGATGTGGCAAGGATGAAAGGGAGATTATGTGTACCTAGTGATGAGGAGTTAAGAAAGGAAATCATGAGCGAAGCGCATAATTCGGGATACACCCTGCATCCTGGTAGAACAAAGATGTATCCAGATCTTAAAAGACACTATTGGTGGAACGGAATGAAGAGAGATGTGGCTAATTTCGTGATAAAGTGCCCGACATGCCAGCAAGTGAAAGTAGAACATCAAAGACCAGGAGGACTGTTGAAACCTCTCCCTATCCCTGAGTGGAAGTGGGATTAGGTTTCGATGCACTTTGTGTGTGGATTGGCAAGAACACCGTTTGAGTATGATGCTATATGGGTCATAGTGGATCGACTCACTAAGTCAACACACTTCATCCCAATTAATATAACATTCTCTATGGATAAGTTAGCTAGACTCTATATAAGGGAGATAGTTCGGTTGCATGGGGTACAGATAGAAATCGTATCTGATCGAGACCTCAGGTTTGTGTCGAAGTTTTGGATAAGTCTTCAAAAATGTATGGAGACTAAGCTGCATTTTAGTACTGCTTGCCACCCACAGATTGATGGACAATAAAAGAGAACTATCCAAACCTTGGGAGATATGCTTCAGGCGTGTGTAATGGAATTTAAAGGAAGTTGGGAAGCACATCTACCTTTGGTGGAGTTTGCTTACAACAACAGCTATCATTCAACGATCAAGATGCTGCCCTATGAAGCATTGTATAGACAAAAGTGTAGATCCCCTTTGTTTTGAGACGGAGTGGAGAAGGTAGTTATGGGACTAGATCTTGTTCAAGATGCAACAAATAAGGTTCGGATCATTCAACAGAGGATGAAGGAGGCCCAGGACCGACAAAAGAGTTGGGCAGATTTGAGGAGGAGAGCTTTCGAGTTTCAAATAGGAGACCATGTATATCTAAAGATAAACCCAAGTGTATATACTGAGTTTGCTCACAAGGAAAGTTGAGCCCACGGTATATCGGACCTTTTGAAGTACTGGAACGAGTCGGAAATCTAGCTTATCACTTAGCCTTACCATCAAACCTGTCTGGAGTATATAATGTATTCCATGTTTCGGTTTTATGTAAACATGTGTCTGACTCAGAAAGAGTTATGGAACTAGAACCAGTACTACTTAAGGAGAACCTCATGTATGAAGAACACCCAGTACAAATCTTAGATCAAAAGATTCAAAAGTTGAGGAAGAAGGAGATAAAGTATGTTAAAGTCCTTTGGAGAAACGATTCTCATGAGGAGGCTATTTGGGAAGCCGAAGAGGAGATAAGACAGAAATATCCAAGTTTGTTTGAAACTTCAGGTACATATTTCCAAGTTTTGAGGAAAAAACTTTCTTTAAGGTGGGTAGATTGTAAAACCCCTAAGTTTTATGTTAGATCTAGATCGAAACTAGAAGTCAATCGGGAACCCTACAGTCAACAAAACCCTTGTAAAACCAAGCAGTTTAAGTCCAACAATCCCGTGCTCCTAACTTGTGTAGAGTAGATGTAAGCTAAGTGTGAAAAATAGTTCATAATTATATGAGGATGATTAAAAATATCATATTGGTTAAAATTTGATCCGTCTCGAACTTGAACGGATACTGGTTTTGAAAAACGTATCCTAGGGACCGGAACATTAAAAATATTTTGTTAACATTGTTAGACTCATAAAAATATAGGGTTTTCAAAAATATCAATTTTATAATTTTTTGATAACAAAAAATATCAGATATCTCACTTTTACTAGTATTTTCCTTACTACTGATATATTTATGTCTTGTACACTATTCATTGTACAACTCTACACTATTTTACACTATTCATACTATCTCTACTTTTTCACACTAGTCCAGCACTAGTGTAGGTGTAGACTTCCAGGGAAAAGTTCTTGTATACGATATAACTTTGTTATCGTACTTTTTGCGGGGAATGCTCCCAAGATCCTTATAACACTTTATATTTATAAATTAATATTATGATTTCCATTTCTTAATTGTTACTATATCTCTTAAGCTTTATATTTCAAAGTATGGTTCACTAAAATTGTAAGAGCATGCCTTACATTTAATATATAAGCTTTTGGGAATGATTAAGGTTGTCGTACTTAAGCTTTAATATTGAATGTGATAGATTGTTACGTTTAGGGTAGCTTTTGGGACGTGACAATGATTGGTGTGAAAAACCGAATCCTTGGAATAGAATTAGAAGAGAGGACTGACCTACAAAAAGGAACCTCTATAAATCACCATCTACTTTATTTACTTGCATTTCAAATTTTGTCATTTTTTTTATAGCTTTTCACTTGCATTCGTATCATAAAACATCTCAAGTAACAAGTCTCATAAGTTTTAATTTGATTGAATATTTTCGAAAAAGTTTTGACAGACAATTCACCCCTTTTCCCCTATCTGTTTGCCATTTCGGGACCTATAAATCCAAAATAAATTGAAAGATTATAAATACTAATGTTATCTTGCTCTATCTCATAAGCCTCATCCTAGGTTAATCATAGAACTACAAGATACAAGAGGTAATCCTCTCAAACAAACACTTAACCAAGCTCTCACAATTAAAGAGCAAAGATAGTTTAATGAGATACAACAGATTCTCAAAAAATTAAGTGCAAAAACATATGTAAGTTATGCAGCTTCTAAAATATGTTTTGAAGAAGGCTCTAGAAGAATATAAGTAGTAAGATGAGTATTTTTAGTTCTTTATATATGTTGTGCTTCAAACTTCTTCTATTTATATATCGTTCTTATAACGACTCTTTGAGGATATCTCGGATATATCTTCAAAAATATCTTCAAATTGGATAAGTACTTTTATCTTCTTAAATTCGAACTTTTGAAGCTTGAAATATATCCTATAATATCTAGTCTTGTTTATCTCGAAGTTATCTTGATAAGTTATAATTCTATATTTCCTCGGATATATGCTGCCTTTGCTTCATTTAAAATTTCAAAATTAAAAGCTCTAAAAATATCTAGAAGATGTCGTTAATCGAAAGATATGATTGTCATACCCCAAATGGTACCCTAAACGTAATAGTCCGCCACACTCAATATTAAAGCTTAAGTATGACAACCTTAGTCATTCCCAAAAGCTTTGATATTAAGTCTAAGGCGTGCTCTCACAAATTTAGAGGACTATACTTTGAAATATGAAGTTTGAGAAGATACAATAACAAATTAAGAAAGGGAAATCATAATATTTATTCATTCATTCATAATAATTGTCTTACAAGTCTTAGGGGCATTCCCCTGTCAAAATATCAGAATCTATTACAAGGAATTTTCTATGAAGTCTACATCTAAACTAATGCTAAACTTCTTCTAAAAATTCCTTAGCCAAAAAGGGAAATATCTAGCTGCAAGGTCCACGTGACCTCAACCACAAATAGTTAAACTGCAAAAGATATCTATAAGGGTACAAGCTAACAAGTTTAGTGAGAATTATTTCCAAAGATCAATACTTGAATAACAAAATCAAGCAAGTTTTTAGGCATCCAAGTGATATGCAATAACCACGTGGGTAAGCAAGACATATAGTTTTCCAGGAACTATATGTTGAATGGATTTACGCCATCCATTCGAGGTTTTGGCGAGGCTAATAAGATTATGCTTCGAGTTAATGGCCACTAAGCATTGTTTGTTGTTATTATGCTTCTAGCTTAGAGTGATAAGCATCGTCCTAGTATTTTGCTTCGAGCATAATGCCACTAAGCGTTTCTTTTTGTATTATGCTTCTAGCTTAAAGCTGATAAACATTGTTTATGGCCTTACAACCGTACCACTAACCTTTCCCCACAAGATTAGTGATCCCTATGCAATGTGACCCACTACATGATATCCATGAACCAATTTAGTTAGAATATCGTAGGATAATTAATGTCAATTCATAGTGATCATAGAATTTCAGACATATCAAGTTCCATACTAAAACAAACGATTACTTACAATCAATTCCTGTCTCAATATTCTTAGAATTCTTTCAATGATTTTACATATATATCAGTTTGTCTTTCCTTAATTTTAGTATAACTAAACTATAAGCACAATCAAGTAAAGTAATTACAGAAATAAACTCATGTTGCCATGATGATACTTTCTTCATACAAATGAGTTGATCAGTCAATTCACTAATCAAAATAATCCTCCGGGTATGGATACTCTTCCTCGGGATCACCTAATAAAAAAGAATACCCATAATGAGTATATCTTGATGATTCTATTTTAATTTATCAAAACTATGTCATAAGATCGTCAAAATTCGTGTATAAGACAATTCCAACTTAAAATAGCCATAACTTGGTCATTTTAACTCGGAGTTACGCAAATAATATACTGATTTCTACCTACTCAAAAAGCTCAATCCGTTTCCAAAACTATTTTAGTCAAAATAGATCATTTGGGCTCCAAAATAGTGGCGATTAGATTCACTACGAGATTTCCCATGCCCAAAAGAATTATTTCAAACTACAAATCATCCAAAAATCATTTGATAAATACTTATGTAACGCTCTAACTTAACGGCATTACAACTCGCCACATGTTTTTCTCTTAAAAAGGATACACCAAGGCTATAAACTACTAAACCAAAAATATAATTATCTCCAAATTTCACATAAAATGTTACTTGAATTTATCGTTACTACAATTCGTCTCTTAGAAACATAAACTGATATTATTCAAAAGTACTTATATAAAATCCAAAACATAAAAACTTATCTTATAAACATCTTCAATAATAATTTAAACAAACTCTATATACTTTGTATGGTCTTCAAAGATCTTTTCTCCTATTCTTCTTTATCCAGAATCTGTTAGTCACCAGTAAGAAAGTCGTATCTACTAACGTCGTCCCCTATGGTCAACATAAAATTCATATCCAGACAATTTTCAACCAACATCATCTTCACCTACACCTGAAAAATAAAGGATTGAGGGAAAACGCCCATTACGCATACCACACATACATGCACGTGAACACATATCAAGCAAATTCACATGCATCATATGCTTATGCAACATCCATAGGTTTATTGTCTTTTGATTAACCAACAAGCAGTACAATTTAGCATTATTCATGACTAATCCTAAACCCGGAGTAACTCATGACCTCGATGTAAACCATAGTATAAAATAATATATATATATATAGTTGCATTCCACAATTAAGTTGGTAATGACTCCTAATCTACCGGAGTCATTTCTAGGTGCAACTTCACTCGGGACACCGCCATACAAGGATCATCAGGTTGCCAGTGTTAGTATCACACTTCTGTCATGGTCTTTACTTACCGCAACCAAACACAAGCAGCATACAATTTTTAAAAGCCTGCAAATGTTAGTTCAATTTATATGCATGTCTAATCCTACAAGCACAAACAACAAACAAGATATGGTTGTACCTGGATTCGCTTCAAACTCTAATCCACCAATAGATCTTCTTAAAAGAATAGAGCCCTAATCTCACAAATATTCCTGATCAACAGCATATCTTAATCAATTCCATGCAACACATAATTAACCCTAATCCTTAATTTCATAACCTTACTCAAAGGATCTATAGCCCTAATCATAGATCTACGAAAAGAGGTTAACACACCTGTCTTCTTTATTTATAATTCAATGAAACCTTCAAACTCAAATTTCTCCTCAATATCTAATTTCTCCACAATTCCTTCAATACATATATAAAATCTCCAATTAATAATTTGATTTACAACAACAAATAAAATTTCATTTAACAACAAGATTGGATGGATCCTTACTTACCGAGAACTTATAGATCTTGATTTGAAACACAAACCCTAAATCAATCAATTAACTATTCTTAATCGCTATAATCATATTCCTATAATCTATAAATCTTAGAAATCGGAAAACTATAATAAAAATCATACCTTTATTTTGAATTGAAACCACAAATCTCCAAATCCATTTTAGGGTTTCTTCACTAAATCTTGAATCTCCTTCAAACATGAAAGATAACCCTAAATGATTAATTGAAAAAGACTAGAGAGAGACTCACTTACCTAGGGTTTTTGCTTAGGAAAAGTCAAGGCAAAACTAGGCTAAAGAGGTTTATTTATAAGACAAGGTTAACTTAGGAAAAACGCAACCCTATAATCTTTAAAGATTTTGTTGATTATCATTAATGTAAGTGTTGATAATAATATCTCATTTATTAGGATTGACCATAGAACCCTCTTATTTTTTAACAAATGGCACCTTTGCCCTTCATAATAAAATATTTATCTTATATTACAACTTAGTTATCTATATAGTTGAAAATTCCTCTTTATAGTCACATAGCTCATGTTTCACACATAGTTCAAGTATTTGTTGTCCAACAAATCTTTTTAGCAAAAGCATTGTTAGTTGAAGGTTTGTAAAATTATAGTTTATAAGAAATCCTTTTTGTAAACTTTCTAAAAATAAATCTTTTGTTTCCTTTGTTTTCAAAAGTTCTCTATCTTTATCTTACTATTTTCATTGGTGCCTTTTTCATAAAAAATGAATTTTCTCTATTTTTCCTTTTGGAACTAAGATCGTTTTTTCTGTTAGTTTCTATACAATTTTTCTTTTACTATTACTTGGAAAATCTTGGTTTGAAAATTCTCATTTCCTGTTTATGGGGTTTCCTTTATATTATGTTTTATGAAAAACATTTTAGTATCAAAAGTCATTTTCTTTTGGAAAACAATTTAATATAGAGATGATTTAAGAAAAAGCTTTTCAAAACAAGTGTTTTTCCAAAATTATAGTGAGTTCTTCCTAAAGTTTTGAAAAGAATGGATTTACTTTTATTAACTCATAGCTTCTAAATTTCATATAGAACCATTCTTTGGTGACAAAATCTCCTTTTTGTAAAAAGCATATTTGAAGCTTTAAAGTTTAGACAACAACCTTTATGTGTATGAACATGAGAATAATAGCAAGCAAAACTAGAATTAGAATAACAACATAATTAAGATAACAAAATAAAGTCAAGCATTGGGAGTTTTAGCCTCTTCAAGACTCTTAGGACTAAGAAATAAACTAGTCCCAAAAAGAAAATAAAGTAAAATAAAAGAAATTGTTTTGACTTGATGATGATAAGTTTAAGACTAGAGATTAGTCTTAAAACAACATGAAATAAATAAATTGCAAAGAAGAAAAATAATTAAATTGCTTTGCATAAAAGTAAATAAATTACAAGTGAGCTTATATACTCTAAAGAATATGTATAGATACTTAAATATATTTAATTAGGTATAGATAATAAGTTAACTTAATAGCAACAATAATATGTGCAAAACATAATAACAACATAAAAATAGAGAAATAGATTTTCATGAACAAGAACAATACATGAATATATTGTAGCTTTCATAACAATAAGTCTAGGAAATTCACAATATGGTCATGTAAAGTTACATGGCATGATAGAAAGAAATATGAAAAGATGTTTTTACCTAAAGAGGATTTGGAGTAGTACGGGTGAATGGGTTTTATGTATGTAGAAGGAAGTTTGAGAGTATTTTGAGAGAGTTCTGAGAGGAGAATTTTGGTAGTGAATTTGGGGGTAGATGAAGTGTGAAAGAAATGAAAGAGAAGAGGGGTATTTATAGGAAAATGAGGAGAGATTTTTGAGTTATTTATATAAAGAAAAATTGAAAAAAATAAGAAAGAGAGAGAAGAGGGGGGAGGCACTGGCCATTAGGTGTAGAGGGGGAGAGAAATTTATTTTTTTGTAATTTTGTGTATTAAAAATAATACTATGTAAGGTAGATATGATATAAAGTTATGGGAAAGATAAAAAGTAAAAATAATAGGTGTATAGAGTGTAAGAGTAGGTGTTAGAAAAAGTAGAGATAGTTGAATAGTATATAATAGTAATGAATAGTGTAATGTAAAGTAAATGTGACTAATAAAGTATCTGTAGTAAAAAAAAATGTATATTAATGCGATATATAATATTTTTATTTATCAAAAAAATTATAAAACTGATATTTTTGAAAACCTTATATTTTTACGAGTCTAATGGTATATCCAGAATATTTTACTATTCCGAGCTTCGGACATGTTTTTCGAAAACTGTATTCGTTTGGGTTCAAAATGAATTGTGGTTTTAATAATGTGATATTTTTAAGCTTTCTTATGTTATTATAAACTATTCTACATACTAATCTCTTACTTACTCACTTGGAGTTACGAGCACAGGATTGCCAGACTTAAACTTGTTACGTCTAACTCGGGTTTTATTGACATTAGGGTTTTCGGTTGACTTTCTGATTAAGATTTAAGCTTAACAGATCAAAAAACTTTGGGGGTTTACAATGATGCTGCACAAAATATAGAAGTTGTTATGCATATCTTATCTTCTTCTGCATATCTTATATTTTTCATGATTACGACTATCTTGATAAAGATAAACTTTGTCTTCAACTAGTTCATTTTATATCTTCATGTGTGACTAGATATGTCTTCAAAAATAATATTAAGATACTGGATTGTGGACATCCCAATTTTTTCCATTTAAGACTTCAATTAATATTAATTAAGCCCACAAATTATAATAAAAATAAAAATCTTTATATAAAAAATTAATAAAAATATATAAAAAAAGCCCATTATGAATTTTAGTTAATAAGAGGGTAGGTGAGAAGGTAGGTAAAAGAGTAGATGAGCGGGTAGGTGAGCGTGCTAAATGTTTACAAATACCTAGCATACATCAATAGAGGAAGGTTAAGCATAAAAAAAAAAGACTATGTAAAAGCTCAATTCTAAGTTCCTTAAAAATTTGGTTTTTTAAGTTAAAATTTCAATTTTGAAGTTTCCAAGGCATGTGAATCTAATTGGTCGGTATAGGAATCTAATTGGTTCATAGAGTAAGACTCAAGGTAAGTTAAGCTATCAATCGATAGCTTGTTTGTTGGTCCAAAAAAGTAACCAAGAAGATTGAGGAGGATGAGGAGGAGGAGGAGGAGGAGGAGGGGGTGGGTGGGGGGGTTGAGGTGGTGTGTTGGGTTGGGGGTTGGGGTGCAGTGTGTGAATTGGTTTCTTAAAAATGGATCGTATCTTGTTGTAAATAATCTTTAAATTTGAATTCCTTGGTTATGTTGAAACACGGTCTTTATATCTCATAATAGTGACTCTATTAGATAAGCTTCTTATGAAAAATCTGAATTGAATCTTGGACATGTCTTGAAAATTGAACTTGAACTTCCAGTCAAAACTTAAGTCTTTAGCAAATCTATAATCTATTGTAAGCTTGAATCCCTTAGATATTTGAACCAACTTAGTGGAATATATTTGAATATATTATCTAAATATATTCAACTTTAGAGCTAGGTCTTCAAATTAATGAAATAATAAAAAAAAAATTGATCCGTATATTTATGTTCGATCTTGATGTGTAGCAGGCAGAGCTGGGCATACGGGCTTGGCGGGCCGGGCCGGGCTGGCCCACTTTGGCCCGCAGGCTAAACGGGCCAGAAATTTTTGGCCCATTTTAAAAAGTGGCCAAAATCACTTGGCCCGGGCCCGGCCCGCATTTAGCCCACGGGCTAACGGGTTGGCCCGTTTGCTGGCCCATTTGGCCCGCATTTTATGTCCCTTTTTTTTTTTTAATTTCTGAAGTTGTTAGTGCGAGACTAAGTTATTGAATTAGGTCAAATTGACCCTAAAAAACTTGACTTAAAGATAAATTGGGTCAATATAGACATAGGGCGTCTATGTCCAAAATAATAATAATAATAATAAACTTGATATATTTTCAGACATGATAATGTTTCAAAAGGTAAACCACAGAGAAATATACACTACACACGCACAAACCTTTAGAATCTATTTTCAGCATAGTCGATTTTTGGCGTACATTACACAAAATAACTATAGAAAAGAAAGTCCAGAGGCTGTGCTGCCTCTACATCCGTAAAATCTTATAATGAAAAGGAAAAAAAAAAGTACCCCAACTTCACGTCCTTAACTTGCTCTTGCTGTCTTGCATTAAAGTGGCCTCAATGAAATGCAATACATATTATTCTTAGATACAAGTGTACAGCATCGTAAAATGGAAGTAAAACAATTTTTTTTTTAATCAACAATAAAAGCAAAAATTCGGACCATTTTTCAAGCAGCAGTAATAATAATCAGGTCGGCACTGTGCCTGCTAGTCGTGTCAATTCAACTTTCAACCTGGAACTACATCTACGAGACTCCCACAAGGAACACCTGCAAAAATGATAAAACATATTATGAAACTAATTAATTCATCCATAGATCGATTCCAACTCCAAATAACTCCCACAAGGACACCTGCATTTTCCTGTTGATTCCATATAATGCCACCAATGTGACATCAACCCAAAAACCACAACTGACAACACAATATAAATATATAATGTCTGTCCGCAGTCCGCACCATGTGTTCCCAAAACAAAACAGTTCTCCTGCCCATCTCACTTAAACAAAGAAGAAGAACAAAAGGAGGAGAAAGGAACAAGTACAATTTCCATATGACAGCAAATTAAATCTCAAATCACTCAAATACAACTATCCAACCACTTGAATATCTAAAAGAAGATTGTGAACATGTCTATCCATCAATCATCAATGGTCACATTAGAGTCCGCCTTTGATAATGTTACCTCGAGCTGTGTTGCATTTTCATCTGCAATTAACCAAATAATGTAATAAATTAGATTGAAATATTAAAAAAGTAAAATTCAAATTAAGTTAAATAATATATAATGAAAAAACTACCTTCCAAAGTATAGCCTTGTAACCAATTACGTGTACATACTAAAGCTTCCACATTACTAGGATGAAGCGAACTCCTATACTTAGTAAGAATTCGAGCACCAATACTAAATGCAGACTCAGATGCTACTGTAGTGATTGGAATACTAAGCACATCAGAAGCCATAATACATAAATCTGAATATCTTTGATGTTGAGTCTTCCAATATTCCAAAACATCCAACTCTTGATAGAAATTCATATCCATTACCGGTTCCTCCAAATAAAGATCTAAAGAAGACTTACCGGTAGTCTCAACTTCAACTTGACAATACTCCTACATCAATGAAAAAAAAAAAAGAAGAAAAAAGATAGTTATGAATATTGATCATTTAAAAAGAAACATTATAAATAAATAAATAAATAGTGATTGTTGAACTTACATTAAGAGTAGCAAGATCAATGCCCAAACTTTTTCCAAATCCCCCAGTCAATAATCCTTTACCTCGTCCCAGAAGTCTTTGTTCACAATGAGAAGACACGGGTATAGAGCTACTGGAACTTGCTTCACTCGCCTTACCTTTGCGGTATTCATCAAAAAGTTTGCATAACTTGCTCTTAATTTTAGCCAACTTCTCCTCACAAGTAAGTGGATCAATCTTATTAAAGCAAAACTTTAAGAAGGAGAACTTCATTCTAGGATCAAGAACAGCTCCAAGAGCAAGAACAATGCTATACTCTCTCCAATACTTATCAAATTTTTGTTTCATTTTAGTACACATGCCCCTTATGACCACATCCTCACTCATCATATTCTCATTCAACATACTCAATTCTCCATACTTGTAAGAAGTACAAGTTTGACGTTGGGTAAGTAGATCCAGACATTAAATTTGTAATGGTGTAAAAAGGAGACAAAAAATTGCATAACCTTTGTGCTCTTTCCCACTCTTCCTCTGATGGACAATATTTGTAATTTGAGTCATTTAATTGAAAGCAAGAAAAGGCACGTTGATATTTAAGTGCACTGTCAAGCATAAGATAGGTGGAATTCCATCTGGTGGCTACATCTAAACGTAGCCCAACACTGTATCAATATTCCCAACCTGTTTAACACACTAGAAATTTTTCATTCTACTCTCTGATCCCTTCACATACTTCACACTGTCCCTTATCTTGTGTAAAGCCTCACTACCTATAGTTAAACCTTCTTTAACAATTAAATGAAGTATATGAGCACAACATCTAACATGAAAAAATTCACCATCACAAAGCAAGCCACCATGCAATTTAAGTTGGTCTTTCAAAAGCTCTTGCATGCAATCATTAGCAGAAGCGTTGTCCAAGGTAAGGGAAAATACTTTCTTATCTATACCCCAATCTTTTAAAAAATCATACATTTTCTTTGATAATTCAAAGCCTGTATGTGGAGGGGGCATATAGCAAAAAGAAAGAATTTTACTATTAAGCTTCCAATTTTCATCTACAAAATGACCAGTCAAGCACATGTAACCCTCATTTGTAGAAGCAGTCCATAGGTCAGAAGTCAAACATACTCTACTAGGAATCCTCTCCAAAACCTGCTTCAATTTCTGCTTTTCTGCTAAGTACAAATTTTGCACATCAGATGTAAGTGTTTTTCTGGAAATAGGAACATATTCAGGATAGAAAACTCTTATAAACTCTGTGATCCTTCTATATTCAATGAATGAAAATGGAAGATCATGCTCAACAACTGCCATTGTCAAAACATCACGAGCATGTTTATAATTTGGTTTTCTAGACTTTAACTTTCCACTATGATCTATTATCATCTCACCTACATCAAGGAACTTAGGAAGCAAACGACACTTGTCCATATGGCGTTGTAGATGTGATGTCCCATACTTTGATCCCCAATAACATATTTTTTTCCACATCCATTACATTTTGCTCTTTCTTTACTATCTTCTCCTGTTCCAATCTTTGTAAATGCTTTCCAAACTTTAGAAGTATTTGTTCTAGCTTTCTTACTTGTAGGTTCTTCAGACTCTAATTCCGATGGTATAATAACATTGCCTCCACAAGCATCGTGCTCATCATCCACAACCACATCAATGTCCTGGATGGTAGTGTGAGTGTCATGACCAGTAGCATCATCCATTCTAAAAAGAGACCACAAAAGAATGCATCAGACTATAATATATGACCAGTAGGCAGTAGGCATAGCATCATCCATTCTAAAGTTTAGCATAATACAAGTTTTTTTTTTTTCAGAAATTCTGCTCATCAATAATTAAAGCAGTAAAATGCCCAACACAGAGTCAAACGTATTAATACATCATTAAACATCACAAATATGATCTTAACTTGCACTTATGAAAAGACATTGGCTAAGAAATACCATCAAGCACATAAATGGCCACAAACAGTTGAGGATCCCTCAATAACAATGTCATAGGCTGTAGTATCAGAAAACATATCCCTTTTTAGTAAGTCTGAAATGTTTCAGCTAAATTGGCAATTCCAATTCCCATAACCAAATCAAGCTTCTTATCAGGCCATTTCTCTCCAGGCTAAAATTTCATAGAACTGATTGAAGGATTTCAACACCATTTATTTTACATTTTTTTGGTAAGTTCAAATAGATGTACTCGCAACACCATGGTCTGTGTTTTGCCTCTGCAAAATCTTGCTAGGGTGCACTATGTCAGAACATTTTATCCCAAGATTCAGGCAGGGATTAATTCGTGATCATTATCTAAAACAAAACCTGCAGCCCGGGTGTGCTATGTCAGAACATTTTATCCCAAGATTCAGGCAGAGATTAATTCATGATCATTATCTAAAACAAAACCTGCAGCCCGGTGAACCCCATTATGATTACATGCTCGCAAGTTTAACAGTAAACCATCCAGAAACCAGACATAACTTGATATATAGTTTAAATAACAAATGACCTCCTCTCAGATCAAGTCAAATCAGAAACCTGATACCGGGCAACAAGTTCCATATGATCTTCAACTACTAACAAAAATAATGAACACACATAAAAGAAGTCAGCAAATCACTCAAAAAACTGGTCTCACTATGCACAAATCCAACTCCAAGAATGAATTCAAAATGAACTGTTTATCCAGAAAAATCCGACGTAACTAAATCCAAAACTCATTTTCTTCTAAAATCACACTGTCAGTCAGTCAAAACCGGTCCCATTGCCTGCAAATCTTACTCCAAGAATCAAAACAATCAGCTAGTTATCTGAAAAACCAACCTCACCAATCCAAAACTCATTTTATTCCAAATTTACACCATCATCACACAATCACAAGCCACAACAAGAATGAATAATGTAACAAACAATAATATACAGCAATAAAGTAAGGCAGAAAAAAGGAGGGAAAAAGTTGAAAACAGGAAAAAATTTTCAAACCAAAAGTTGTGTGAAAACAGAGACCCACAGAAGTTTCTCTAATATTCATTGTGCTGGCTTTACAGACATGCATTGTCTCATTATGATCATCAGAAGGAACTAGAGAGCAATAAGAGATCGTGTCTTTTTCTCTATTGAACTACCCATAAATTTCGTAATCAAATTAGTTGGTTGGTAATAGCATTAAATCATGCAAGTCATATAAAAATGAAACAACTCCCTTTCATTGACTGGTAGAATATAATCTCTTCTTCCTTAATGTATTATTCACACGATCAATAGAATTAATTATCGTATCAAAACAGATTGCCTGCCAAGATAAAGACACGATCAATAGAATTAATTACATATACCCTTTCCTCTGAATTCAAGACGAACCATTCTCAATAGGGTCAAATAAAAAGAAGGGATACGAAAATCACAAATCAAAATCAAACGAAATCGTTTCCACAAAGTAAGCTTTGTTTCTACTTCTTAAGTCAGCTCATGCACCTAAAACACATAAACCCTAGTTCTGCAAAAAAAAAAAAAATGAAAAAAAAAACACCAACTAGTTAGCCTAAAACGAGTAGAAGACGAACCAATTTAAGCTGGAGAACGTTCGCTGCTCCTTGCGTTGCCTCCTTGCTCCTTGGTCCGCGCAGGCGTGTCGCATAGCAGTAGCCAGCACCCGGCACTTTCGATTGGAGCCTGTCGCTACCTGGATCAATCAGCCTATTCTAGGAGCGAGGTTGCCCTTAGGCCTTAGCAACCTGGCGTTTGATCTTTCGCTAGGAGCGAGGTTGCCCTTAGCAAGAGCAGCACAGAGATGTATTCGGAAAAAAAAAAAAAAAGAAGCATAGAGAGTTAGAGACGAGAGAGAGAGAAATAGAATAGCAGATGAATGACTGAAGAGGAGATAGGTTTACTTACTGCCTTACTGTTACTTTATTGTTACTGGTTTAGGCGCGTTTAGCTTTAGGGTTTCTGACTGAACATTAAATTTTTTTTTTTTAAGTTTTAACTCTTGGCCCGCGGGCCAGCCCGCTTTTGGCCGCGGGCTAATGGGCCGGGTAAATTTTGGCCCGTTTTTAAATGGGCCAAATTTTTTTGGCCGCAGCCCACTTTTTTAAGTGGGTCAACGGGCTGGCCCGTGGGCTTTGGCCCATATGCCCAGCTCTAGTAGCAGGTTGTCTTTCAGAGTTATTAGATTTTATAATCTCATCAGATTTACTTTCTGCTTTAGTCTTTGCTTTAGTAGCTTTTATGATTTTTTCGGATTTATCTTCTGATATATTTTACACTTGAAAGTTATACACTTAATAGCTTTGTTGGTAAACACTTATACATGTTTTATTATCATCAAAACCAAACTAGGAAACTTAACATTGTTTGTGTCTTGACTCTTGAAGCTACTGGCAGCCACTCCAACGAAGTACCACCATCAGTCACTGCCTCTAAGGTCTGAAACCACCTCTTCTAGCCATTTCTGGGACTAACCGAATCCATTGGAGTACTTATAAGGTTGGAATCGCTCTGTCCAACAACCTCCTTGGTTGAAATCGCTGCTAGATCACTGAAGTCATACCTCGCTAGCCACCACTCATTATTGTCCTCCAACCCATGCCCGAGATTCGAATTGGATCCAACCCCACACGTAATCCTGTCCTGCCCATTACCAGTACGCATAAATCTTCAAAGTTGAGACTAGGTAAGTTTTGTTTTTTCATTCTTTATTAATTAATTTAATAACAAACAAAATAATAAATAAATAAATAATAGACATAAAAAAGTTATTAACCTTGTCGATAAGATATGTGCATATTAATAATGAATTTTTTTAGGTGATATAAATAAAGATGAAAAAAAATCTTTTTAACACATACAAAATCCTATTTTTTAATTAAAAAAAAATCTTGTAGTTTGTAGGATCACACATAAAAAAAAAATAAAATCATCTTTATAAAAGTTGAAAATTTAAGAAATTTAAATTGAAAATAGTTTGAAATACTAAAAAGAACCAACATGCTAATGTTTTCATAAAAGACTACGTATTGTTTGATTTCGATTAGTGTACACAGGCATCTCCGAGACAACATAAAAAATGACAAAAACTCTTTTTTTTTTGTTTTACTCTTGTAAATATGATTCATTATTTATTGTAAATATTGTTTTCAGTTGTAAATTATAATGATTAAACTGAAAATACCACACTTTATAAATTTTTTAAGCATTAAAGGAATTAATTTTAATTTAAGAAATTAAAGGTGGTAACCGTTTGATTTTAATAGCGTAGTCCTTGGACTCATGAAATATCTGGTTTTATAAAAATTAGTCCTAAGTTAATTTTTTTTGCAAACTAGCAGCTAAGTTAAGATAAACTGACCCATTAATCCTAACTTACAAAGTTTTTCCTAATTCGATCAGGTGGTGAATCATAAAATTTTTTCAAAAGGCTAATTTCTTTTACTTCCTAGTTGAGAGTTTGTATGAAATGGGTTAGGGTTTGATACAAATCGAATTAAAAGAAATGGAACAAGAAATTAAAAAATCCAAGCTCGACTTGGATAATAAAATTACTTGAACATCTTATTATAATCCACAAGTTCCGAACTTATAAATCAACTTGTCCCCGTGGATTTAAAAACCTTATTAAGTGGAATGAATTAAATGAATTATCCAAATACACCTAATAAAGCACAGCTAGGTCTTCGTATTGATCCTTATGAGAAATAAAAGTAGCTTATCAAGCATATAATCCTGTTTAACAAGCTAAAAGTCCTTTATGTAAGTTATGATATAAGATCTAATAAAATTTTTGAAAACATTCTAATAAACCTTCTAATATGAAATACTAAAATGCACACTTGATAGAATAGATTAAATATCTTTTGTTCCTTTTTTGTTACCAACAAAACTATTAAGAGAATAGCCTAACAAATATAGTGTTACATATTACATGAAACTGTATCAAAGATAATAAACTTGAATTCTAAGGTACCCTATGCCCTGTAGATTTTACAGGGTAGAGGATAGGTTCCAGATACAAAATTCAATACCCTGTACCTTATAAAGTAGGGTGTGGACAGTGTTTCATATCCTATCCACTATATAACTGCTCAACCATAGTCTTGCCTAATCTTCAAACAATGAGTATCACAATCGTCATATCTTAGTGCTACATATCTTTTAATCAATTTTAGGGATTTTAAGATTCTTCTATAATTTTTAAACTTGTATTGGTATGATATTTTCATTACAATATTTTCAAGTATAAAAATTTGAATGGAAAATGAATTAATAGTATATAGATAATAATTTATAATTTATATATATTAAAATTTTATTTATTATTATAAAAATCATAAAACACAACTTAAATTAATTTATTTTGCCATGATAAATTTTAAGAACTGATACTATAATAACATTACTTGTAATAAAATTAGATAGGCAATAGTTTAATTTTAAACAAATATAATACAACCTTTAAACAAAAAAGTTAATTAATTAAAAGCCCACATACAATTTTAAATAATTAATTATTAATATTAAATATTAAAGAGTATGTGTAAATCACTAATGACATGTTCAATAAGTAAATAAGTCTATTTATGTGACAGTGTTTTATCCTATCATAATGATTTTGTTTTATATGTATCTCATATGTCTTATAATATAATTCTGAGAGATATGTGATGTCAAATCTCCAAAGTCCCTTAATTCAAGGTTTGAAAGTTGAAAATTAAGATCATAGCTATCCGATTTGTCCTAAAAAAATCATATTACTTAAAATATTTATGTTCTTAGATTTTGTTCTAGAGCAACTTGATCCTAAATACACCAATACCAACAAACTATAACAAAATAAGATTGTAGGACTCCAAAAGCCAAGAAAACATCATTCCTACATCCTTCTTAATGTTTAACAAAATATTGCTTCTTTGAAGCATAAGGATATGAAATAGATTTAACAAATACCATCTTTCGTAGTTTCTACTATTCATGAAGTAGTAAATGAATGGATCATGTTATTTTATAACTTTATCCAACAAGGGTAAACACTTTTGCACATTAATAGAGAAAATTTTATATGAAGGCATCGGTAGTAGGGGTAAGTTTAAAAATGATATCAATATTTTAAGTGATTAAAAAAAATATATTAATGTTCTATAAAATGGGAAAAGTTTAAATCAATGTTTTAACTAGTTAGAAAAGATCAAATTCTTAAGTGGGAAACAAATAAATGCAAAGAAAGATCCTCTACATGCATTATTTTATATAACATTAATTTTTTTAATTATCCCTTATTTGACCCACTTTAAATAACATTGATCTTTTTTTTAATAACTCAAAATATCGATATCATATTTGACCTTATCTCTAAATGTTGATGCGCTTTGATATAATTTACCCTATATTAATATCATCATTTGATCAGTTTGGAACACTAAAAAGTGCATGTTATACCCAAGTGCCATATGAAGCAACAACTTTAAACTTGATTGTTGGAGAACTATGGTTTCTTTGAATATACATGCCTTATTTGTGTAGATGGACAATCCTTACACTCCTAATGCACACACCATGCTCCCCAACATAACAAGAAATATCCATCAATAGAAGAAGCAATGGCACCTTGAACAAATTTCTTGGCACATTATAACATTGTGCCTTTAGCCCTCCATAGGTACTGATTTAAATTATTGCTTATTACCTTGGATGCTAACATTCTAATAATTGTGGTGCACTTCTATTGTTGCGAAACACTAAGTTTATCAATAACATTCCTCTTTTGTTTGAAGTGTTTGTAAAATGTGAAGAAACACAACTTTTTCATCCGGAATCTTCACCTAAATTGCTCATTGATATGCATTAGGTTATTGGAGAAGTTGTCACACCCCAGAGGGTACCTTAAATGTGGCAATCCATCGCATATAATATTAAAGCTAATGAATGACAACCTTAGTCATGCAGGAGCTTTGATATCACATGCAAGGCGTGCTTCTAAGATAGTAGGAGACTCACAGAGGTATTACATTTAAGTCAATAATAAAATCATGTAAGAACTTATAAAAATAAACATGGAATATTTATTTAGATAATAAACTCATACATCTTCTTGGGGGCATTCCCCCATCTCAAATAGTCTTGATTTACTAAACTATTAACAAGGTAAACATAACTATAACATAAACTTACTATAGAGATTTTCTTAGAAGTCTACGTTCAAAACTAAATACATATAATTTCTCTCAAAAACTCTTAGTAGCTTTGACTCATACTTGGCATACGGGGCTCTTCGGTGCTAATAATAGATAATCATACTATAACAAAAAGTTATAGGGGTATAAATAAATCTAGCTTAGTGAGATAATTCCCATCTACAAAACATTTCCATATATCAAACAAGTATTTAAACAATCATATGAGAATGCACCAATCACATGAGCAAACAAAATACACAAGGTTAACCGGAAATCATATGTAGCATGGATTTTATGCCCTCCATGTTGGGGGTTTGGGAGGTTACAGGCCCATACGACCATCAATATTTGCAGATTTGCTGGCTCCTACTTGCCTTGTAGACTTTTTGGCTCTTACTGGCCCATGTAGACTTTTTGGCTCCTACTAGCCACCACTACAACTTCCTTATTTCCCCACACGAAGAATAGTAGTGAAATGAATGTGACTCACAAATATCATATGCATGAATCTTTTTCAATAAGTTTATTCCATCATTGCTAAGTTCAAGTTAAAGGTGATCAAATCAATATTCATCATATCATTGCAAGAAATCATAAATTATTCCTCAATTCCTCTTTCGATATTCTTAATTTATATTCAATCAATCATAACTCCAAATCACACAACAATTATTCATTTATCTTTTTCTTATTTTCTAATGCTACTACTTACAAGCACAAAAAATGAAATATAACTTAGTAAAGGATTGACTCACTCCATGTCGGTAGCTCCTAATCGAAGTAATCTTCCGGGAAAGTGATCTCGGTTCCTTCTTCACCTAAACAAGATGAAATACCCAAAATGAGTCTTTCATAGAATTTCTATCTTTGAAAACTCTAGATCTATCTTAAAATTGTGGTAAAATCGGATTGGAGGAAATTCCAACTTAAGTATCAATTTGATATTAATTAAGAGAGAGAGAGAGAGAGAGAGAGAGAGGTACTGGATGTAGATGTCGGCACGGGGCGATTCTGAACCGCGAACCGCCCCGTTGAGGATGGTTACGAACTACTGGAGGACCTGTCAGAACCGGTGGGTCCTAGTGGTTCGTCCGCGTAGAACCGGCAGTTTAACCGAGTCGGGAACCGTTATTCCAAACCCGGACCTGCAGTTCCGACCTGGCTCAATAATAAAAAAAATAGAACTCGAAAGAATTTTAGGAGGGATATTGGTGTGTGAGGGGGGGGGGGGGGGGGGGGGGGGGGGAGGGAAGGTGGGTGCGGGGGTGTGGTTGGGGGCCTCTGCAGTCTAATAGCAATTGCTATTTGAAAAAACAAAAAACAAAAAAGTGAAGATTGTCGACAAATTTGCAAATTGAGGAGGGGGGCATTCCACCGTGCAGGATTCTGTTCGAAAAAAAGAAGGAAAACAACAAAACCACAGAAATTTGCAGGGTTGAAAAATCATGAACGGCTGGAGAATGTCTGTGTACTGTTTTGCAAATTAGAAAAGTAATCGAATCAGACAACTTCATTGCACTATTTTTGCAAATTGTTAGACTGTGAGGAATCACATAACTTGTCTTGCGATTTTTTAGGCACGTAACGAGCTCTATAAATATATGAGTTTGATTCAAAAAACTATCAAACTTTCAAAACCTTGTAACCATCTTCACAGATTGAGTTTTACTAACATATCAACCATTCCCGTGTTTGAAAAATATCAGACATTCCTGTGTTTGATATTGCTTGTTATTTTATAGACTATCTTGTATGAGAGGGTTACCTAGTAACACTTATTTATTGTGTATGATCTTAAATTTTCAATTCTTCTAATACTACCCCTCACATTAGTACCTATTCGTTGTCGAAAAAATCAATGGCTTCCTTTTTCTTTGGTGGTTTATAAACAGAATCTGCAAAGAAAGATAAATTAAAGGCGAAGCTACCCGAGTGCCAAGAAGAGCCTACTATAAATATAGAAGAGGATGCTGACTGCTATGACTTTAATGTGCCTCGGGTGTCCGCCTTTGATTTCACACCTAACCAATTCCCTCCGGTTCCACTAGTTTTTGAGATAGTCAATCCGGTTTACCATCAACAAAGGGATGATGATAATGACTCCCCCAAGATCCAGAAATGGAACAACCACCACAACATGAAGCCAAGGATTATGGCGGTTTGGGTGAAGAAATTCACCCCTCTATTGAGGCAAACCCATCCATAAAGCCACATCGACCATATAAGTCTAATATGTTCACTAAACATTTTATGAAGGTCGAAGAGCCACATGGGAAGACTAGGGCGCATTGCAATTATTGCAACACAAACTATGCCTTTTCCAAGGGAGATGGATATGGTAGTCTTTCCAAACATCTCAAGTCGAATCATCCTAGTGAGTATGGTTTGGATCCATCACAACAGCAAATATCATGATTGGGTTCTAAGAAAAAAGCAAGGTTGTGGCATTTCAATGAAGAACAGTATCGTGATGCTATGGTGCAAATGATAAGAGGGTTGCATTTTAGTTTTAATACAAGCAAAAATGCAAATCTTATCTATTGCCACCAAGAAACTCTACAGCCACAAGCACCCAAATGGAGTGCTACGACAATGAAACGATATTGTCTAAAAATGTACCGCAAGGGTAAGGGATAGCTCCAAGCAATTTTTGTTGATCTCGATACATGTGTGTCCATCTGTTTTGACATTTGGACTAATAGATGGGGTGAAAGTTCGTATATAGGGATTGTGTCTCATTGGATTGATAGACATTGCGTAATGCAAAAGAGATTGATTGCATTACGAAAAATGGATGGATCCCATACAACACGGAACATATATGAGACAATACGGACAATTCTTGATGAGTACGGGTTGACACAAAATTTTTTTTCAGTAGGATTAGACAATGCTGCAGCAAATACAGTAAGTATTTCTGACCTTGAGTCGTTATGCCAACCAACGCTTGGGGGAACCTTTTTTCACATAAGTTATGCATGTCACATCTTAAATTTACATGTAAAGTATGGAATGGATTCTTTAAAAATCCGTACATCTCCCATAAAAGTTATGGCTGACCACATTACCGACAATCCATCTATTAATCGAGAATGGCGGAAATGGTGTGGTGTGCATGGCCAAAAGCCAAGAAAATTCAAAAAGAATGTGCAACACCGATGGAATTCGACATACGAGCTTCTAGATAGCATGGTACCATATAAGGAAATGCTATGTAGCTTCGCCATTGCACATGTACCAAACATACCATTGCATCCCAATGAATGGAACATCTGGCAACTTATTGCAGCTATTGAAAGTCTTCTATGACTGCACAAATGTTTTCTCCTGTGTGTATAATCCCAGTATCCATCTCTTTTTACTTGAGGCCTGCAACATCATCGGGACACTCCAACATGTAAGATCTGATCCAATTTTGCAAATGTGTATTAACGATATGACTTGCAAGTGGTTGAAGTATTATAGGGAAATTCTTATGATATACAACGTGGCATGGTTGTTGGACCCACGCAATAAAGTTGAGGGACTTCACGAAGTCCTGGATTACTATTACGACAAGGTGGACAAGTTGTCAGACACTCAAGACATTTATGCAATTTCTGCTAATAATATCGTGAAAGAGACAAGTAATGTGTTGTTGAACTTATCTTCTCAATTTAGTAGCATATATGGTGGATAAATACCCACCAGTCCAGCAACCCCAAGTAATGCCCCCATATCAACCACCGTGGAGAAGCCCGAAGTGGTGCTCCAACACCGGTAGTTTAAAAAGCACTGTGGCATAAGCGGCAGTGGATCAAACTTGGAGATTGACAAGTACGTGAACACGGGATTCGAGTTTGGTGACATGGTGGATGCATACAACTTTAACATCCTAGACTGGTGGAAACGTCACCAGGAGACATTTCCAATACTATCTCGAATCGCTAGATAAATATTGGCTACACCTACTTCAACTGTGGCAGTTGAGCAAGCATGCAACATTGCTGGGCAGCAGCTGGATGAGCATAGATCCTGGTATGGTCCTGCGACGGTTGAGGCACTAACTTGCAACCATGATTGGACTCGTGTAGAACGACGGCAACAAGACTTGAAAGACTAGTCAAGTGAGGAAGACAAGTATTTCAATGACTTCAACTCATCTGCGGGAAGCACAACTGCGACCTCTCTAGGGACTAGTCCAAGCCAATGAGCATTGAGTTTACATTTAATCGATTGATATTATTCTACTATCGGTGTTGGTATTGTATTCAGGGTCAATAAATTGTGTGATTATATTTAGTTATTTGTTGTTGTAGTAGTTAGTGTATTCATATTGTTGTCGAGGTAATATGTAATGTTTGGCACAATGAAATTTACTCGTCATCGTTTGCCTATATGTTAATCAACTACTATGTGTTTCGTAATTATGTTTATTATTTGTTAACCATTATATTTTATTTGAAAAAATTTTAAATGTTTATTTTGATTATAAATAAGTTGTAATTGCTTTTGTTGATTTTAGGATTTTTTCTTTTATTTTCGATTAATTAAAAAAAAAGGTTCACGGTTCGCATGGAACCAGAACCATGAATCGCCCCAGCTCTGGCGGTTCCGGTTCTGGTTCGGGTCCTGAACCAACCCGAACCTTGCCTACGTCTAACTGGATGCAGCGTTTGCCCTTTTACTTTACTATTATCTAACAGTAAGTATTTTATTTTTTTCAAAAAAAAGTTTAATAGAACCCTTCTCAGCGGACAATAAAATTTGAAGAAACTGCATCCTATGCCTCAAAAGACAGGCATTTCAAGGTCTTTTTTTTTTTTTTTACCTCTTGAAATCCCTGCAAAGATATAGTATTAAAGCTGGACTCAGAAATTTCTACAGAACAGAACAGTCATTAAGCTTTAGTGAGATATCCGACAATCTTTCAGAAGCTGGCATTGTTAATTGACAACTCCTTGCCTAACAGTCAATAGTAACTGAGCTTGCCCTCTGGTTAGGACCCAACAGCCTCAACATTCCTCATATGTAAACGCAAATCTCATCCAAAAAGTCAGTGGTAGTATGGGATCTTTCAAATATTTCCATCTTCTAGATTCCCTCACTTTTAATACAGACATGGTACAGCCAAAAACAAAAGCAAATAGCATCTCTTTTGGATAAGCAAGGAAGATGTCATAAATGGACAATAACCTAAGAGCGAGTCAGAATTCTTAAACCCTGATAAAAAGACATGCCCCCGATTATGAATACAGATTGACATTGGTGTATCAAGCGGAGACATGCAATAGCAATAATAAATTCGAGCACTCTTCCCAAAAACAAAAAAATAATTTACATTTTTACATGCTAAAGGTGCTCTAATATTTCGGGTCTGCTTGTATGATCTGTTTTTCATCTGTATCTGTATCTTTTTCAAAATAATATGTGTAAATATGTCCGATTTGTATCTATATTTTATTTATATTTGATCTTTTGATGATAACCGCTGACTTTTTATTACCTATATCTATTTCTTGATAAATAATTTGTTAGAAAAAAGTTTAAAAAGAGTGTCTATATCTGTCAAAAAAAGCTAAACAAACAGATCATAAAGGAAGCTAATTAGATGTAAATTTCATCCAGTCCTACAAAGAAAATGAATTGTGCTGGAAGACCAATTTGGTAAACCAGCATGAGATGAAGAGTTGTGTCAGATATGAGCATGACATTCCAGACAAGATCATCCCACTACCGCAAGCAAGCTTTGCCTAACAGCTGGGACTGAGCATATCAAAGACCCAAAAATGCCAGTAAGGCCATATGCAATGGCACAGAAAGGTAGAGCCTCAGGTTCCTTTGCTGAGAGTGCAGCTGTTCCCAGTCCATGAGCACTGAATAGAACACAAAATAGTAAGTTTAATGTACTCACTGTAATGCACTAGCTAATCACCCTATCATTTAGCAAGGTAAAAATGTCAATAGAAGTTCTACTGTCCGAATGACTATGGATATCGATGTGATGGTACATTACTTGTTAACATTGCATAGTTTTCAATTTAAAATCAGCAAATGGATCTTGCATTAAGATACTGATTAAATGCTTGTCAAACACTGACAAATAATTACAATAGTAGTAAGAAAAGTCTGCTTTAGAGTAATCAAAATTTCTCGGGACTAGAGCCAGAATCCATATATCTACGAGCTTGAAATTCATTAGAAAAACTTGAAGTGTGAACTAGGGCTATGAAGCCACAGAGCAATAAAAGGGTCTGTTTAGATAATCTGTTTTTTATCTGTATTTGTATTTTTTAAAAATGATATGTATAAATGTCATATTTATATTTTATCTATATTTAATTTATTTGATCTTTTAATGAGAACTGCTAAATTTTTTTTTTTATTTGTATCTAATTTAATGCTTGTCAAACACTGACAAATAATTACAATAGTAGTCAGAAAAGTCTGCTTTAGAGTAATAAAAATTTCTCGCGACTAGAGCCAGAATCCATATATCTACGAGCTTGAAATTCATCAGAAAAACTTGAAGTGTGAACTAGGGCTGTGAAGCCACATAGCAATAAAAGGGTCTGTTTAAATGATCTATTTTTCATCTGTATTTGTATTTTTTAAAAATGATATGTGTAAATGTCACATTTATATTTTATTTATATTTAATCTATTTGATTTTTTAATGAGAACTGCTAACTTTTTTTTTTTTATCTGTATCTAATTTTTTATAAATAATTTGTTAGAAAAAAGTTTGAAAAAAGTGTATGTATTTGTAATCTACCAACAAACTAATAGACTCAAAATTACATGCTTTCCTATGAAGAAACAATACCAGTCGTCTACAGCAAATAGCGACTGAATTGTCATAATAAATATGCCAAGTCCTTCTCCTTTACAATCGAAGAGTTTGAAATATCAAAGAGTCTAATCAAATTGAAGAACACATCTCAAGCATTTCATCTACTTCTCAGCTATGATAGATAGTGAATGGCAGAATGAGTCATTGAGGCCTTGGTCCAACGATACTAAACTTACGAGGTTGGGCATGTAAAAGGAATTCAATTCCCCCATGTAGAAAACGGCAAAATGAGTTCTTCCTCCTTTAAGAGCATAGTCACCCAAGTTTAAATAGAACTTCATCTCTAATCTACCAAGGATTACTATCTAATTAAAAGAGAACCCCAATGGCTACTGTAGTCAATCTCCTTTATGAAGCAGAAAAAACTCAAGAAAACAGCCCAAAGACTTACATTCACTAAACAGGATTACTTTTGAATTATAAGATCATGCATCCCAAATATGATTGAATTTTTTACCATTAAGAATCTTCACTACCGATACTCATACTAGTCTAAACTGCCACTTTAAGGATTTTATTCATTGCAAATATTAACAGCAAATAGACATCTCTGATAGTGAATATTAAGATCAAGTGGACAATATCTCTGCAAGTTTAAGCATTTCCCTATAGCCATTTCAAAATTTTTGTGGCTAATGGTGCTGATTAAATCATTAATCAAGGTTCCCAATTACCTAGATGCAGTTGCTATCCCTCTAGCAATGGGATCCTGCAGTTGAAGTTTATCGAGCGTTGCCTGGACAAAGTTTGCTCCAATAAGACCCGTTACCACCACAACAGCAGCAGTAAGTGATGAATTAGCACCTGAAGAATTTCAACAAAGATATCCACATCATCTTTGACAGTTCACAGATTAAAGCTTGAGTTTATAAAGGATCAAATGAAACAAAGGCCACTGTCATATGATGACACTTTAAGGGTACACCCTTTAAAATTGTTCTACCATGAAATATGATAATGCTGCATACTTGACTTTGAAACACAGAGAGCACAGGTACTCCACCTTCAAAGAAAGAGACAATACTGAGAGCCAAGGCCACGGTTATACATCTAGGTAGAATGGATACTGTCAAATTTGGTTCAAGTCCAACAAGACGTCCGATTAGTGCAGTGGAGTACAATGAGAAAATTGTTGAGAGAATCACTGAAGTGAAAATTTCAGCTGCATGCCTCTTAACAAGCTGCAAAACACAGCATATATACCTCATTAACATCCAAAGACATGTCATAACACAAAGCACAATACGTCTGACATATTCAATACTCAAAATCACTGTCATCTTCCTTTATTTCTTCTATGAAATGAAGGTGTGAAATGTTATCCATGACAGAACATAGGGTGTGAAAATTTTGCAAATGTTGATCCATAAAAGCACTAATATGTACATTACAAAACAACATACAAAAATCATATTAATACGTGCATGCATTACAAAACAACGTGCAGAAATCATATTTCTTCTTAGCCACCAAATCCCAAATATGCAACATTAAGCTTCATTTAAGAACACGATAATACCATTTGATGTGTGTGTCAGTAGAATGAAGCTGTAGCATCTGAAATTCTAAGGGGTAATTTCCATCATAATAATTTTACTAACTCCTACGTACCTTTCTTTGTTTGAACATTGAAAATGCAAAGGACAGAATGACAGATCCCAAAAATCCCATCAGAATATCACCGGCCCCTGGATTAGATGATGCCTTTGTGAGATAATATCCTGCATTACAATCGAATAATGAGAATTGGACTCTGGAGTTTGCAATTACACACAGAAATTATGGACACCAAAAGCATGTCCACTGAGCATCCAAAAACAATTTATCTGCAAATGCACACCAATGGCCATTAAAAATTTTTCCTTGATGCAAAAGCTTTTTAATTGCAAATAGACATGGAAGGTATCAAAACCTCAATAAATCATCCTGAGCATTTCAACCCCACAACACTGAATTTTCACTTGGAAGTAAAGACACTAATTATGACTAACAATATATGGGTGCAAAGTAGCATATCCCACTTTGAATAATATTATTTGGCAAGTAACAATGCAATGCGTCTCTTCCCAGTAATCAAATTTCTTAAGTGTCTCCAAATGCTATTATTGTAACTCTGATTACTCTTTATTATAAGATATCATTTGTCGGTGTAAGGATTCAATCACCACCATCACGTGTGTGCTGCGTGAATACCATAATACATGTGATCAAGGAAAGCAATACAAATAAGGAAAATAAAGAGAGTATTGCATAGAAAAGAGGAGTAAGCGATCTTAGTAATAGCTAACACACATGTAACAGGTAAGAGAGCTAAATAGCATCAAATTCCATCAACTATAACGAATCGGCACGCGTTCTTGATTTCTAATCAAGTGATTGATTCTCTAAGATGGAAATTTAGCAGCAAAACAATGTTTCTTGAGATGGAACTAGTAGTATTTATAGGGAACCTAATTGTCGATGTTATCCATTAAATTGGATAAACAACCAACAGCTAAGATGGCTCCCTTTATAATGGATATTAATGTGGGTTCTCCTATGGAATCATGCTCATTAATGGCTCGTTCATTTCAATGTATGTAATAAGAGAGAAATTAAATCCCTATTCAATAGGAATGTAATACAGGTGCAATGACTATTACAAAGTTCACTTTATTATAATAAAACAAGCAATTATTGAAATAAAAAGTAAAATGTCTATAAAGAAATTTGTATTTATTACAAAGAGAGGATAATTGTATAGGTGATATTTTTAAGATAAGACTATTTATGATAAAGTTGAAAAATAAATCATTAAATGATAATTCATGAGATGTGGAGATATGAATTATTGTTCATCATTTTACATAACAGCAACTCATTATGAATTGCCATTCAACTTAAGTGAATAGCAGCTTTACATATAATGAAAAGGAAATGAATAGCTACTCATATTAGGTAAATAGGATGTAAGGGCATTATTTTTAATGTCTAAGCCTTCATAAGAGAGGATGGAATTGGGCAGGCGAATTTTAATAGAATTTACGCCAAGCCTACTATATCAAATCTCCCTTAATTATCCCAAATAAATCAGCTTAAACTTTTTAAGTCTTATCACCTTAGCCTAGGGAGTTAAATCCAAATTAAAATGAGGCTTAAAGCCCTTAAATCAAATTTAATCAAAAGGAGGCTTAAAACGCCCCAACCAAAGTCCTTTAGGTTGTATCAAAGGGATTTGGACATTAATTAAGCCTTTGAAATGACTAAAGTCTCGCTTAGCACGTGTGCACTATGAACTACCTGCATTGCCATTTGACGAGTTAATTTCTTAACAATTCACAATGCGACCGTCAAGCACAATGCCTCAAATAATTGAATTCTCTTAGTGTACGTGCTTGCAATATGGTCTGACCATGCATGTTGCTTTAGGCTAAAATTATAGTGCTTTGGAGACATATATATTGACAATTTCCTTTGATGGGAAACTTTCCTCGTGCATGTTAACACATCTTTCGTATCTGATTTACATAGACCATTCTTCCGAACAAGTTGATTTTACCTTCATTTCACAAACACTTCTTTTTTTTTTTTTTTTGCCGGTTCGCAAACACTTCAATCACACTTAACTCACCGATTTCAGCCTCACACTGGACTAAATTTCTCCAAGTTGATGAACACATCACATCTATAATAATGGTAACCAGATAAAACTTCAGCATGTTTATTCACATCTTTATCATTTGCCATTTGCTAGCTACAATTTTAATACCTAATGGACAAATATACATGTACATATTTTCCTATCACATAATAATAATGCTTTATAAAGCTTGTTGGATCAATTGATTTAAATAAAAGGCCAAACCCACTTTAGGACCTGCTATTGAGGCTCACATAATTTATTAATTTCAACATTACTCCAGCCACATATATTTTCAATTCCATCGCGTATTCTCATTCCCCTTTTGCAGGCCAGCACATTTACGGTACAATCCTATTTCTTTTTACAAATAACATCCTCGCCCTCCATTTGTGCATTAGGGCATGGACAATCCATGTGTCACAACCCAATAGCCGTTTCTACAATAACATTCTCAGACCAACGTCTTTCTCGCTCATTACCTCTCTACACTTTTGCAGGCCAGCACATTTACAATACAATCCTATTTCTTTTTACAGATCACATCCTCACCCTCCATTTGTGCAGTAGGACATGGACAATCCATGTGTCACAACCTTATAGCCATTTGTACAATAACATTGTCAAACTAACGTCTTTCTTGCTCATTACCTCTCTACACTGATCAGACCCACATCTTCCTCCTCTTTCTTTGGTTTTTTTTTTTTTTTTTCCTTTCCCATTACCCACATTCTTTTCATCAAAAACCATTTTTTTCCAAGATGGTAAGGTAACAATGCCCCGACTTGTTTTGTTTCGGTTATCAGTTTTGGTAACTGGAATGCTGTAACATATTTCATTTAGTCTCTTCTTTCTTGGTTCATTCTCCACATCTTAATAGCAGTATGTTGTTGATGTTGCAGGTGGCTTTAATGTGTCCAACTGACCATTGTGTGGTTTGGACAGTAGCAGCCATCTTGGAAACTAGTTGTGCTATTTTGGATCAATTGATGTAATCTGTAAACCAAGTATGGAGTAAGTGCAGTAGAAGCTGCAGATACGGTCCATGGTGGAACAAACCCATTGTAATCATAGACCACGATTTTCATGTGCAAATTTGGCCTGTCAATGGGTCCTCTTATCCTTTCAATGGTTTGTAGTATTGTCCTAGATCGTTATCAGCACTTGCATACTGAACTTAAACTACAGCTTGAGATATGGACCTTATAGTTGCTCAACTTGAATGTACAGCTTGGAATTTGATTGGCACATAGAAGCAGCTGCTCGGCTTATGTTGTAAGTGCTCCATTCATATTCATGGTCATGTCATGGCTGCTTGGAAAATTCAGAAAACATGGACTCAAGTTTGCACTTGTGAAGACTTCAGCTCTTTATGGACTGTGGTGGCATCCTTCTAAGAACCACTCATCAGCTACAGTTAGGTAAGCTTCTTGTCCTGACTTGGATTTTGTCACTTAGCTCAGATCTCTCACAGCTTGCAGCAGCTCATTGGATTAGACTTGAGTTGGACTTGTGTGAAGTCCAAGTCTTAAATAAGAACACCAATGCTCAAGGAAGCTCATCCAAGGTAGCAGCAAGTGAGGATGCTAGAGCAGCTGCAGAACACACCAATTCTGTGTATTAAAGGACCATACATTCATGTGGCTACCATGTTTGGTTCAGTAAAGTATGAAAAGTGCAACTAAGGAGTGAGCACCCAAATTTTGAAACATGAATACGTAGCAAACAGCTTCGCTTGTCTGAGCAACAGCTCTATGCAAGACTGTCATGCACCAGAAAAGTAGAAGCAAACAAAGTTGAACAGCAACAGCAGAAGCTAGTGGTAGCAGTCCATTTCTGAGTGCTCAAGACAGTTTAGAGAGCACCCATGGGCACATCCATGTAGCAGCACTTGAGGTACTACTTTGAGCAAAAGTGGGGTGTTCAACAATAGGTCCTTCCTAGTGCAATATCCTGCAGAACACCTTTCATTGCTTCACCAAATCCCAAATGTTTGATGACAGCTATATTAATTGAACCTTGCTTCTTGTTCACCACCAATGTTTCTAGTACATTTCTAGAGATATCCTCAGCAATGATTGACAGCGGAAACAAACTGAATAGCCGAGTAAACTTCAAACGGTTTCACCGACCTACTACAATCCTGAACAATGAAATAGCAGCTGAACCAAGCTACTAAAGCACAACAGGCACTACAAAACCTTATACATTGCAACAAATCCAAGTGTGTGTGGGAACCTCGAGCACCCCACAGCAACAGAGCCAAGCAGCTCTTTACCCTGCCGACTTTGTCCATAGCAGGCCAAGGCAAGGCCAAGCAAAGGAGCGCTCATGTCAGTAAAATGAAGAAGCAATCTCTGAAGCACCGCTTAGCAAGTAACAATGCAACTCCTCCAGCTTCAACAATGGCACCCTTGTGCCCCTCACCAGCAGAAAGGTTCTATGAACCTCCTGTAGCTTCGTCCGCAACCAATCTGTTTATAGACTTTGCTAGACCAGCAAGTATTTTCTTCACGAGATTTGCACAGCTACCTGTTACTAAACTTTGGATCCAAAGAACTTGAAACCCGTAGGAATATGTTTAGAATTAGAAATTTCTTTTTTGTCCTCTAACAACGGCGTACATGATCTTTTCACTGTAAGCCTGTCAATGGAGAATTAGAAATTTATTCTCTAAGTCATCCAGTGGAGATCATCTCAGTCAAGCGAGCCAGCAGTTGGAATATCAAATCAATTGCGACCTTTCAGCAAAACCCAATATGTTCCATATGGATCATGTTCTATACATGTAGATCAGCTGAGCACAACCACAGAAATACATGTAGGAGTGGGTGCATGTATAAAGCAAAACCAGAGTTGATCAAAGCTTGTCATGTGGAACTCCTTGACATGATCATATCCCAAGCACTTGACAACAATGCTGCACCGAGCAGTACAACAGCATTGCTGACCTTCAAGTGGTCGAGTCTGATCTAAAATGATATGCAGCAGCAACAACTGAACTCTGACCAACAGAAGTTTGAATCGAGCTGCAATGTGCATGTATGAATTTTGATTTATGCCGACCTGATTTGACCTTGAGAGCTGAACAGCAATCATGAGCTCTAATGAACAAACAAATCTGCAAATCTGAATTATTACAGAGCATAACAACCTAAGCAAGTGCAAACCATGCTGATTATCATAACTGAGCGGTAGACACAAAAATTGCATCTGATTTGAGACAGACAAGAGCACCCCATGTACTTCAAAAGGAGCAACTAGTACAGCTCTTTTGCTACTAAATTTCGCGCACCAGAATTTGAGACGTGGTTGAACTTAATCCTTGCAGTGCAGACAAAGCTGAAGCGAGTAAAACACAAGCAGGAACAGCAGTGCAGCAGCATGTGGTGGTTCCAGCCAAGTAATTTCTAGACCACAGACAGCAGCTCATTGGAGACTTGATCAGTTTGTGTTGTCAAATTTGTCTTTGACCTCTTCAATATCTTGGTCAGTCTCATAACTGCTATCACATGTTCTGTTCAGCCTATTTGGGTTAAGAACTTTGCTTGGGTTAGAAACTGTGCAGCAGCCATGCGCATCTGATCTTACTTGGATCCTAGCTCGTGGATCCTAGCTCATGTAATGCTAACAGCTCTGCTTGAATTTTGGAAATCCATTAAGCACTGCTGTTCTGCTACTGCTGCTTATTCACATTCAGCTCACCAACACCATTCAGGGTTTTCACTTCCACTGCTGCACTTGTCTTGAAGAATTATTCATTGCAGTTTGGCAGCTGCTGAAAGAAATTTGAAATTCTGAAAACCAATCTGCAGTACTTGGTCCATAACAGCAGACATGTGGTTCTCACTGTAGTCCATAGGTTCTTAGCTCAACTGAAATGAACTCAACACAATTGTAAGCTAATTTATGGATTTGCTTTGTCAGTTGCTTCTTAATCTGAGTTCACAAACAGCTTTTCTATTAGCAACTCAAGTCACGTGCCATGTTGTTCTTACCAAACATCTATTAGTCCCACTCAAGTATAAAATGGCCTGCATGCGTAAAATGGCTAGCACTGATTTCTTTGCTGCCTATGAACATACTGAAGTTACTTCTTTTGTTATACCAATGTGTATGTGCCTTGAACATATGGAAGCTAAAATACTAGTTGCTGATATAAGTTTTGGCCTGCATGCATAAAATGGCTAGCACTGGCTTCTTTGCTGTCCATGAACATACTGAAGTTACTTCTTTTGTTATACCAATGTGTATGTGCCTTGAACGTATGGAAGCTAAAGCACTAGTTGATATAAGTTTTAATCTGTTGTGAAACTATCATGCCTCTTGTTGCTATATTTTAATTTTGCTAATATGCGTTGTTGATGCCTATTCCCCTCCTTTCTTGTTATCAGTCTGAAATAATTACTTGTCTTTCAGTTTGACATTTTGCTTGTGTTTATATCCCTTTGTCGTTACCAAATGTCTTCTTTATAACAAAATTTTAGAATTCCTTCCATTTGTGAAACTAACTAATTTTTAATTATACTGCCATGCAGGTGCTAACACCGAAGTGTTGAACTTTCATTACATCTTCTCTCTCAATTTTAAAGTGGTGAAAAACAGATATTGCTTTCTTATTAAAGACTAAGAAAAATAAGTTGAATAGTATTAAGAGAAATGAAGTACCAACGCAACTAGATGGCCATGTTCGAAAGTACCTTCACGACAAGATGAATGGGTTGATACAATGATCTCAAAGAATTTCTTCCATGTAGATATACATAAACAAGACATATTCCCACACCAGCCTATAGATGGTGAATTGTGTTTCATAAACTAAGAGCTTTGCACGAAATAAAATACCCATAGATAGATCTTTTATACTACAATTCAAAAGTGAGATAAAGGAACTATCACTTTCAAAAAGCCAGTTTCCTTGCCCCAAACTATTCATGCAAATACGGATTCCATGGATAGAACACATTGTCAGGAAATACGGAGGCATTCTTCATAAGGCAAGGTTATATAACTCAATATGGATTACTTCCATATTAGTTATGTTCGCACCACTAACATGAAAATGTAGCGAGCTATCATTTGTCGTTAGGCTATTCAGACACATAGTTTCATCACCTCTTGGGGGTGAAATTACTCTTATTTTAGAGGATGTGTGCGTACTTTTAGGCTTGCATGGTATAGGATTAACAGCTATTACCATTCTTGAGACTTATGAGGAAGATAACTTGATAGCTTCATTGGAAACCCATATGAAAGTTGCTATGGCAGCCCTCATTTTCTTTATGGGTCAAGTATTTCTTCAAATAAGAGAAGGGTGGTGAACATATTAACGAGCAAAGATGTGGTAGCAAGTAAGTGTTCCTGTATCATTTTAACATTCTACGCTATTCTCTTTATGATATTGACCTAACTCATTCATATTATTCTATTATTGTAAGGAGGAGCTGATAGTCTTCCTCTCCCTTTGGCTTTTTTTATTTGTATTTCCTAGTGGTCTTGTAAATAGCATTAACCCCTATTTCTTTCACCAGGCAATACGTTTCTCGCATGGAGAGCATTTCGCACTTAGTCTCTTCTATTTGGGGTCTTTATATCAACGACTGGATCTTTATCATGAGGCTTCAATGCGCTCTAAAGGACAATATGCGGTAGTATGCTATGTAGACATGACATTTTCTAATTATTTTTTTTCGAGCACCACAAGAAGTATTATGAACCTCCACTAACTTAGGTCTGGATGTATAGCAAATCGTTAGGGTCATTGATTGATGTTATCGATAATATTTAAGAGTTCAACCTTCTGACTATGAATGGTATTCAATGTCTTATCCTTTAGGTTTCAAAGACATGGTAAATTTAATTGAGGCACGTTGAAAGCTTTCTACCGCAGAGGTGTGCTTTATTATTTGGCGTAAACCTGAAAGTCTCTCTCACTTGATGATTGGTGTAACCCCTCTAGTGAGATTTTTGAATGTATTATTGTAACATACTTACCCTATCAGGTTGCTTACCAATTCAGGTTTGACTAAGGTGTGCTTCGTAGCATTGGTATCATTAGTGTTGTAGAGAACTTCATTCAGAGAATTGAAAATAAATTTATACGAATATTAGAAAAATTTTCTTCCATCTACTAGTCTTGTTGGGGTTACTTTCACGGGGTGGATAACTTATTGGACATGTTGTTTGGAAGTATTCAAAAATTATGTTAGCAAAAGTCTTTCAAGACAAACAAAAAAAAAAAAAAAAAAAAAAAAAAAAAAAAAAAAAAAAAAATTTCCTCTCATTGAGTTGTTAAAAGAATACACAGATGTATTCACTTGGTTATATGATAAAAGTTCAAGCTTTGATCCTAGTCTTGTAGTGTATAGACTGAATAACCTAGGAACAACTCTTGTTAAGCAAGAACAACAGGTTATAGGCTATAAAATTGGAGTTCAGATCAACCAAGAGATTGAGAAGTTGTTTTATGTAGACTCTATAAACTCAATTGAGTACCCTACTTGCAAATGCTATACCTTTGAGAAAGAAAAATTGCCAAATAAAAGTGCAAAGATTTTCGAGACTTAAACAAGGCTTGTCCTAAAGACAATTTTCCTTTGACAAATATAGACACTTTAGTAGATGTTACCATTGGACATAAATTGTTTTCATTCTTGGCTAGTTTTAATCATATCAAGATAGCAATTGGGGATACCGAGTGTACTGCCTTTTGAATTTTATTCAAGGATATCATTTCAATTATTGTACTTGATGGAATAGTTCAACAGTAGATAATACCCCCTTAACAATCACCATGACATTGAAAAAGTCTTTGCTTACAATAGAAGTAATAATTTAACACAACAAGGTCATATCATATAATATGCTACTACATGAATTTTATACTCTTTAAAACGCACAAGTCAGTCATATCATGATATGACATCAAATCAAAGAAAAAACACTAACAAAAAGCAATATTACTTGAAACATTGTGCATGGATAAATAAGAAACAATGCAAAGACAAAATTCAAGTAATTACACGACTTAACGCAGTCTGATTACAACATCAACATCTCTAATAATCTTACTCTATAATAGAAGTAGTGTCGAAACCCTCAAGTAATTTCTCTAATTCAAGATGTGCCGCTTCAAGTGCAGCTTTAAGTTTCTCACAGCGTTGGATCAATGGTTAATGATGCAACATTTTTTGTGCTCTACTAGTAATCATCTTTAGGGTAACCCTTGTTTAAGTCTCAAAATTCTACACCACCTTATTTGGCTGTTCTTCTTTCTCATAGCTACAACATTTGTGAGCTAAGTAAGGTGCTTAATTGGCTTTATAAAGCCTACATAAAGCAACTTCTCAATCTCTTGCCTAATATGAACTTCAATTTCATCGCAGAAAAATTATCCTTGCTTAACAAAAGTTGCTCCTGAGACAATATTCAATCCATACACTATAAGATTAGGATTAAAGCCTAACATCTTGTCATACACGCATCTATGTATTCTTTTAACAACTCAATGAGAGGAATTTCTGTCTTGCGAAAGATTTTGCTAATATGATTTTGGAACCCTTCCAAACAACGTGTTTAGTAAGTTATCCATTTGATAGAAATAACCCCAACACGACTAGTAGATGGGAAAAAAGTGTCTAATGTATAGATAAATATATTTTTAATTCTCCCAATGAAGTTTTCTACAACATTCATTAATGTCTTCAATGACATTGGTGTTACGAAGCACACCTTAGTCAAGCCCGAATTGGCAAACGACCCAATGAGGTAAGTTTGCTACAACAACACATTTAAGAATTTGACTGAAGGGATCACATCGGTTGTGAAATGAAGGGAGACTCGTAAGAGTACACTAAATAATAAAGTCCACCTCAGTAGTAGGAAGTTTTTCACGTGTCTCTACTAAATTTACCAAGTCTTTAGAACATGAAGAATTGAACTCTAGATAACATTAATAGCTAGCCAACTTTTTTGTATGAGAACAAAAAGTTGAACTCTTCAATATTGTCAATAACATCAATTAATAACCTTAACGATTTCCTATTCACCCAGGCCCAAACTCATAGTTCAACAGAATCAGGATTATCTAGTGGAGGGTCATAATACTTCTAGTAATGCTTGGAAAAAAGTAATTATAAAAATGTCAGGTCTGTGTAGCATGCTACAGCATATTGTCTTTTTGATAGCATTGAAATCTTATGATAAAGATCAAATTGTCTCCCAATAGAAGAAATTGAGTGCAAAATACTCCCTACCCAATATGCGTATTGCTAAGTGCAAGAAATAGGGACTGATGCTATTTTTAGGATTGTCAAGAAATATGAATAAAGAAAGCCAAAGGGAGAGAAAGGCTATTAACCTTTCCTTAGAATAATGGAACAATGTGAATAAAGAAAGCAAAGGGAGAGAAAGGCTATTAACCTTTCCCTAGAATAATGGAACAATGTGAATGAGTAGTCAAGATCATAATGATAATGGTATGAAATGTTAAAATGGTATAGGAACATTTACTTGCTACCATAATCCTGCCCGTTGATATGTTCATCACTCTTCTCTTAACCTATGAAGAAGATGTTAGCTGCTACGAATGTCCATAGCGGCTTTCATATGGGTTTCTAATAAAGTTATCAAGTTATTATCTTCCCCAAAAGTCTCGATAGTTGTAACGTCTATTAATCCTACATCATGCAAGCCCAAAAGCATACACAAATCCTTTAAAGTAGGCACCCAAGAGTGATGAAACTATGTCTATGGCAAACAATAGCTCTCCACATTTTTGTGTCAACAGCACGAACATAACCTAATATAGAAGTAATCCATATTGAGTCATAGCTCCCTCCTAATGAAAAACGTTTCCATATTTCCTAATAATATCTTATACCCATACATAGTTTTGAAAGGAAACTAGCTTTCTGAAAGTGGCAGCTCCATCCTCTTATTTCTAAATCACAGCACAAAAGATCCATCTTTGGGTGTTCCATCTCCTACACGAAGCTCTTGATTCATGAAACACAAAGGTTAATGTGGGAATAGGTCAGGCTCATATATATCTACCCACTGTCTTATACCCATGAATAGTTTTGAAAGGAAACTAACTTCCTGAAAGTGGCAGCTTCATCCTCTTAATTCTGAATCACAACACAGAAGATCCATCTATGGGTGTTTCATCTCCTACACAAAGCTCTTGATTCATGAAACACAATTCACCATCTTCAGGTTAATGTGGGAATAGGTCCAACTTACATATATCTATTCAAAAGAAATCCTTTGAAATCACTGTATCAACCCATTCATCTCACAATGAAGGTACATTCAACACATGGCCATCTAGTTGCATCAGCACTTCATTTCTCTTAACTCTATTCAACCTATTTTTATTAGTATTCTTACTCATCTTCAAGAAGAAAGCCATAAGACTAATGCCAAGGATATCTTTCTGTCACCACTCTAAAATTGAGGGAGAAAATGTAATGAAAGTTTAACACTTTAGAATGGAGAGCTCATTATTAAGAATAATAATGATAGTAGTAATAATCTACTCCTAACTCATAATGTTATGATCCGACAATTTAGAGTAAGAAAAGAAGACAAAACGAAGCAAACCGAGATTGAGCTTACCAGAATTAGGTAAATCAGCTCCTACAATCTCCTTAGCTCTGTTATAGAATTTTCTGATATCTCTATCTTTACATGACAAGAAGTATTTATACTCATTGTAACTAACTAACCAAATGCCAGCTCATCACACACACTCTCCCTCCTATACACGTGCCAGCTCATCACACACACTCTCCCTCCTATACACGTGCCAGCTCATCACACACACTCTCCCTCCTATACACGTGCCAGCTCAGCACCTACTTACACACTACTCCTGAGCTATTAACTAACTACTACACTAGGACAATAATTTATGTGTAGTAACTAACTCTTAACCTTTCTACTATAAACTTGTAGTAAAGGTCTTTGCACCCTTGGTAATGTATCACATAACAATCAATGATCACGATCACACGCATGCTGCGTGATTATCACACTACATGTGACCTATGAAAATGATACATACTGGAATAATAGAGAGAGTATTGTATAGAGAGGAGAAGTAAACAATCTCAATACGTTCTAATATAAGTGTGACTTATGACGGAGTTAAATAACATTAAACCCTACTAAATATAATGAATCGGCACACGTTCTTGATTAGATTAAGTGATTGATTCTATATGATGGAAATTCAACAGTCCGATGATGTTTCACTAAGATTTCCAATCAACTAAATGAGATAGGACCAGTGGTATTTATAAGAAGCCCAACTGTCGATATTATCCGTTAGATTATGTGGACAACCAACGGTTAGAATAAGTCCCTCTCATAATGAATATTAAAATGGACTTTCTTGTGGATCCAAGCCGAGGTATAGTTTGTAATATGTGAGGCTTAATGAGAACAGTTGGAATGAGGCAAGCCAATTCCAGTAAGCCCTACTTCAAACCTAACATATTAAATCTCCCTTGATCATTTCAATTAAATAAGCTTAACATCTTAAGCCATATCACCTTAGTCGATAAAGTTAAATCTAAATCAAAATGAGGCTTAAAGCCCTTTTTTAAATCAAATTTAATCATCTACATCTTTCAAACACAAAATGTTGTCCTTACATACCTTATGAAAAACTAATAACATAGGCAAAATGTGAAGCTTTTCTACCTCTATCAACAATTACTATTGATTACTTGAAAGGTTAAAGAATTTCAATAATATTTTCTTTCCTCCTTTAAACCTTCCTACCTATATATACAGATTTATCAGATAATAAGATTCGTAATTACCTCATTTTCTCACCTTGAACTAAAAGTTGTCTAGACATTATGAGATTTGTTTAAGTGGCAGGCCTTTCAGTTCACTACTTCTGAAAAACTATGTTATAAAGATCACACGCCTTTTTTGGACTTCACATGATATACTTGCCAAACTGAACATATAGTACTGAAATTCATCTAACGTAGCAATATGAAAAGTCAACTTTTCCAATGCCATTATGATGACTATCATAGTGACAAGCAGCTCAATTTATTGTCCATAATTAGGAAGAGCTGAAAATGTACTATCAAGAAAGAACTTTCAAATGAAAACTTCTTTTATTTCAAGTTAACCAGTAAAGCAATTCTCACCATTAATGTTGCTAATCCCATAATCTGCTTATGACATAGTTTCCCATGAGAATTACCCAATTACATTCAACTCTGTTGAACAGTGATATAAAGTTATTGTATTGAGTTACTAAAGGTTGTATACAATGTGAAAATATATAGAAAGAAATACGTCTACCTACCTACCTACCTACCTACCTACCTACCACATCATTAAATACAATAACAATTTACAAGACTAATATTTACATTTTCTAATACTCTCCCTCAAGCTGGAGCATAGATATTAATCATGTCCAGCTTGTTACATAGATATTCAACTCGAACCCCATTTAGAGCTTTTGTAAAGAGATCTCCTACTTGTTCTTTAGACTTCACAAATCCTATAGAAATTAACCCTTGCTGGATTTTCTCACGAATAAAATGACAATCGATCTCAATGTGTTTAGTTCGCTCATGAAATACTGGATTTGATGCAATATGAAGAGCGGCTTGGTTATCACACCATAATTTTATAGGTGGAGAAGTGTTGAGACCTATTTCATTCAAGAGTTGGTATATCCATATTACTTCACATACCAACTGTGCCATAACTCTATATTCCGATTCTGCACTTGATTGAGACACAACACTAATCAAATTTCCACCTACAAAAACACAATGACCAGAAGTGGATCTCCTGTCTTCCTTGGATCCTGCCCAATCAACATCTGAAAAACACTCAATATTAGTATGATCATGATTGCTATACAGAGTACCACGCCCTGGTGTTCCCTTCAAATAGCACAAAATTTGCGTTACAGCAGCTCAATGATCAACTGTTGGAGATGACATATATTGACTCACCATACTAACTGAATATGCAATATCTGGACGAGTCACTGTAAGATAATTTTATTTTGCAACTAACCTTCTATATCTTTCAGGGTCTTCAAACAACTCACTTCTTTTGTTAACTGTAAATTATGAATCATTGGTGTACTACATGGTTTAACACCCAATTTTCCTATTTCAAATAATAAGTCAAGCACATACTTTCTTTGGGATAGAAAAATTCTTCTCTTACTTCTCATTACCTCAACACCCAAAAAAAATTCCAACATTCTCAAATCCTTTGTTTGAAATTGGCTATGAAGAAAGGATTTGAGAGCTAAAATCCCTGTAGCATCATCACCAGTAATGACAATATCATCCACATATACTACTAAGATAATACTACCAACTGCAGACCGTCTGTAGAAAACTAAATGATCAGATTTGCTTTTCTGCATCCCAAACTTCTCAATTGCTTAGCTAAATTTTCCAAACCAAGCACGGGGACTCTACTTCAAGCCATACAACGATTTTTAAAGATGACAAACTTTGCCTGACTCTCCCTGAGCAACAAATCCAGGAGGTTGCTCCATATAAACTTCCTCTTGCAAATCTCCATGTAAAAAAGCATTTTTGATATCTAATTGATGGAGAGGCCAGTTGTGCACTGCTGCCATGGAAATACATATTCTAACAGATGTAAGCTTAGCAACAGGATAAAAAGTGACAAAATAATCTTCTCCATAAGTCTGAGCATATCCTTTAGCAACAAGTCGTGCCTTCAATCGATCAGTCGATCCATCAGGATTTACTTTAATGGTGAAAACCCATTTACAACCAATAGCCTTCTTCCCTGCAGGTAAGGTTACCAAATCCCAAGTATCATTCTTATCTAAAGCATTCATTTCTTCTATCATTGCATTACGCCATCCTGAATGAGATAGAGCTTCATGAACAGTCTTGGGAATGGAGATAGAGTCAAGAGAGGCTATAAAGGAACAAGAAGAGGGTGACAAACATTCATAGGACACAAATGACGAAATAGGATAAGTACATTGACGTTTACCTTTACGAAGAGCAATGGGAAGATCGCCTTAGAGATTGGATCTGATGACAACGAAGCTGGTTCAGGACATGCTTCAGCGGCGAACTCAGAAGTACGAGGCCGGCGAGAATAAACTTGAAGGGGAGGTTTAGCAGTAGGAATAGTAGTTGTAACCCTGTAAATTAACACATCATCCTCCTCCCCCTGACCTTGATTACTAGAAGACGGAGAAAATGGGATATCTTCAAGAAAAGTGACATCAATGGATACAAGATACTTTTCAAAGCTAGGACAACAACACCTGTATCCTTTTTGAACACGAGAATACCCAAGGAAAATACACTTTAATGACTTAGGATCAAGCTTAGTAACCTGAGGACGCACATCCTGAACAAAACAAGTACAACCAAATATTTTTGGCTCAATAGGAAACAAAGTTTTATTTGGGAAAATTCTATGATAGGGAGTCTCACCATCCAATACAACTGAAGGCATACGATTAATCAAAAAACAAGCAGTAGATACTGCATCAGCCCAAAAGTGTTTGGGGACGTGCATTTGAAACAACAAAGCCCTAGCAATTTCAAGGAGATGCCTATTCTTTCTCTCAGCAATCCCATTTTGAGACGGTGTATATACACATGAAGTTTGGTGGATAATACCATTTTGAACCATGTAAGATTGAAAAGATTCAAATAAGTATTCTTCGCAAAATTTGAATTGAGGCATTAAATTGCGTTTTAACTTCAGCACAAAAAGAACAAAAATGAGTGAACAACTCCGTACGATTCTTCATTAAATATAACCAGGTCATACAAGAGTAATCATCAACAAAAATGACAAAATATTTAAATCCAGTTTTACATGTCACTGGACAAGGACCCCAAACATCTGAATGAACTAACTCAAAAGGGACAGTTGCTCGTTTATTGACTCTAGGACTCAAACTAATGCGATGATGTTTCGTATATTGACAAGACTCACAATGTAAAGCCTCTAAACTATGAAACTGAGGACAAAGTTTCTTCAACAAAGAGAGAGATGGATGACCCAAGCGACAATAAGCTTCAAACGGGGTTACAACTCCAGAACAAGCGATAGACTTTGGTACCTTTGTGTCTAAAATGTAGAGACCCCCAAATTCATGTCCTTTACCAGTAGTCTTCTTCGTCATAAAATCTTGAAAAAGACAATAGTGAGGAAAAAATGAGATACAATAGTTAAGTGAACGGGTGAGTTTACTGATAGAAATTAAGTTGAAAGACAAATCAAATAAATTTAAAACAGATGTCAAATGAACTGATGGTGTTGGATTAGCAGTGCTAGAACCGAGAACATGAGATGTTGACCCATTAGCTAAAGTAATTGAAGAGTATGAGGTTTGAGATTGAAAAGAAGATAATAGATTGGAATTCCCTGTCATATGATCTGTGGCACCAGAATCAATGACCCATTTGGACGATGAAGAGACAGGACATGGGTTTGGTTTACCTGATTCAGCGATGGCAGTAACAGGAGTAGATGAAGACTTTAATGATTCTTGATACTTAGTAAACTTAGCAATTTCATCTGCAGAAATCATAATGGATTTTTTAAAAGCATCACTTGAAGAGGCAATATGCGTTGATCGAAATCCCTGATTCTTCTATTGCAATTTTCTACAATCACGCTTCATATGCCCTGGTTTATGACAACAGTGACATACCACAATTCCAAAAGTTTGTCCCCGGGTATCAGTTCCTCCTCTACCAGCATTCCTAATTTGCTGTCTTTCATATTCCTGTTCATAATGATGACTCACAAGAGCACTACTAGACCGAACAGGCTGAAGATTCTCTGTACGAAAAATCCTACTAAAAGTATCCTGTAAGGATGAAATCGAAGAGCTAAAAAGAATATGAGATTTGGCAGTTTCAAATTCAGATGGAAGATCAGCTAAAAAACTCATAACAGCCATATGCTCCCTTTGAGTTTGTTAAACTTTCACATCAGGACTAAAGGGTAACAGCATATTTAGCTCTTCATAAACTTTCTTAAAGTCCATGAAGTACCTTGTCAAGGACCTATCATATTTCTCAGCTCGATAGAAAGCCTTACAAACTTTGTAAATACAAGAAACATTCCCTTTTCCATAATACAAAAACTCCAGGTATTCCTTTAGTTCTTTAACAAATTCACAATGATTAATTAACCCAATTATCTCACTACTAATGGAATTTCTTATTTGTAAGAATAACCGAGCATCCTCTCTTAACCAAGTTTACTTCAAATTCTCATCAGTGGGTGGATCATTAGTCAAATGATCAGCTTCATCAATACTTCGCAAATAAAGCCTCACTGTTTTACTCCAATCCAAATAGTTGGATCCATCAAGTTTATGTTCCGTTATCTTTGACATCACTAGAACTAAATCCGATACAACAACAGAATTCTTTTCCTTTGTTTCACTCATTGTTGTAAAATAAATCACGACCTAACCTCGAACCAAATTCAAATCGGGGTTCAACAGAACAGAAATACGTCAAATTAGAGGGAGACCAAACACGTCAAACCCTAACGTGCCAAACCAATCAAGGTATCAAGCAAAACCTTCGTCAAAACCCTAAATTTCAAACAAAGTCCAACACCCAAACACGTAAAGAGGAAAGAAACCACAAACCTAAACCGTATAAGTCACGGCGATCCAAACAACACCAACCCGACGTGCAATGGCCGTCGCACTCGCCCTCACGCGCTGGCGCGTGAAAGTCCCTGTGTCCTCTGCGGTGTTGCTTGTAGCTCACGTGCGGCTCCGTTGACGACCGCAATCTCCAGATCCCCTACTCGTTCGAAGCCCGTTCATCCTAGCTTGGTTGTGTCGAAAAAAGAGTAGTACGAAAAAGACGACCAAAAATTTCTCAAAGATTGCTTAGATAAATCCGAAATTTTGGAGTATATAAATTTCAATTTTTTTCATCCCGCTCTGATACCATGTTGAACAATGATATAAAGTTACTGTATTGAGTTACTAAAGGTTGTATACAATGTGAAAATATATAGAGAGAGATACGTCTACCTATCTACCCACCTACCACATCATTAAATACAATAACAATTTACAAGAATAATATTTACATTATCTAACAAACTCAAAGAAAACATAAGTAACACGAGTGATTCTATTAATTATTTTAATATACAAAAGGAAGGGAGAGAGAAAAAAAAGTAAAAGACATTTAAGAATTGTATCCATGAAGATCAGACCATACCTAGAATGTCTCTCACAGTATTAACATACCTAGAACAGGATCCAGCCCAGATCGAGAAAAGTATCCAAAAGCAAATGCAGCCAAATCTGCTGATAGTGTACAGCATATAATAGGATGGAAAAATTTCTTCACATTAGATGGCAACCTAAAAAAGAAAAGGTCATGAAATTGATTTCAAATTTTCAAAACAGCACATAATCCTGCTTTATCCACAGCACATATTCATCAAGATAGTTATTTACCCAGAACCGACCATGTAACCTATTACAGTTGATGCTAGGAGGAACGGAAGATAAGTTCTAGCATGTGTTCCCAAAGCTGTTGGGTACAGCAGAGAAGTAGCAAAAGATATCACAAAAACCCCAGTCCAGGCCCATAATTCGATTGATGTAAATGGTGAAGGCTTTGTCATCGGTTCGGCATCTGTCATTTGTGTGTTTACTAGTTTTCTTACAGCAATTGCTGCGTAGCCTGCTACAGAAAGAGAAGCCAACCATCCCGCAACTGCAAAAGCAAAGAGGGGCAAGTCTTAGTTAAAGAACTAGATATGCTCCCCTTGAGCTTGGGAAAAAAAAAAAAAAAAAGGTTGAGTTAAGTAAGGATAGTCATTTTTTAGTAAGAAAAATGCCATCATACATGTCTTTTTGCCTTCTATCTTTTAATGCACTATGAATTGTCAAAGCAGATCATTTCTGTACTGGTACATGTTATTGGTTGTCGTGACTTTCTTTAAACCCAACGTAGAATAATTGCTTTAGTAACGATAAATTCTTTTACCACAATTGGTTTAATCATGTTGCAAGTGACTAGGTTCACTCTTGCATATGCATAAGATGCTTCATGACGCATCATTCTATTGTTTAAATAAGTTCTTGCAAGTGTGTTGAATTAGGTGAAGTTGTGATGTTACAACTTGCTTTTAAATAGCATAAATTAAGTCGTGTCTTCATTTTGAGAATTAGTTGCAGTTGAAAGCGTTAAAATACTAGAAAGGCACATAAGTCACACTAGGGACGTTGAAGCTAGGAAGCCAAACCTGCTAAGTAGATTAAGTGTTTTGTTTACTCTGTCCGTGTCTGTATTTTTCTCTGTTGCTATTAGATAAGAAAGAGTTTTTCTAATTACTATCTCTATACTACTTATCACTACTTGGACTGCAAACGAGTCGAGTTACTTATAAGCTACCCGAGCTAAGACGATCCTAAAGCAAGCCAATTAGTAAACGATCCAAACCCAAACTTAAAACAAAACTTGTTTATCTAAACAAGCTAAGTTCGAGCTTCAATTTAGGCTCCTGAACTCCACTCATGAGCCAGCTTGTAAATAAGCTCATTAACAAACTCATTAAAAAGCTCGTGAACAAGATTTGAGTTATATATATACATATACATATATATGATATATTGTACATAGATATTATTAAAAAATAAAAATAAAAATAAAAAAAAAGTTCTATGTATCATTTTTAGATTTAGAAAAAATAGAAAAAGAGCTATTTGAATAAATCGAGCTCAAGCTTGAATTTCAAGCTCAATAAAAGCTCAGCTAGGCTAAATAAAAAACTCAATTCGACTCGAACTCAATTAGTAAACAAATCAAGCTTGAGCCTAAATTTCAAGTTCGATAAAAAACTTGATTCAAGCTCAAACTTAATAATTTTTAAACAAGCCAAGCTCAAGCCTTCAAAAACTCTATTAGACTTGGCTCGTTTGTAGCCCTAATCACTAATTTTTTTATCAGCGAAAAGATGCACATTGAACGAAAAAAATTTCTTTAATCTAACTTATCTAAGAAGTAAAATAAAGTTCTTAAGGTTTTTCAGGAAAAAAAAAAAAAAGTAGGTGCATAATGTAGTAGCACTTGTACATATGTTTTGTTAATTTTTCTTGTCCTTATCCTCTGCATACCAATTTTCCAGCAATAAGCAGACAATCCAATATTTTCATGCAGTGAGAATAATGAATCCAGAATTCCAAGTCATGATGATGAAAAACCATACGATAAAACGTATCTTGAGTACTAGAGTCACTGAGATGCAGAGAAATAAAGGGTGAAAAGTAATAATGCAGAAGCTACACAATAGTTTGGCTGAAGTTTCCGAACCTATGATAAAACATATCTTGAGTCCTGAAGCTGCTGGTATATCCTTAACTGCAAGTGGCAACACCACCAAAGATGGAACATAAAACAATGGAAGATACCTCTGGATGAACATAATTGCAGGCTCGAAAAAGTTCATCACTGCAGTTGCAGCAGCAGGAACTGTAGTATCAAGAATAATCAAGACAGAGAAGATGCAAAACATCCCAAAAAGAGCACTGGGGAACTTAATTGCTGCTGCCACAAATGCCTTCTTCAAGAATTTATCCATTGCAAGGATTATACCCAATGAAACAAGCAAATGCACAACAGAAAAGACCTAAGAATCAAGGATCAAAGCAACTGAGTAAATAAAATGCATATTTCTTCACATAATAGTTAAATGACTGAAATATACACAGTGTATATTGTAAGATACAGTCGATCAATTTTTTAGTATGTTGTGATTTTCATGATGTTAGTTCAAATTACTAAGAAAGATAGTAAACCAAAATATGTCAAAAGCCAATGAATTCAACTTTTCCATACAATGTGATGCATCAAGATTATTAGGATAAATGTCACTTTTGATACCTAAACTTTACTCATTTTTGCCATTCACTACCTAAAATTTAAAAGTGTTATTTTGGTACATGAACTTTATCCAGTTTTACAACTACAAAAAATTGGTTCAATTTTGCAATTATCTACTTAAACCCAGCTTTTTGCGATTTACTACCTAAACAAGATTAGTTCATGTACTATAAATGACTCTAACATTTTGTAAGTAGTAAATTAACATTTTTATATTATTAATTGCAAAAATGGGTAAAGTGCAGTAACAAACAGAACATTTACCCAAATTATATGGTGAATATCGATTCAAAATTACAAAAAGAAATTTCCAACCTTAAATATAGAACATCTAAATTTATCATTTCTTGGGCGAATTGCAATATGACTCCAAAAGTATCGATCATGTATGCATACTCCTTCCAACTTGGATGGTGCGTTTTGCGTCCAAAAACTCCCCAAGGTTGGCAGATCAAAAAAGGTTTCACAAAACTAATCATTTGAACAAAAATCTTGAACACTTACAAATCCTTAGAAGATAAAGAGGAAGGAGACAAAAGAACGTTTTGGAAGTCGAGGTGCGCCCCATACCACATTTCATTTTACCAAGTGTCGCAGAACAATCAATCTATCGTAATCATTTAACGCAAAATAACGGTCCTGGATTTCCATTTAGACATGCCGTGTTCTGTTTATAAGTAATTCCAGTCTCATTTTCTCCAAGAAATTCCTAAACCATGCATGAATTATATAAGTACCGTGTTTATAGAATTTAGCGACTGTCCTCTTCTTTTAGCACAATAAAACAGTAACTAACAACACATCATGATCATCGAGAATACAGCATCGAAAAAAGCTTCATTTAAATTTAATCTCTTGTCGTTCCTACGTCCAATTGTAATAAAACACAGTTGAAAAGAACGTACTTTTTGAGACATCATGGACGTGCTACCACTCTCTGCACCCGTAGATTTCACCTCAACACTTCTCTTAGGAGAGGTATCCTTAAAGCCCATTTCCAAAAATCCGGAATAGGGTCCAATACCTTTGATGGGTACACAGGAAATTGCGATACCGCGGCCTTTATTTTTTAAATGACCATCACTAGCGACAGCACGAGGTAAGCAAATACCATTTTTCCTCCCAAGTAAATAGGACTTCGTGTGATGGAGACCATTGTAGAGACAAAGTGGGGAATTTTGGAGTGTTGTAGAGAGAGAAGCCATGGAGGAAAGGAGGGAAGGCTTTGAAGAGTTGATGTTGGCATGTTTTTTTCTTTTTATTTCTTTCCTCTTTTGTACAAAGAGTGGTGGTGGAAGTTTTATGAGTGGACTTCGTTTGTATGGACAAAATCGAACGTTGGACACATTTTTAAGATGAGAATTGGATTGCTTTGGAAATGGTAGTTTTGTCGGATGAAGATGTTTTTCACTTTTCGCTTTGTGTTAAATGGAAGATTGGAAGTTTCGTGGCATGGGTATGGACCAGTTTGGCCCATGATTGCAGTAGACGAATTTCTATTAGGTGATTTCAGTAAAATAGATTGTTTTGGATGTTGGATGTCCTTTCTGTGCTACGGGCAAATGAAAGGGTTTAATTACTCGAATACCATTCGAATCATGGTATATATATTTACTTAAATTCAATGAGACAGCAGTGAATTCCAATTCACATTTAGCTTGGCTTGTCCGTTTGAATTAAATTTAAATATTATTTGAGTTTAAATTAAACAAAAATATTTGTATTAAAATGAAAACTTTTAGGTATTTAAATCATAATTATAGTTTAAATAAAGTTTGGCTGTCATCCCTGTATTTCCACGGGAAAAGGAAAATAATATTATAATTTAAAAAATTATAAAAATACCACTGGAATCAAAATAATACAAGTTGACATCGTCTCTTGAAGAGATGGGATTATTAATAAAAAATGAACCTCATCTCTTAATAAGGAACTCGTTTGTGAAGAGACGAGAGACGAAGGTCCTTAGTGGATAACTTCGTCTCTTCAAGAGACGAGGTTGTCAAGAATTGGACCCTCTCACCAGCTCTTCTTCTTCATTTCGCACGAGATTTTCTTCTAAATTTTTCCCCAATTTCGAAACCCTAACCTCAGCTTTCTAGATTACTAGTGTGATTTAAGCAAAATCAAGGCGTGATTTAGAATTCGATCGATTACTAGGTGTTAAGGAAGTGATAAGATCGTGAAGAAGTAAAGAAATTTGTGTGAAAATTCCTCGATTGCTTTTGAATTTTCACATGGATATTTGCTATTTCTGGTGTTGCATTGTTGAATATTGGGTATTGAGATATTAAATTTGCTGTTACTATTATTGCATTGTTGAATGGGTTGAAGAAACGAGCTTCGCATGAGGTTTCATTTTTTTATTTGTTTTTTTTGGGTATTTCCATCAAGTGAAGTAATTTTTTTTTTTTGAAATTTTATTCCGTCTTGATCCTTTTTTAGAGGTATTATAGTTTTTTTTTTCGTATAGTTGATATAATTGTGATTATACTATTTAGTTTTTTAAATTAAGAACCAAATCATGAAATCATATACTGGTATACATCATACACATTCATCATATACTATTAGAAAACGGGGATAGATATAGTAACATTAGTAAATATGTTTAAATATTAGATGAGTGTAATAGATAAGTCATGGTATGGATTTCATGCATTCATCCTATATTTTATGAGATAATAGGGTAAGTGAGGAGAGAAAATTGAGAAAGTCAAGTTTGTGTTGTACACTCATGGCAACATTGTGGAGGAGAATGATGGTTTTGGTTATGATAAGCAGTCAATTGCGGTGGTCAGTATTAGTAGGAACTCAATATATGAGAAAATACTTTGTATAAATTGTAATAGACTTAAGGTAAATAGGTCTACACATCGGGTTAAGCTGTATTATAAGATAGTTATTGGAGATAGGATGCTACACTGTGATGTTATTATAGTAACTAATGATGATGTTGAACATGGGATATTGGTGTACACCGAAGGTTCAGTACCTATATATGTGTAAATATTTGAGAACGAATTGCCATAAGCACCTGTAGGGGAAGTGAATATTGATGGAAATATTAGCAGCCAAGGGTTGGTAGACTCAAACTTAACTCCAATCCAAACAATAAATAATGCACATGCGCAGATGGGTAACTTTGAAAATCCTACACTAGATTGGGCATATGTCTCGGCACTGATGTGATGCAAGGCTCCTCAGCAAGTGAATCTAGTGATGACTATAATGATGATAAAAATGATAATGTGATAACTTTTCCCTGGGAAGATGTTGCAATCGGCGTATAATGTAATAGAAATGACTAACACCATTTTTTGGATCCCACAGACATTGATGCAATTGGGAGCTCGGCATCAGTACTTTTTTTCACTACTAATGTTGGTAGTGGTTATGCTGTATTTGATGATGAGCAGGAAATGAGTGCTGGAAATTGGAGTTTAAGTGATGAGTTCAAGGTTGAGATGCGGTTTGAGACTAAAGATCATCTCATAAGGCAGTTAAAATGTTGCATATATTAAATCATTATAACTTCAAGGTGGTGGACTCGGACCCAAGGTCAAGGGCAATTAAATGTACTGATGTCCACAATAGAGGTTGCAAGTAGAGACATAGAGGCAGTTACAAGAAGCATGATAGGTGGTTTTACATAACCAAATATGAAGGACCGTACACTTGCTTGGATGAAATCACTGGACAGGACCACTCTCAATTAGACTCAACTAACATTTCTAGGTGCATTATATTAGAGATTTGTAATTCTCCAAATGTGAGAGAGAAGGATCTACAATTGATCATCTTAAAAGAGTTTGGGTACAATGTTCATATGAAGAGAGATTACATTCACAGAGTGGAGTTGCGAGCAGGCACATGCACATGCACATACAATAAGTGACAGACGTATAAAATCCCATGCTCGCATGGAATGGCAGTAATGGAAACTCTACACATGGATTGTGTTGGCGAAGTAAGGCAATGGTACAGATGGGAGAATAAGCTAGGGGTGTATGGACAATCCTTCATACCTATAGCAGATAAGGTTAATTGGACTCCTCTCGACATTCCAAAATGGCACCCTATCCCAAGACTTATTAAGAAAAGGGATAGGCCTAGAGAAAAATGATTCCAGAATGAGATAGATATTTCATATGGCCTACAAGGTTATTCATGTGATTCATGTGGGTAGATAGGCCACAACATCAAAAGTTGTCTAATTAGGCGAGCAGTTTGTTAATTCTCTACTATCTAAGGTTTTGATGATAACAAAATAGTCAAAGAACTAACTAATCTCTTAGTGTGCAGAACTATTCACAGAACATTTACATGAGAGAGTTTCTAGAAACACATAAGTTTTTACATAATCTTTTCAAGAACTTTAAACAGCAATTCTGAGTTAAGTTTCTAGAAACACAGAAGTTTTTACAGAATCTCTTCAAGAACTTTAAACAGCAATTCTGAGTTAAAGTTAGTTACAGTTCATCTTCTCAAACAAGATCTAAAATTTTTTATATGAACAAGTTCGATTATTTTGAAGACCTAGCTCCGAGATAATAAGTATATTTGGATAGTATACTTATTTGTTTCACTAAAGTCGGATTATATCCTAGGGGATTTAAATAATTCCGAATTTCTCTTCAACGATAAAACCTAAAGTTACAAGAATTAATTGAATACAAACTGTTTATTCTAACATACTTCAAGACAAGAACGAGCTTATCTATTTATCTTGGATATCGTTGAGGAAATCAGAAGAAGAAGAATGTTATCTTCAAATAGATAACATATGAAGATCACGATGGAGTTCGAAATATCAACAACGGATATTTCAAATATCTATATTTTTCAAAACAACATTAAAAAGAAGAAACTCAAACAGAAACATGCAGATTATTTTGAATCATGAAAATTCAGCAAAGGTTATCTTCTATTTTCCGCCAAGAATTTCAAAAATCAAAATTCAAGATAGATATGATAAAGATATTATGAGAATATCTTGGAAAGCTTATCTCTCTTGAAGATTAGAAGATCAGAACGCTGAGCTTTATTTTCAGAATAAAGGGAAGGAATTATTATCGGAAGTTTTTCAAATTCAAAAGAGGATAAGAGGATTTGATTCGAGAAAATAGAGGAAGACTTATCCACTTTACAACAAAAGGATTCGAACGTTGAAATGTGTGTATATATATTGCCGACTAGAGAAGAAGAAAGAGATATAAAAATAATATCATATGCTCTGATATTTTCAATCACGTACAGGAAAACAAAAAGCTCCATATTATTGTTCTCTCTCTTATTTTGAAAAAGGAAGAAGCTTTTACAGAAGTTACAAGTTTTTGAGTTGCATAGTGCTATTAAACTTTTAAAGCAAATTTTGATTTTCCTCATTTGTAAGAAGGAACGTGTTGTTGCCTTCTTAAGTTGTAATTCAATTACAAGTTTAGACTCTGTAGATCAGTTGTAGCTGGAGGATAGCTGTGAAAATCGAGCAGAGAGAATTGTACAAGCTTGTAATTTGTTCTTATTGAATATAGTAGAACAAAACCCGTAGGATAACGGGGTCCCCGGCTCGGAGCAAGAAGAGTGGACTGACGCACGACACGGAACCACTATAAATATCTGTCTGATCTTCATATCCCTTCTCTATTTATATTTCTATAGTTTATTTTATTGCTGTTTAATTGTTCATATTGTTCTCTTAACTTAAAATCAAAGGAGATTGTTTTTTAAAAGGCAAAAATTTTAATTTTCTGAAATAATCAATTCAACCTCCCTTCTTGATTATTTTGGGAACCAACACAGTTAGTACGACCTTTACGGGCCAGTCAAGTAATAGTGGTATTTGTTTGGTTCATGTCATTTCTTTTGCCACATTTACGTCGCACACTTTATCTATTCTTGCTTCTTTTTGTACATATGTTTCTGCTAACACTATTCCTTACTTTCTTTCTTACAGATGGATCCGGAAACCGCTCGATGACTCCATACTTACAAGGCAGCCTGTTCATAGATCGAGGCTGGCATAGGAGGGACAGGTAAGATTATTTCCTAATCCAATTAATTAAATCATTTAGACAAAGTTTGTCATGGATTGTTTTCAAATGCAGAAGCACGTGGTATTATATTGCCACCGTAGAGAGGTGAAGCTCATACGGCAGGACAACATGCCTGTACTTCTAGATGAGAAACTTATTCCATTTCTCTCACATGTCGGTTTCATAGGTATTGCTCATATACCGTTTATACAATTAGATTAGCACCTTATTACAGCTTTGGTAGAGAGATGGAGTCCAAAGACCCACACATTTTACATGCCGATGGGAGAGTAGACAGTGACGTTACAAGACGTTGCTGCATTCACCGGCCTGCTTGTCGATGGCCATGCAGTTATTGTTACATCTCGGATTGATTGGCCGAGTTATGCCATCAGTTATTGGGAGTTAGACCACAAGCCAGTGTTGATATAGATGATGGCCGGCTGAAGATGTCATAGTTAAACACATACTTTAAAGTGGTACCTAATTGGTAGCTGACATCCTCTTCGACGATATGTTAAGGCATATATTCTACTGCTATTGAGGGGCTTTATTGTTGCAGACAAATTGTCCAATATGGTTCACGTTATGTACCTCTAGCTGCTTGATGACTTAGAGAGAGTAGGACAATTCGCATGGAGAGTAGCTTGCTTAGCATAACTATATAGGCAACTACGCATGGCTTCCCATATAGACACGAGTGACATAGTAGGACTGCTAGTAGTTTTACAAATCTGGGCATGGGAACACTTCCCACACATAGCTCCATTGCACCAACAGATCACATCAGTTACCATAAGTCGCCCATTGATAAGTTATTAGGGTGCTATTTTCGATCTCATTTGCTCTCCTATACATTTACTGTTCAATTATAGGGGGTGTTTTGGTAAACAACTCCCCAACCAGGTATCAATTCGTATATTTCATGTGTTCATATGTATACAGTTTCATTGTGTTTACTAATGTATCATATACTTTTTTTTTTTCATTCTACAGGTTGTGTAGGACCATATGCTATTATTATGGATCCCCTCCTTATGTATTGCTAGGCTGGTAGTGACATATGGCGTGCTTGAGTCCCTTAGTTTGTTTCACATTGTCGATAGCTATTACCCAGACAGGGTGCTCAAACATTTTGGTGGTTTTCAAGGGATCTGACCCTGCAGTTGATATGAGAACCCTACATAAGCTAGACTTACGAGGGCGTTTCAAGTGGAATTGGGCGATAGGGCCCGCTAGGTGGATAGCTAAGTAGGATAGTAGGTACGATCCTATTGTCAAGATACCAAATATTCCCACTGGCACGTCTGCAAATTATTTCAACTAGTACTATACAATCATTAGGCTTGGATCAGTCGTACAGGGGCCATTATTCAATATATGGTAAGTTCACCGACTACATAATCTATGTATGTATTTATACTGTGTTTTTTATTCACTTATCTACTTGTTTCCTCTTGCTTGCACGCAGATTTCATCTATAGAGTCCTAGATATGCTACCAAAGGATACTCCTGCTACTACACGAGATATCATTCATGTAATGGATGAGTTTATGGGACTTAATTTGAATGATACAGAGCCAACGGCAGCACCAGCACTGGCACCTAAGACCCACGGCCTCAGCTTGCACAGAGGTGCTGGCTAGCTAGAGAGAAGCGTGTACGAAGACGAGAGAAGTGTGTACGAAGACAGGGCCGAGGTTAGGAGCGAGGGTGAGCCCGAGGTGTACATATCAAAGATGAGCCTGACCATGCACACGTATCTGATGAGCTAGGCCTTCCATGGTTTCTCCATTCCAAGCCTGGTCCATCATCATCATCATATGCTTATCTAGATGAGACCCCCATGGCAAACATAACATATACCGAGTTCCATACCCCCCTTGCTCCTCAAAAGAGGCGATTGTCACCGCCACATAATATGGGGGAGTGACTCACCTAGGTGGAGCCAGACCCAATCTCATTTCATCCTTATGGTGTTGGTGGCGGAGATGGGGATGCCACACTCACTTAGGTGGATCCGACTATGGAGCTTCCTCATCAGGATGTCCATCATCATACACCATTCCTCCAAACTTTTGTTAGGCGAGGATGAAGGAAGTGGGGCACCTAGTAGTAGCTATTACATGATTTTTATCTTTTATGATTCTTGTATATCGATTCTTATTTTCTCTCATTGGTGTTTATAGTTAACAGAACATTCATGTAATTAACACATCATTCATTCGATTCTTCCATATTATGAGTTTTTTATTATGTTTGCTATGAATGGTTTTACAATTCTGTTGTGATTAAATGAATTGGGTTTAGCACTGAACTTTGATGGATTTGGTATAGTAATACTATTGTAGTTGGGTTATAAAGTCTGGAAGTTGTTTAGGCATGGTGGATGATGGTTAATGGATGATTTATATGGTTAATCCTATGTGATTTTGACAAGTTATAGCAATTAATGTAATAATTGGGTCATGTATGATTTTTAATAAAGGAGAAGAGGAGAGGGATAGTTAGTGCTAAGCACATCTCTTGAAGAGATGAGGTCTTACTTAGCTTCACTTCGTCTCTTGAAGAGACGAGATCTTACCTGCTTGACCTCGTCTCTTCAAGAGAGGAGGTAAAACCTCATCTCTCGAACAGATGAGGTCACTTACTAAGTGGAGACTTCGTCTCTTCAAGAGACGAGGTCCATCCAAAAACATCGACCTCGTCTCTTGAAGAGAGGAGGGTAGGCACTAATGACCTCATTTCTTCAAGAGACAAGATTAACTTGCTTAAAACTATGAATATTTTCTTTCCAGTTGCATTTTTATAATTTTTTTTTAAATAACATTTTATTCCTTTACCCACATTTTCGTACCATCTTTCACTCTCTAATTTTTTTCCCTCTTTTTAAGAAAAGAAAAAGAAAATGTGGTTATACTTGGCCATCTACATTCCAATGGCTTTTATAATTTTATTATATTCTCAACTCAAACAATTTTATAAAAGCAAAATAATTATTTTACTTTTATATAGTCATTTTTAACACATTTGAAACTGAGTTTTTTTTTTTTTTTTTTACAAAGACACGACTCAAGATAATATTCATTATGTAACATCCAAAATCACCATTAATTACACATGTGCCAGCATATAAATAAAAAAAATAGGAAACTGTAATGTGTCACTTTATATAAAAATGAAAAAAAGAAAAGAAAAGCATACTTCATCTTCTACTTCTGCACTACTATCGGTGGTGAGGTGTGGTGGTTTTTCGTATCAATGTTCATAGTCAATCTAAATACACCATAAAACCCAGACAATAATCCAATGTCATTTCATTCTTCGCCTATTCAAAAGATTTAGACAAAACAAACAATGTTGATACAAATCTCACCCAATGATTACAAAGGTCGAAATCTAAATCTAAAATGACACAACTTCCCCTCATATAAACTGAATATAAGACAAATGAAACATTATATATCTTTAATGCCACATGAATTTGATGCGTAATGAAACATAACACAATAGTATATATCCTTAAAGTGTGTCCCTTTTGAAGAAATTTGCACAAATAGATTAATACTTCATTATATATAGTCACAAAATACGAAATTGATTCAAAAATGGATCTCATTTGAACACTGCAACACCAAACATCATCTAGAGATGACAAATTTAACCTATTCCATTTATTGAGGAATTATCACAAAAACCTTTCATTTATCCAATATATAATAATAACAGAAACACCTAGATGAAAACCAAGCAAAGAAAATTCAAAACCCCTATGAGTTTCTTCAAGAGTGCATGAATCTTAGGGCAGACATGTGGGACTTCAATGGAATCAAACGAGGGGAAATCAAAATCTTGAAGAAGTGGGTTGTTCTCGATTTGATCATTAGAAACCATGACGATGGGGACTGAAAGGAGCAGAAGAAGAAGATGAAGAGAAAAGAAGGTGGAAAGAGAGAGAAGAGAAGTTGAAATGATGGAGTTGTGAGTTTTGGTTTTGAGATAAGGTAGTGAGACGTAGTGGTTTTTATGGGTTTTTAGTGTGAGAAATTGTTGGTTGAGTCTTGTCATGCTAAAGGATACCCTAAACGTGATAGCTCGCCACATTCAATATTAAGACTCAAGTATGAAGACCTTAGTCATCCCAAAAATCTTGATATCGGGTGTAAGGCGTATTTTCATGATTGTCGTGGACCAAACTTTGGACCAAATCGTTTAAGTAGTTATATATGATAGCAATTAAGAAGGTAAATCATAACAATATAACCATGGTTCTAACCCAACTCAAACATTACCTACTGAGGGAGTGTAGCTACACCGACAACCCCATAACCCATTCCTGTTGGAGATATCCTGGCTAATATGCACATGATGATTCAACAACAAGGAGCACTTCTGCAACACTTACTAACCAGGGATAATGTAGTTGATCATAGAACATAACAATTGGATAATAGAGGGAATAGACCCCAAGATGTGAACCGTTAACTTGATTTCATCAAGACAAATTGGTATTTTTCAGTTGGTGTTAGTAAGCCAGCAGAAGTAGATGACTGGTTAGCTTGGATTGAGAGAAGTTTTGAAGCCTTTCGAATCCCTGAGCATCAGAAGGTGGCATACTAGGTGATCAAGTCAGTTGGCAAAGATTTAGAGATGAATTTAAAAGAGAATATTTCCCAAAGAGTGTGCAGTTGAAAATGTTAGCAGATCTATTTTCTCTGAAGAAGGGGAATATGAGTGTTGCACAATATGAGACTGAGTTCAATCAGTTATTACAATATGCACCAAATCATATAGAGATGATTTATCTCTTAAAAAGACCTTATTTATTCGAGGATTTGATACAGAAATGCAGTGCAAATTAAAGGACTATGATTTGGCAACGTATAATGAAGTAACAGATAAAGCTTGCCAGTTAGAAAATAATTGTACAAGGTTGCAATTGGGGAAGCACATGGAGTTTGGGAAAGGAGTTAAATCCAAATCGATATTCAAAAGGTCTTATCCTAGTACAAGCAATCCTAATAAAAAGAAGAAGCTCGCCACTTTAGCTAGCAATCCAACTTAAGTTGCCTTTGAAAGAAGAAGCTTTTATGACAAGGATAGACAGGTTAGGTGTTGGAAATGCGGAGCTAGCCATTTTCCAAGACAATGTGAGCAGCTAAAGGGGAACTGTTACACGTGTGGTGAAAAAGGGCATATGATAGGGAATTTCCCAAAACTTAAAGGTGCCAAATGTAGCTATTGTAAAAAAAATGGGCATTTTCAAAGTTATTGCCCTAAAAAGAGAGAAGGTGTTGGAGGATCAAATGTACCAACCGCTCTTGGAAGAACTATTACAATAAGTGGGGAAGAAGATATTGATAATTTCAATGACTTGATAGAAGATTACTATAATGATGAGACAAACGAGGAAATGGATGCAGAAGAAGAAAGTGATGAAGGATTAGTGACAGGTATGTAATTCATAACTATATTTACAAGTTAAATGTGAATCCTATTTTATGTATATAGAAAGTATTTGATAATTTGCATGATTGATATGAAAAACTTAGAATTTGAAAGCTGAGAAATAACTTTAGTAATAGTATTACAGGGATGATTCAAGTAAACAGTCAACCAACATACGCTCTGTTTGATACGGGAGCATCCCATTCGTTTGTTAGTCAAAGTTTTATTATAGGAAATGGGATTGGAATGATTGAAGCCGATATCATTTATAGAATTAAAACTCCGATAGGAGATGATGTAATAACTCGACAAATGGTGGAAAATGGATAAATTGAAATTCAAGGAAAAGCATTTCCGATAAACTTGATAGTATTGCCCATACAAGGATATGATGCCATAGTGGGAATAGATTGGTTGTCTAAGCATAAGGCAAATGTGGATTGTCAAAATAAGAATATCATGCTGGATAATGGAAAATACTTGTATAATGGGAATAGTAGTAAAGGAAGAGCTAAAAGATTATCTATTATTGAAGTTTGCGAAGATACTTTAGAAATGGAAGTGGGATGGAAATATTGTTGGATATATGTAGTCAAAGGAAAGAAGGAGAGCCCTAGAATGACAGATATACCTTTAGTTTGTGAATTTCCAGACGCATTTCTAGAAGATTTACCTGGGTTAGCACTGCATCGGGATTTAGATTTCACAATTGATTTGGTTCCAAGAACAGAACCAATCTCCAAAGCACCATATAGGATGGCCCATGCAGAATTAAAAGAATTGAAGAAGCAATTGCAGGAACTTTTGAATAAGGGTTTTGTTCGACCAAGTGTTTCCCCATGGGGAGCATTGGTATTATTTGTGAAAAAGAAGGATGGCAACTTATAGTTGTGCATTGATTACAGAGAGATTAACAAAGTAACCATTAAGAATAAGTATCCGTTACCAAGGATAGATGATTTGTTTGATCAATTACAAGGAGCAGCAATCTTCTCTCGAATTGATCTCAGATTGGGGTACCATCAACTTCGAGTTAAGCCTAAAGATGTTCATAAGACCGCATTTAGGACACGATATGGCCATTATGAATTTTTGGTCATGCCATTTGGACTAACTAATGCTCCCACAATATTCATGGATCTAATGAATCGAATATATCAACCATTTTTGGATAAATTTGTGGTAGTATTTATTGATGATATTTGATATATTCAAAAAATAGAAAGGAACATGCAATACATTTGCATTTAGCTTCACAAAAATTAAGAGAGAACAAGTTATATGCCAAGTTATCTAAATGTGATTTTTGGTTGGACAAGATTTCATTCTTAGGGCATGTAATTTCTAGGGAAGGAATCTCTGTAGATCCAGGGAAAGTGAAAGCAATAACAAACTGGAAACAACCAACCATAGTTATAGAAGTTTGGAGTTTCTTGGGCTTATCAGGTTATTATCGTCGATTCATCAATGACTTCTCAAAGATAGCAAGACCTTTAACACGATTGACGTAAAAATGTAAAATTTGAATGGGATGCAGATTGTGAAAGTAGTTTTCAAGAAATTAAAGAATTGTTGGTTACAACTCCAGTATTGGTATTAGCTGATCCAAATAAGGCTTATAGTGTATACAGTGACGCTTCTCATAATGGATTAGGATGCGTTTTGATGCAAGATGGAAAGGTCATAGCATATGCATCAAGACAATTACGACCACATGAAAGAAATTACCCAACCTATGATCTTGAGTTAGCAGCTGTGATGTTTGCACTAAAAATTTGGAGACATTATTTATATGGGCAACATTGTGAGATATACACTTATCATAAAAGTTTGAAGTACTTTTTCACACGAAAGGAGTTAAATTTGCAACAACGAAAATGGTTAGAATTAATTAAAGATTATGGTCTGACAATTAATTACCATCCTGGAAAGGCTAATGTCGTAGCAGATGCTCTTAGTCGTAAAAATTACGAGCAAGTGGCCTCCTTACTCACATCTTAACAAAAGTTGATTCAAGAGTTTGAGAAATTGAGGGTAGAGTTCTAATGGTATGAATCAGAGGTACAATTGATGAATTTAGTGGTTCAACCAACGTCGTTGGAAAGACTTAAAAAAAAAAAAACAAATTGAAGATAAGGAGTTAAAATTGTTTAGGGAAAGGTTAGATCGTGAAGGAATACCTAACTTCAAAATAAATGAATTTGGTATTTTGAAGTTTAAAGGAAGAATTTGTGTGCCCCAGAATTCTAATTTAAAGAAAGAAATTATGGGTGAAGCGCATAATTCAGGATATACATTGCATCCAGGAGGAAACAAAATGTATCAAGATTTGAAATCAACATTTTGTTGGAATGGTATGAAAAGGGACGTGGCAAAGTATGTGTCTGAATGCACAACTTGCCAACAAGTCAAAGCTGAACATCAAAGACCAGGTGGGATGTTACAACCTTTGGAAATTCCACAATGGAAGTGGGATCACATTACAATGGACTTTATGGTGGCATTGCCAAGGACTCGAGCGGGTCATGACTCAATTTGGGTGATTATAGATAGATTAACTAAAAGTGCTCATTTTCTACCATTTCGAACTAGATATTCTCTAGAAAAGATGGCAAAATTATATATCCAAGAGATTGTTCGATTACATGAAGTACCAATTAGTATTGTTTTGGATCGGGATAGTAGGTTTGTATCTAAATTTTGGGAAAGTTTACATAAGACTTTAGGTACTAAATTAAAATTTAGTACTGCATACCATCCTCAATCCGATGGATAATCGGAAAGGACTAGACAAACCTTGGAAGATATGTTACGAGCATGTGTATTGGAGTTTGGTAGAGCTTGGGATAAACATTTGCCATTAGTGGAATTCACGTATAATAATAGCTATCAAGCTACTATACAAATGGCACCGTACGAGGCATTGTATGGTCGGAAATGTAGATCACCTTTGTACTGGGATAGTGAAGAATTTATGAAACTCGAACCCGATTTGATATCTCAAATGAATGAAAAAGTAAGTATTATACATCAAAAAATGAAGGATGCCCAGGATCAATATAAAATTTGGGTAGATATGAAAAGAAGACACTTAGATTTTGAAGTAGGGGATCATGTGTATGTGAAGATTAACCTATTTAAATGACTTAAACGTTTTGACTTAAAGGGAAAATTGAGTCCACAGTATATTAGATCCTTTGAAGTGATTGAAAAAGTGGGTAAAATTGCATATCGGATTGCATTACCACCCAACTTAGCTGGGTACAATGATGTATTTCATGTTTCCATGTTGCGAAAATTTGTGAAAAATCCAGATGCAATTACAGAATTACAACCTATGGAAATTCAAGAGAATTATACGTTTGAGGAAATGCCTACTAAGTTTTGGATACTCGAGTTCAAAAATTAAGAAACAAGGAGTTCGAATATGTTAAAGTGCAATGGGGAAAAGGTCCGAAAGCGAAAGCAACATGGGAACCAAAGGTCACAGTGGAAGAAAAATATCCATGGCTCTTCTGTATCGTAGGTTAGTAACACTTTTGGTTGATGATAAACAAAATAATAGTAGGTTATTTACTATGTTATGAGATAGATACAATAAGTTTTGAGGACAAAACTTATTTTGAGGATGGTAGAAAATATAAACCCTTCAAATATAAATAAGGATTATGACGCTCAGAATTGATACTACGGAGGAATGTGTCATATTAAAATTTAAAGTTAACAAAGTCGTCATAGGAACTAAGAAAGTGACCCTAGGAATTTGGATATCAATAGCAAATATATATCATATATATATATATATATCGATACTAATGTGATTAGCAACGTAACATTTGTTTTAATATAAATCATTATAACATTAAAAAAAATTCATAGTTAAAATCCTATATTGTGACAAATAAGTTGCCTTACTTGTTAAATTAATAATTAAAAATTAAAAATATAAATATGATTGGATAATTATAACTAACATGTAATATATTAGTGTTTAAATAAGTATTATAAGCAATAGTATAATAAATAATAATAATAACAATATGAATTATATTAGCAACATAATAATTAAGTTAGATGCCAAAATATAAGGAAAAGAAAAAGTATTGGGCATGGATTTAATGTGGACTTGGGGGACTGTGTTGGCAATTAAAGAAAATTTTATCATCTAAAGATGTTGGTTGGGCATTGGCTGAAGTAGAAAAATTTTGCATGAGGAAGACGTGGCAGACTCCGCAAAAGGAGTAATTAACAAGGAAATATCATAAACAGACACATATTAAACCTTAAAAGATATATAAATAGGTATATAAGGGTCTCCCTTCCAGCTTTTTTATAAACCATTAGTCTGGAAAATCTAGGAAATAATCCGTAAAAAAAAAAATTATTCTTGTATAATCAAAATTTTAGGAGAGAGGTATATATAAAAAAAAAAAAAAATCGTTCGTGTTTGTTTTGTTTTTTAGGAATTGAAGTTCCTGTTGTGGTAAGACTCATAGCCGGAGAAGTGTTGTCGAGGAAGTTTTTCGACAAAGGGTAGTTATCGAACAGTGATGCGCAATTGTCGCACTGGTAAGGCCTCAACTTTTCCTCAAGAATTTTACTTATAATAATAATAATAATAATAATAATAATAATAATAATAATACATGTGAAAATCTATAGGATTTCTTGTACAAGTTTCATATGAAATAATCAACTTGAAGACAAAATAACACATATGCCCTATTCATTATCTTAATCTTGACAAGTTGTGAATTAAGTTTTATATTCACATAAATTTTTTTTAATCATATAAAGTGCCTAGATCACATACGAGAGAATTATATATTTGGGGAATTGTAAACTTAGTTCATTAAAATTGTAGCTGTATTAATGATTTAAGCTAGTTTACATAATTATAGTAAATCCAACGCTAATTTTAGTCATTAATTAATTTTCAAGAAGAGCAACAAATTTTCTAAAATAATCAATGAAAGCATATTTAACACTAATTTTAAATATGGTCGTACCCAAAATTTTATTAAAAATGGAAATACTCCATTATTCTAGATGTGGACTTTTACTCCATAGATTTGAATCTGCATCATTGGTAGGTACTTTTATTAGTCTTGTTATTGAGTGCGCCAGTAAATTACCATGATACTTCACTCATTGCATGCAATATAAACTAATACTTAACTGCTCACATTTAGTCCTACAATATTTTATTTAGCATGTAACCTTTATTTGTCAGACAATATGCATAACGTAAAGTTTATTTATGTGTGTACTAAATATGAATTATGAGAGTGGTCTTTATGATCTTAATCTAAATTCCAAGAAATTGAGCCTCGTAAGTGGGGCTATAACAATTTGAGTATAATAACAATAGTAATAAAATTTTATTTTGATGCCTCTATGAGTCTACCTCATTCTTATTATCTCAGTCATATCAATAACAGTAAATCTAGACATTTAAACCAATAAAAAATGTCACCCTCCGAAATAGGGTGCAACAACCCTCCCGCGAATCACTATGTGTAATTCACGAAAGGCTCCTACAAACTACGGTGAGTTTCTAACATATTTTAGTTTTCGAAAAATCTTTAATTAGTTTTCACAAATATTTAACTGCAACGGAAATAAAACATTTGATACCCATTTCAAAAAGATAACTCACAATAGTAAACAACTCATAAAATCATAGTATCGAAATAAGAAGTGATAAAAAAAAAACAATAATCTTGCGCACACAGGTGCCCCAAAAGTAAACAGTATCTCAAAAACTGTATAAGTATCTCAAAAACAGTAGAGTTCTCACTAGACACTCCAAAAGAACATAACAGTAAGCATAAAACAATGCCCGCATTAATCGTAGAACTCGTCAGCACACTCCTCGAAGTCAGTACCATACCCCAAGAAGTCATAGCGGTCATCAGAATCATAGCCATCATCACCAAAACACAATCAGTACCTGAAATGATTAGAATGAGCGGCGAAGCCCAATACATAGTAACACAAGCACATGCGACGTGAATGCAAGCATACTTATTCTACCAAGCACAACCAATAAATTGAGGTATTTAATTAAGCCAGCACAGGAGCACTCACACTCCGAATCAAACACGGGCAGGGAAATCCTTTCGTGCACATGCACACGATAATGGGGATATGATATGACAAGCCGGTGTCACATCCTAGAAGCTTGGTCCTTAGACCTTGGAAGATATGGTCCGAAGACCCTGGAAGATATAGTCCGAAGACCCTGGAAGAAACTAGCGTCGTCCGGGTTTTCCAGCCGTTATCTGACATTAACCGAACCAATCCATCTACACAGTGAAGGTATACGGGTCCATTACCGTAGTCTTCCAGCTGTGCAACTTCTCTTCAATGGGGTTAATCGTTACCCCGCTACTGTACCGGCCCGTCAGCTAGCCACCGTACCACCAAGGGTGGCCTAAGTGCCTACACTCTACCACATTAGAGTTGGACTCTAATGGGGTTGTCAGAACTCTCCGGCTCGAGCCCGACCAAACACAAGCAGTTAATCATTAAGCCGTCTTTAAGTTTTTAACCATTTTAATGCCTGTCCTAACAAGCAACACGTATGTTACTGCTACCTTGTATAACAGAAGGAAACTCGAAGAAGTCCAAAGGATAACAGAAAGAAGAATCTGTTAACAAAAGATTTAACAAAATCAGGATTAAGCATTCACAAAAAATTATATCAAGTATTAAGCTTTTAGAACAACGCCTTAACTTTATAAGACTTTACAAAATTTTAGGGTGAAATGGGCTTGGAGTAGATATAGAGTAAGCCCATTAAGACATATGTAATTGAATATCTTATTTAGAAGTAATGGGCCTTAAGGGTTTACTAGTTAAGCCCATTAAATAACTATTAATCATTTTCACTTTATTAGGTTAATGGGCCTTGAAGTAGGCTTGGGCCCATTAAGGAAATCTATATATATAAAGCTTAGAATTAAATTGGGCTTCATGATTGGAGGTCCAATTAGGAGTTTAATTAAGTTATTGGACCTAAATATATGTGATAAGCCCAAAAGATTAGAATTATGTCTTATTTAGGAATATTAGGCCTTGAGTGAACCTATTAGGCCCAATAAGTAACTAAGTTATAATTTAAGCTATAAGGCCCATGAAATGTATATGGACCCATTAAGAGTCAATACTCTTGGAGCTTAGATGATGTGCTTAAAGTATTGGGTGTAAGGTCCACTTGGAGTAAAAGTGGGTAATGGACCTCATTTTTATATTTTAAGCCCATGGGGTTTAAGCTAAAGTCATGGGTTTGATTTTTAGATTTATTTTTAAGGGATATGGACCTTGATATGATATGGATAGGCCCATATTAGAATAGGTTCAGATTGATACAAAATATTTAGGTTTGATTGTAAGCCCAAAAACTACTCTATAGTTCCAGCCCATAATAAAGTATGGTATATCCTCACATTTTAGCTATTTGGGCTCAAATCATATCGGATTTCTGTAAAATAAATTTCTTTTGAAAGATAATCAATAAAAATACTTCCATGAATTTTTGTATGATTTTTAGAGCCCAATAACTATTTTTAAGAATTCGTTTTTCACAAAGGACCAAATCTGTCCAATTTTTCCCTGAAAGTCAGATTGCGCATACTTTACTAAAATGGGCATATCTGGGCCATCCGAACGAATTTTTGAGTGGTTCCAGTTGGGTTAGAAACTAGACTCATAGAGATTTCTATTGGTACCTAATTCAAGTGATAATAATCTGTATGGATGAGTTATGATAATTTGAAGTTGGGCTAACTAACAGGAACAAAACAGAATCCACTGGGTGGTATGTTTTATTGCACAACTAATAACTCCATCAATTCTTAACCTTTTTAAGTGATTCTTGAGCCTAAATTATACTAATTTTAATGAAATAAAATCCTGTAAAATTTCACGGTTTTTAAATCTCATTTACTATGCTAAAACTATTTTTAAAATCGGATTTTAAACAGGGGAAAACAGGAATTTCAGAACATAGCCCAAATACAAGTTTAAAACACATAACTTGGCTCACAACGTGATTAGAATACCATTAACATAATATCACACCTAAACATGATACTAAATATGTCAATAATCATGATTAATCATAATCCTATCATAACACAAGTTAAAATCATCAAGTTTAGGCTCAAATCATCATATAACTTCATTTTTAACATGAATCAATGAAAGATATCAACATGGAACATCCATAACATGAATTTCTAAATATGTACAGCAGGTTATTCATATTATAAATACATGCTCATCAAGTGATAATCAATATATATTAAGGATTCAACATATATAAGATGATTATATGCAATATACTTCACTATAACATCATTAACACCTAAATCTAACATGATTATCCAAAAATCATCAAAATATATCATCATATACATATATATCTTACACGTGCAGCAAGTGTTCAGAGGTTCATTAAGTGTTTTTCAAATCTTAAATCAAATAAAAACATAATCAATCAAAGAATCAAAGTTTACTTACCTAATACTCTTAAAATTAAGTTAAACTTCAATACACAACCACTACTTCAAATTAAATTTGATGAAGATTTTCCCTCTTTGTGCCCTGGGCTTTTCCTTGCTAAATGGGGGTTATTTTATGTTGATTTCACTCTTTGATCAGCTATGTAAGGTTGCTGGAAGTTGGATGTGTTTAGATGAATAAAAGAACCATTTTTGGTAAAGACCAAAGGTATATGAATAGAGATTTGTCCTAGGTTTCTCTCAAGTGTGTAAGATGAAATAAAAATGACATTTTTGGTTTGTGGAGGCAACTAACCATAGGAGTGTGGCTTGTGGATTTGTGTGTGGTAGGGTTAGGGTTTTGCCAAATAAAGAAGCTTTTATAGATAGTGACATTAGGTTAGAGATTAGATGAAAGGCTAGGATTAAATCTTGAAGCATGTGAGTGAGTAGGTGGGTTCTTAAGCATGTGAGAGTTTGAGGGATTTAGGAATGTTAATTAATGATTTTACACTAATTAACCTTGATTTAGGACTTTAGAAGGAATTATTGAATTTAAGAGTCTAGTTAGGATTTCAATCAACTAACTAGAATTGTTTTGATGAAAAAATATATGAAATTGAATAATCAAGGAGTTTAGAATGGAATTGAGTGATCTCTAACACATAATGATCCAATTTCTAACTCAATTAAATTAATTAAGTTAATTACTCAACTAAAAGTTCAACTACTTAGAGGTTTGAACTTGACCCACTAGTTTCTATACTTTACTGAAAAGTTTTAAATTTTTTATTTTATTTTCAAGCTATTTCCTTTCTTTCCTTTTTTAATTACATCTATATTTTTAGGGTTTTTCAAAAAAAAAAAAAACCTATTAATATAATAACTATCTAGCAAGAGTGAGAATATGATACCTATTAATACTAAAGCATTTTCATGAGATAACTAAAGGTTGAATAAAGATTTCTTTTTATAGGAATTATAGAAAAAGAGAATGTCAATGCTACAGACTGACTGGTGAACCACCATCTAGGTAAGTAGGACCAATGCTTATCGCATTTTGGAGTACCATCTTAAAGTACTTGAAGGTTAAAATGTGTCAATGATTGTGATTGTAAAATAGGTTAGATGTGTGCATGCAATGTTTGTGCTTGTCGTTGACTGTTTAATTGATAACTGAGCTTTTGTGCTATGTTGTATTGTGATGGTTTGAATTGTTCTTAAAGTGTTTGCCAATTGGGTGATCGCCTTTAAATTTGACTAAATGAAACTCTAACTAACTTATTAAAGCAATACTCATTTCAACCCAATAAGGGATCGGTTAGGATTCTACGATCAAACACCGACCTTGAGGAGAGTCGATAAAGTCATCTTTTCCTATCCTCAAGGCCGAACTAAGTGACAGGAGAGGGGATCACGGTGAGTTTAGAAACATGTTTGAAGAGGTCTTGGAGGAGCCGTGGCTCCATTGTATAAGCCTGGGTTTGATCGATAGTCGTTTTGCATTACGCTATAAACTCCTCAACCCAGATTAGAGTGGGGTTGTTTTCTCTAGTCTCACGGTGGACTGAATAACGTCGTGTGGATGGCATTTGCTTGTTCATGCATTGCATTAATTAATTGTTCGAGAATCTTGCTTGTCTTGTATAAATGCATTTTTACCTCTGTCCCTCTCACTGAGCTGTAGTTGCTCATTCCCTTATAGATTTTCTTAGAGGTTCAAATCGATTTTAGTAGCAGCAGCTAGTATTACATATGGATCCTCAGGTGTGTAATAGTATAAATAAGAGAAAGTCAGAAGATCTAATTTCTACATTTCTATTTTCATTTTGGCTATTAGTGTGGGCCGAGTAACTTGGGTCAACTAGTCTGATTTGAATACTGGTAAACTTAGTGTTTACAAACAATTCTAATAGTATTTGATATCAATGTGAAATGAAATATTCATATATTATTATAATCATTTAGATTTTGTTGTTGGACTGATGCGGCTTCAGAGTGGATTGGTTGTTTGTGCCTCGTATATACTAGGCTATGATAGAAGCTAAGTTGTGAGCGTCTGCCATAGGTTAGTGTATACAGCATGACTGTTACGACTAGGCTAACTCAGGGGGTGACAGATATACTTAACGTAATTTGAACCACATATGTAAAGGATATGCACTTTTCCATTTTATCTTTTCTTAATTCTAATACCACTAATTTATAAGCAAAAACATAAGTGCAACAATGTAAGAAATAAACTCACTTGACCACTTGCACGGAAACTTCTAGTTAAAGTAATCCTTGGGGTATGGGAACTCGGTTTTCATGTCATCTATACGAGAGAAATATCCCAAATGAGTATTTCTTGGAAGTTCTTCTTAAACCTTTTAATCCTATTTCACTAAGTTCGTCTGAAATCATATAGGGTGAAATTCCAACTTAAAATGACCATAATTTATTCATTTTAACTTGAAATTTTGCATATAATATACTGTTTTATAGCTATTCGAAAATATCTATCTGTTTGTAAGGTTAGTTTTGTCATAAAAAGTCTTTTAGGTTGTGAAAAAGATTGGTACTTAATTCCTGTGCAAATCCTAGCCTTTGAAACACAATTTTTCAAACTTTTCTTGATCCAAAAATCCTTTAGAAAAAAAAATATAGATATTTATATGATAAAAAAAACCCCTTGAATACATATATATAGACTCATATTGCATGAATAATTTAATGGCGTTGTCCCAATGATTATTTTTCTTAAAACAATTTGTCTTACGGGATTGAATTTGAATTTTAACAATTTCCTTTCTAAAGGTTTTAAAAGAACTTTATAAATTCTTGAGTTATTATAGATGAGTATGTTATTATTTTTTTCCAATTTCTTTTCTAAAATAAATTAATTCTTTTTAACTTTGGTATCCTATAAATTTTACCTCTAGTAATAAAATAAAGTTTTCAAAATTTTTATTAAGTTGTTAATAGATTATAATAATTTGAGTCGTATATATATATGTATATATTCTTTTCAAATGGTTTTGGTAAATAAGCCTTTTCTCATGTATTTTTATTTCCTAACTTCTTAAAAAAAAAAAATTTATTTTTAGAAATTTAGTCTTTTAAGTTCTTTACTAATTTTACTCGGAAGGAAATCATTTTTCAACATTTTCTTAAGTTGATGAGAAAATCTTTTGTTTTTGAGCTTATGGTGTTTATGTCCTTTTATTTTTTTGAAAATGGTTTTATCATTTGGAAACTTGCTTTCTTAGATTGTTGGCAAGCTTTTATTTCTTTAAGTGAATTTATAATATCAATGAGTTGATTTTTATCTTTAACTTTAAAAACTAGTCTAGTTCTTAGTTTTTGTTATGGAGTTGGTAAAGAATCATATAAGTAAACTTTTATGGGAAAAAAAATTGTATATGAAGGAATTATTCACACTAAGTTTTGATAAACTTCATGTTACTTATTAAAAAGAAAATGTTTATTTCATTAGTTAATTTCTTTTATAAAATCATTTTTGTTGTCATTTAAGAAATTCTTGATGAGTTTGAAAAGAAGTTATAAAAAAAATAATTTTCCTATATGTTTGATGACAAAACTTTGATTTAGTGACAAAGATATATATTTTAAAAGAACTTGGTTCTATATTTCCTTTATTAAAGAAATTTCTCTTTAGTTTTCTTGAGACAATATCATTATAGTGATGCATGTACATGAGTATGTAGTATGAAAAAGAATAAGATATCACATAATAATGTAAGGAAGATATAAGAAGCAATAATAAGAAAAATAATAAGATCAAGTATTGGGAACCTTACTTTCATCAAGGTATCCCTATCAAGTATGGAAGCCTTAGCTTCGTCAAGGAAACCTAAAACTAAGAATAGACTAGTCTAAAAAAAGAAAATGAAGAAGAAAGAGAAAGAAAAGAAAAGCACTATTAAGGACAATAATAATAGTAAGAGCATGTTAGTGAAAGTTAGTGAACATTTAGGCTCTAAAAAATATATAAATATACATATATTTAATAATATATATAAGATTAGATTAGGATCATAATAACAACAATAGCAACATAATAATAACAAAATAAAAAAAATCAGAATTCTTGGCATGTGCAAGAACGAAACATGAACACGTTGTTATTTCCATAACTCACATGAGCTTTAAGAAATAACACCATGGTCATGCTAAGTTGCATGACATGAGAAAATAAATGGTAGAAAGCTTTTACCTAAAATGTGTTTATGTTGAAGGAAGGAGATGATAGTTGTAAAACTTTATGGATAGTGATATGCGGTAGATGGTTTTTGTGCAGAGAAGGATTTTGGAAGAAATTGATTGAAGAGAGTTTTTGTAGAAAGAAATTGTGTATAGAGGATTTGTGGAGAAATTTTGAGAGAGTTTTGTTATGTAAAATGAGTATGTAAAAGAAGTAGAGGTATTTATAGTTGAAGATAGAGGAAAATTGTGTGATATAAAATAAAATGAAAAAGAAAATAAAGAGAGATGGAGACAAGGGAGAGGGCATGGTTTGCATGGGAATGGGGGAGAGAAAATAATTAAATTTGTAATTTGTAAAGAAAAGTAAATAATATGTAAGATATGATGTGATATAAGATGTATTGGAAAAGGAAAAAGTAAGAAAATAGGTGTATAGGTAGTAAGAAAAAGTAGAGATTGATGAATAGTAGAGAAGTACAATGAATAGTAAAGAAGACTAATGATTTACCAGTAGTAAAAAAAATACGCGTATAAATACGATATTTGTAATTTTTAGTTACCGAAAAATTATGAAACTAATATTTTTGGATTCCTTATGTTATTACGAATCTAACGGTGTCATCAAAATATTTTATCGTCTGGTGTACAGGGCATGCTTTTCAAAAACTTATCCTATTCAAATATGAAATACACTAGAAATTAGCGAGCTGATATTTTTAAGCTTTCCGATATTATTATGAATTATTATCAACAATTATCTTGATTTCCTTATTTAGGATTTGAGGGCATGGGATTGCCAGATTAAATCCTAAAGTTCGGTATAGGTTTTGTTGGCTTTTGGGTTTTTAGTTAACTTTCGGTTCTAAGGTTTGAGCTCAAACTTGGTAAAAAAATCTAGGGGTTTACAAATCTAGTGTTGGTGTTTGATTTTGGCGGCTATTGTTAGAGGTGCGGTGTGAGAAGTTAATGCTGATTGCCGAAAGTCTTATAGAGAGAGAGAGAAGAGAGAGAGAGAGAGAGAGAGAGAGAGTGACATGTTGCTTTTTTTTTTTTTTTTAATTTCTTATGTTGACATGTATGCAATTGAAAATAATTTTGGATGTTACATAATAGATGTTATCTCAAGTCATGTCTTTATATTAAAAAAAATCTCAGGTCATCTAATTGCAAAAGCAGTAAAACATAGATCATGTATTTATGATTTACCCTTTATATTATAGATATTGTCATTACTTCAAATTTAGTAGAGAATAAAATGGACGTTGGGCCTGAACTTGTGTGTTGGACCTATAAAACAAAACATATTTAGTGGTACATTAAGGGTTGTCTAGCTCAATCACTTCAATACTCAAGTTAAAATTACATCCCAAGTGTATGAATTAAGAAATAAGAGGGTAGTTAGAGTAACATACATAGTTTTTTGCAATAGGGATATTTATTGCAGGTGAGCTCTTGGTAGTTGATAGCATTGTGTAATTGTATATTAGGGAGTTGATGCAATTATCATAAACGTGACGATGAAGCCACTAATCCACGTTTAACCAAGTCCCTTATTTAAATTGATCGCAGTTAGAAAGAGTGCATCGAATGGCCCTGCCTTGGAGTCCAATTGTCACCTAATTTCGCAAGTCGATCTCCTAAGTTGAGGGAATCAGGATTCCACTTAGGATCATTGACGGAGAAAAAATGTGTTTGGATTGGGCCCAAGTGAGTTAAGGGTCGGGTTGGTTATGAGAAGCCCATGGGCTATAATTGGCCATCAACATATATGTTGTTTTTTTTATTACTTTTATTAATAGTTTTATAAGTGATTATTTTAACACTGATAGCGTGGATGATACTGTCTAGTAGTAAATATTTAAAACAGTTTGAATCTAAATAACGATAGTCATATGGTTATTAAATTTCTAAGATAAGCCGTATCATTTTAGGAGTTTACAGTTTTATGAAGTTTTTATAGTAAAAACGGATGTCTAATCATTTAGGTTGAAACTTCATGTAAATTTAGACATGCAATTTTACAAGTTTACACATTTTATTGGTTTTACAAAATCTCACTAGTTCATGCATTTTGATAATAGAATTACGATTTAGCAACCTATACTATTCAAATTTACCTTGGAGTTATTAAGTATTACTTTTTTTTTTTTTTATCTTAAGCTTATTGGTTATTGTTAAATTTAGTTTAGGCTTGTAGATTTGGATTTAAAGATGGGATACAACTCCAACTTTTTATATATTAGGGCTTAATTGATCATTTTAGCAATTTGCATTTGATTAAGCTTGATGTGCATGAAAGAAACCTATGTTGAGTTAAAAGTTATGACTCTTTTAAATTCAAGGATATCCTGTAAGACTTATAGTCTTTTTTTTTTTCTTTTCTTTTTCTTTTTCCTTGATGAACCAATGTATTTGACATAGTTGCTATGTTTATAACCTTTTTTTTTTTTTTTAATTTGTATGTTAGTTGAGGATAAATAATGTATAAAGTTAAGGTTGTTGATAATAGTAAAAATCATATATATATTTATATATATTTTATGCTTGCGTATATATTTTTATAATTTTAATAGGAAAGATGCACTAATTTGAAAGGGTGAATGTTATATTTAATATATAAATTTTACCCACTTTATTATTAACTAGTTCAAAAGCATCAATTTGATACCTAAACTTCATTTGTTTTACAAATATTGATTTAAATTTTGCTCATTTTTTAAAATTAACTATCTAAATGAAGTTAATTAAGATATTATAAATAACTTTGAAAATTTTATAAGCAGTGAATTCTTAATTTTAAATTCTAAATTAATTAATTATAAAATTGAATAAATATTTACCTATTTAAAAAATAAAAGGAAAATTTTATTTTGAGTTCAAAAGTTTACTGGAAAAGAAAGCTTACTAGCCCAAAAGTTAACTGCCATGTTCCAACAAATTAAACAATTTGCCTAGCCCACACACATGCTAATAGAGATTTTTTTGTTGGGAAAATTACAATTAACTGACCTGTGTTTTCGCGTTTTTGCAATTAACTGACATGTGTTTTCAATTTTGACAATTGATCGACCTGTGTTTTGCACCATTTGGTTCCATCCAATATAGCCGTTAGTGAGACACGTGATAGTCACATGGTAATTAAAGACAAAAGACTTCCGACCTAAATCATAACGTTACCATTGTGAAAACAGAACAACATTGAACACTCCCCCTGAAATAAAAAATTAAGATGGGAGAAACCGTGATTCAATTCCAACATCACCAACAGAGGCTTTCACTAGTGAAGCACCTATAAAATCTGGCTAACACAGGTGAGCAACACTCTTATCCTTTCCCATTTTTTTTTTTCATTTATTTATATGCACTTTTGCATTCCAGATGATATTTTGTTAGGCAATCGCGTTTCTTGTTCTACACAATGTCAGTTCATTGGATCCCATTTTTTCTATCTTTTGTAACAGTATTGTGCGTAATGTCTGCTGTTACCATCCATTGTGTTAAGAAGAGAAAATTTGAAGATGGATCGTGATTGGGTTTTTGAAATTTTGGAATTAAAGGGTTTTTTATTTTTGATAATGAAATTAGTGATTTACATCAGTGAATAATATAACAAACCCAAAAACACAGAGTTTTTAGTATTAACTTCTAAACATCGCTAAGGGAAAACAAATGTAACTTGAAATGATGAAGCCCTAATTTTTTTTTCTTTGGATGAATAAAACACATCAATTGTGGAATCAAAAAACCAACATTATAAAAAAGGATTCCCAAAAAACATATGGCTCTAGAACAAAAAAAAAAAAAAAAGCAAAAGCCAGCAAGTTCTCATGAGTTATTACTACTGAATTTAGTCCCCCTAAAGAAACAACTGAAGAAGCAAATAAGAAAAAGCCAAAAATAGCACGAATCAAAGACAAGTGTTGATTTTTTAGAACTTCTATTTCCTTTAATTAGAGACTTCATAACTTAACTTTTTCAGTGTATCATTTTTTTATGAAACTAGCTTAAAGAAAAGTTAAAAGCATAGTATAGAGATATTCCATACCAAAATGTGCCTCATTGAACTTTACGGTATATTAAATTATAAATATAACTCCACTCTAACAATAGCTTGTAATACCCATTTGTTTAATTAAGAATCAGGGAGGTGAGTCTTACTTCTAATTGACTGCAGCCACTCAGTAATTTTTCAAGATCATATAAATGCAGTCCTCTCCGGTGATTATCAATCGCAGAACGTAAGCGGAGAGGCTAGCATTAACATCAACATGCATATTAGGAGAAATCACCTCATAACTCATAACGCAATGATTAGCCTCATTTGGTAACGTGAACCAAATAAAGATATGGTTTATAAAGAGATAACGAACATGACAACATGAAATCCCTAATTTCATTACCAAAAATAAAAAACCCTTTAATTCTGAAATTTCAAAAACCCAATCACGATCCATATTTAAGTTTTCTCTTCTTAACACAAAGGATGGTAACAACAAACATTACGCACAATACTATTACAAAAGATAGAAAAAAAGGGATCCGATGAACTGATATTGTGTAAAATAAGCAACACGATTGCCTCACAAAATATCCACTAGAATGCAAAAGTGCATATAAAAAAAAAAGAATGGGAAAGGATGAGAGTGTGGCTCACTTGTGTTAGCCAGATTTTGGGTGCTTCACCGTTGAAAGCCTCTATTGGTGATGTTGGAATTAGATTAGGGTTTCTCCCATCTTAATTTTTGACTTTAGGGGGACTATTCAATGTTATCTGTTTTCACGATGGTAACGTTATGTTTTAGGTTAGAAGTCTTTTGTCTTTAATTACCACGTGACTATCACATGTCTCACTAACAGTTATATTGGATGGAACCAAATGATGCAAAACACAGGTCAGTTAATTATAATTTACCCTTTTTTTTCTCTCAGGGGAGGAGTGATTCGAACCTAGGAACTCTCACTTAAGAGACTAGGGAGATGTCATTAGACTATAATATCATTTGCAATAAAGATGAAATTGAAGAATCTTTAGTAAAAAGCCAAAAGTCAAAGCCCAATAATATTTAGTCAACATCAGCAAAACATCCTTGAGCCCATTTCAAGTGAATAGTGAAGGCTTTTGATATTTCCATTTTTATTTTTGGTGTAATATATATATATCTATTTCTGTAAACGGACTTAAAATTGTAAATATTTTTTACATTTGGACTTGACTTGTAGGTTAAGTTATAGGGTCCAATGAGTCTAGTTTACTTACGGGGATGGTTTGAGGAAATTTGGCTTCATGGGCTTCGAGCTAGAATCGTTGGACTGGTCCACCACATCTAACATTTCTTAAGCAAGTTTATGTACACAGAAGATGATTATAGGCCTTGACCCATAAGAAGATCATTCATCATAGCTATAAACCGAGTTTACTCTATCTTTTCCATCAATTACATATATGATCCAACGATCGTTATCCATATCAAGGACCTACAAATATTCAATCACTTCTCTTTATTTTCAACTTTTAGAGAGATAAGACAAACTGTAGTCCATAAAGGAGACTCTATTCAGAAAGATCAAATGAGACAACTCAAGTGATCATCACTCCAAATTATTGAAGAAATGTATGGTTGACGTGTGATGTCTACTCAAACTCCTTTATCAGTTGCTTGTACATTCGAAACACTAAGATTGCCTGATCCTTCTCACCTTCAATCTCTCCAAGCCATCTTGTTATCAAGTGCTATCGTTTTAGCAATACTTTAAAGTCACATGCCAAGCATAAAATCCATACAACATGTGCATGACTATCTCTAGAAAGAACCAAGCATTTACGGTTTTCATTTGAAGTTTGCTCAAAATGGGGTTTTAGGACAAAGTGAAATGCGTGTTTCAATTTTAAGAGGGCAATCATTATCACGGATAAAGCAGTTTCCATGTTTTGTCTTCTTTCTACCTTTGCTTTTGCAGGAGGAGTGCAGTAGGAAGCAATCCTTTCTCCTTTTCCTGTTTTAGAGTTGCTTTGTTTCTCAGAGAATTGTGGAGCCATTAGCCTCCTATCTATTTTAACAAAACCATCTATTTGAGTCCCACATACAAAAAGGCACAAAAAATCTATTTCAATATTCAAGCTTTGGGTTTGTTTGTTTTAGCTTTTTTTCGGTAGATACAAACACTTTTTCAAACTTTTTGCTAACAAATTATTTATCAAGAAATAGATATAGATAAAAAAAAGTTGACAGTTCTCATCAAAAGATCAAATAGAACAAATATAGATAAAATTTAGATGCAAATCGGATATATTTACACATGTCATTTTAAAAAAAATACAGATACAGATGAAAAACAGACAATCCAAACAGACCCTTTATTTCTTACATGTTAGATATTGAATAAAAGGTCTTATAAAAAATAAATAGCTTAACCGTTTACCTACTTAAGAACTCTAGCTCAAGAAGTATCAAGATTTCAAAAAAGAAAACAAGAAAATGGCATATTTAGAGATTTAATTAAGCTTTAAAAATCGATTACACTTCTTTTCCTCTAACTTCAATCGTCACTAATTGTATGTTATTCATATGTTAAATATAAACTAAATAATTTGATGTGGTTAAAGTCCGTTAGGTGAATTCACTTCATTGAGTTTTTTATATGTTATAATTTAATTATGTAAATGCTTTATTTACCAAAATTAAAATTTGGAAGGTAAATCTCAAATTTTTTATCAAAACTTTGCATAAAAATTAAATTTAATATCTAAATTTTAAAGTAGTCAATTTAATACTCAATTAAGCTTCTTGTAATTATTATTTTTTTATCTTTTTAATACCAATTACTCTATTTACTAACTTAAAAAGACAGTATATCATTGAATTTTTACTACTTCTCCTAACATTGTTTAACACTAATATACTACTTCTTCCATTTCAGAAATAAAGTAAACGATATTAGTAAAATAATGAAGATAGTCACAAAAAGTTTAATTAGATATTAAATTGACTACTTTAAAGTCAGATATCAAATTAAATTTTTGTGTAATATTTTGAAATTCTTAAGAAAGAATAAATCACTTCTATGTAAGTTGGGATAGGATTTATTGTGATGTATATACATGCACCTTAAATTGAATATAGGGCTCACACTCCTACTGAGGTTAATATTAACTTTCTATAAACATAAACAAATCTATCAACACTATAGGGCTCACATTATTAATGTGGTTAATATACATTATCTTTGACATAAACATAAACATAAACAAACTAATCAACATTAACTAAGGTAATTTGATTTGAGAGAATAGATATGTTACTAGCTAATAATTACAAATTATGTCACTCAAAAGAGAGGTAAAATGTCGTGAATATGATTTTCACGACTTAATGAGATAAATCTTAGCGAATATAATGAAACTTGATTTTCTTTCTTTTTTCCTTTTTTCTCGCTCCTCTAGTTTTTTCCCATCATAAAACCTCAATACATCAATCTAATAGATAGTAGATGTATTAAACCTCGTTGATGTTTCATCTGTTTGGTACATTTATTCTTTTGCCTTATAGACTGTGTATTTAAAGTTAGCTTATTGGAAACTGTTAAATTTGATATTTAAACTTTGCACAAGAAATCACTTTGGTATTTGAACTTTAAAGTTGTCAATTTAATATGCAATCAAATTTATCTCAGCTATTTCTACTATTATCAATACTATTTGCTTTACATTCTAACGTGGAAGAAGCATCCTAATTGCATGAATCTTGATTCTAATCATTGCTTTTGTCCATGGGGTAAGTGTTGGAAAAAAATTTGTGTGATAAAGTATTTAAGAATGTCTAAGACAGTAATGAACAAGTGCATACGTTTAGGCTTAGTTAAAATGAAGGATGTAAGTTTAATTGCTTCGCTAAAGATAAATTATACGGGTCCTTGTTGACGTATTGAAGCAAGTATATGTGATACTAAGTGAAACCCAACCATGCTAGTGAAATTTCAAGGATGAAATTTGTTTTATAAGATAAGATTCGAGCAATGCACATCATACCACAAGACCTGTCACATGTGCAAGGCTTGAGAAACTTTAAAATCTCACCAAGTAAAATTTGGTCGTCTAATCAAGTGAAGAAGAGGCGACATACTTGCATTTATCTCCAATCTCAAAACTTGTCTATTACTAGATTAGATTGTTAGGGATGCAGTGGACTTTGACATACTAGATATAGGTTAACTTTACGGAAGCAAGCTCAAAAATAAGAGTTAGTTGGAAGAAAAATATTGGATGGGTTACACACCACGTGAATATACACATGGTGTGTAACTCCCAACTACATGTTAACACATGGACAATATAGTGGGTGGTTTTCAAAGTAACCACCACCTATATGTTCACGTGTTAGAATACCATTAGAAGTTACACTCTACGTATGTATTACACATAGCGTGTAATACCTACTGAATCTTTTCTCAATGTTGAGACCTTAGCTTTCTGGCCTATTTGGATTATCGGATTTTTATTTGTATTAGTTTCGTTTGGTCAATTTATGAGTAAAACTATTGGTTTTTCATCGATATCATATCTATATTAGTTTAGTATTTGTTTGGTTTGAAAACGATACTAAAACAATGATCCAAATAGGTCCAACTTTAGCATCTGAACACTATTTGAGATACCATCCACAAACCAAAAAAGCCACTTCAAGCATAAACCAAAGACTTAACTTTAGTTTTGGATGCTACCTAGTTAGGCATTTAGATGCCAACAACACATTAGAGGCTTTTATATTTCTAATTATTAATGAGTTTGTCATTGCCTTGTTTAGTATATTGATTTTGTAATGAACTTACTATCAGTTAATATTCTCTAATTTGAGTGTTTAATCTCAATTTTTATACTCTTATCAAACCATGTCAAGAATCCTAGCAAGTGACCCTACTGATAGATGATCCGTATATTCTAGTTCTAAATGTGTTCATCAATTTTTATTTAATACCCATGGTTGATAGATACAATTTGGCCAAGTCTTCCTAAGTCTTCATACTTAGAGACTTCCATTCTTTTGAGATTGTGTGGGTATGAATCCGGATGTAACGATCACGTGCGTGCCGATTGACTATCGCGCTTCACGTGACCTAGGGAAACAACACATGCAAGGAATGATCAAGAGAGAATCGTGTAGGGAGGAGTAGGCAGTCTCAATAGGCTCTAACACACGTGTGACAGGTAAGGGAGCTAGAAAGCATCAACCTCACTAAGTACCACGAATATCGTGTGCGTTCTTAAGTGAGTCAAGTAATCGATCACAAAAATGGAAATCCGATAGCACGGCGGTGTTTGTCCAAGATTTCACTCGTCCAAATAAGGTAAGGACTAAGAGTATTTATAGAGAATCTGGCTATCGATGTTGTCCGTCAGATGAGACAGACGATCAACGGCCAAGATGAGTCCCTCTCATTATGGATATGGTTGTGGGCTCCCTTATGGACTCAAGCCCATTGAGGCCTTCATTGTAATGTGTGTGAGCCAATTTGAGAAGGGTTGGAATTGGGCAGGCCAATTCCAACGGGCCCTACTCCAAGCTTCCATGCCAATTCTCCCATGATCATCCCAATTGGATTGGGCCTAACTCACATTAGTCCAAAGAGTTAATCCAAATAAGAATTAGGCTCAAGGCCTTTGTAATCAAATTTGTACATCTACAGAGATCAATACCCTACTAATTGTCCTCCTAAGCTTATCATCTTTTTGATACCAGAGCTTCAGTTTCGATAATGGAAGTGAAGTGTTATGTTGTGTTGTGTTTGTTAATTGTTGTAGGTGTGTAGTTTGTTGTGTGTGAGTGATATAGGTTGTTGTGTTGATTGTTGCTTATGATAGTGTAATGGGTTAGTGTTCTAATAGGTGTAGAAGCTTAAGGGCGCTAAAGCATGCTAGGTGTTTATGAGAATTCCCCTAGAGGTAGTTGCATTTGTTATGATTTTTCAATTATAATAGATAAATAAATATGGTATTATCCAATCAAATACATAATTGGATCCAATCCAACCACTAGCTATTATCAATAAGAAATACATATCTCAAATGAGGAGAAAATGTGAATGATAATCAATTTTTAGTTTGAAATAATATTGGGCATAATCAACTACTCCTATAAATGCACACTTATGTCTCTATTTTTTTTTTCTAATTTTTGTTGAAGAACGAAACTATATATTTTGCTAAATATAGCTGTTCAATTCAATCATGGTAATATACCTTTGATGTGAATCTATTATGCCCCATAGATTGCACTAATCAAAACAACCTACTACAAATGCTTATTCCACCTACATAAATACTAGCAAAGCATTTAACAAACAAACATACTTAATATTTAAAACATCCACTTTAGGTGGTTTAGTGAATTTTCAAGAGTTGTTATATAAAACATTATGAGCTTAACTTAAGAAAATTACATATCTTAGCGAAAGTCTAAGTACGATTGCTGAAAGGTTTCATAACTTAAAACATAGCAATAAGGTGAAGACTACTTCTACTTTTCTTTAAAGAACTCTTGAAATCCTAAAAGTGACTTACTTACCAAAGTGATTTTTTTTGCCTTTTTGTAAACCTCCTTTGATGCACTTACAAGATGAATTACATTACAAGAGGATGAACAAAAATCATAACTTAATAAGATGGAAGTTTAATTTCCTCATTACTACTCAACAAGCAATTATAAGTGAGTTATCAAACATACAAAATATACGAACAACCATATGCAATGCAATCATCACGTGCAGTCTTCTGGTAACTAGTGTAGATACTAGGGTTTGACTCCATCTTCACCTTAGGTTAGGCAATTTATATTTTTTCGGAATCTAGGTCATATGATATACCAATTCACTTATATCATAAGCCCCAAGGTATTTAAATGCAACCATTCCTTAGGATATCTTAAATATAGTTACGGGTTTAATCATTTGGATAAATCTCTTTCCTCATAAATACCTTAAATGTAATATGAAGGTAGCATAAGATACCTTAAGTGTAGTCTTGGATCAACATCTCTAAAGACTTATGATAAGACCCAAAATGATGGTTCAAACATGACATTGCAGTTTGTGACTTTCCTTAATCTTTTAGTTCATTCTATGATGCTAAAAACTAGAATAAGTATCAAATAATTCAAGTAGAGATCATTTATAATCATTCACTTGCTATTTGTTTTCTATTGTTTCATCATCAAGTGGTGATGGCCATAAGTGATGTAATTTTTGTGCAATGCATGTCATGCCCCGAGGGGTACCCTAAATGTGACAGTCCATCGTACACAATACTAAAGCCTAAGAATGACTACCTTAGTCACACAAAGGCTTCCATATCATGTATAAGGCATACATCACAACTAAGGGCACATATCGGAGTAGCACAATTTACATTGACAACGATCAAGGAACAAAACAAAGGGAATACTTATCATAAAACATAAACATAATTGTTTACATATCTTAGGGGCATACCCCCGCTATTGTCTCTAAATCTATATAAATACATTCCTTTAGGAATATCCAAGATACTAACATAGCATACATTATATATAAGGAATCTGCAAAATAACTTTATCCTATGTTCCCATTGCCTCCACAAGAGTTTAAAATCCATCTATGACTTCCTTAACACCATGATCCTTGAATAAAGCCACGGGTATACTTGTTTTAATAAAAATCTATGAGAGCATAAGCTACAACTAGCTTAGTGAGGTATTCCTTTTCATTCGCACCATGGTTTCAAACAAGTCCAATTAAATTTTCACGCATATGCTATGCATGCTATACAACAATCACATGATTAAACAAATATATATTGTTATTCATAAACCATATATAGAACGAATTTACCCGTCCATGTCAAAGGTTAGGGAATTATTGATGAAGATCCTCGACCTTCTACTGCTAGTCCCTAAGCCCCGCCTAAAGCGTTCGATTGGCTCGACTTCTAACCTAAAGTCGTATTCCCAGAGCGATTTGGATTCTCTAAGAAGGATATGGCCCGTGTCCCAGCACGATAACAGCCAATCTAACTCTATGTAGTAGTAGCAGCCTTCCGAGAGAGATGTGACTCGATGGATGCTATGCGTGAACGTTTTATTTTTTCTTAAGTCAAACCTTATTAAGGTTTCTTAGGGGCGATTAAACAATTTTATAAACAATAAGCAAGCATAAATGCAAGTAGATAAAATAATTAACAAACAATTTGAAGTTGTGATATTCTTAATTCCCATTTTACACATAAGCATAGAACACATATATACATATCATCGGATTCCCCATACATGTCCATTTTTATCTTTTTCTAGTATACTAATGCCACTATTCTATAAGCACAATCAACTAACAAAATTAAGAGGAATAACTCACTCGTCCATTTTGCAATCTTCTTAGTCGTAGTAATCCTCAGGAAGAGAAATCTCGTATTCCTCGACACCTAGACAAAAGAAATACCCGAGATGAGTATTTCGTAGAAATTCTATTTAAACTTTCTAATTCTATTTTACTATGTTCGTCAAAATCGCATGAAATAAAATTCTAACTTGAAATGGCCATAACTTACTCATTTTAACTTGGAATTTTGCATATAATATATTGATTTCTACCTATTCGAAAAGATCTATCAATTTCTAAGGTTATTTTGGTCATATAGGATTGTTTAGGTTCTAAAATCATATGGTACAGATTCATTACGAAAATTATAGTTTTCAAAACACAAGTTTGCAAACTTTTCTTTATCCGAAAATTCTTATATCAAAATGCAGGCATTTGTATAGTTGGAAAAATCCTTTGGATATATATATAGACTCATATTATATGTAAGATTCTAATGGTGTTGTCTCAATGATTATATTTTGTAAAATAATGTCTTGCGGTGTTGAAGACTTGTATCTTAATAATTCTTTCCTAAGTGTTTTGAAAGAATTTCATAATTTCTTGAGTTATTATAAGTATATTCTTATTTTATTTTTTAATTTCTTTTCTAAAATAAATTTTCTCTTAGCTTTGGTCTTTTACAAATTTTACTTTTAGTGATAAAAATGAAGTTTTCAAGAGTTTTATTAAGTTGTTGATAACTTATAATAATTTGAGTTATTTATATTTTCTTTTAAGGAAATGACTTTAATAAACAAGGCTTTTTATATTTTCATTTTCCAACTTCTTTAAAAATAAATTTTATTTCTAAAACTTGGTCTTTTTACTCTTTGACCAATTTTACTAGGAAAGAAATCATGTTTTAATATTTTCTTAAGTTTTTGATAATATCTATTGTTTTTGAAACCTATACTGTTTATATTCTTTTATTTCTTTGAAAATGAGTTTATCATTTAGAAATCCTGGCAAACTTTTATTTTGCTAAGTGACTTTATATTTTAGTGAGTTAATTTTATCTTAACTTATAAAATTTTCTTTAGTTATTACTTTTGATAAAAATTCCTTCAAGTAAGCTTTTTGAGAAAAGTTTATTTATCAAATAATTATTATTACTGAGTTTAATAAACTTTATATGACTTATCATAATAAAAGAAAATGTTTATTTTATTAGTTAATTTCTTTGAGAAAAATCATTTTTATTGTTATTTAAGAAAAGTCTTGGTGGGTTTGAAAAGAGGTTGTAAAAATAATTTTTCCTAGGTGGGTGATAACAAAATCTTGATGAATATAAAGAGAGTTTGGTTTCATTTTTCATTTGTTTCCTTGGTAAAATTATCCTTGTCTACACTTAGGAAAACTTTGGGAAAAGTTTGAGAAGAAGTTGTAAAAAAACATTTTCTAAGTTGTTGTTGACAAGTTTCTTTATTTAGTGACTAGTTACATAATAAAAGAGTTTTAGTTTCAAGTTCCTCTATTAAAGAAAAATTCCACTTTAAATGTTGTTGAGACAATATCATTATGAGAATGCATGTTTATGAGAATGTAATATGAAAATGATGAAAATATAAGAAAAAGGTAAGAAGCAAGATAATAATAATAAGCAATATAATAATATCAAGTATTAGGAATCTTAGCTTCATCAAGATATCTGATCAAACATTAGGAGCCTTAGCTTCATCAAGGCAACCCAGTCAAGTATTTGGAGCCTTAGCTTCATTAAGGCATCCTGAGACTAAGAATAAACTAGTCCCAAAAAGAAAAAGAAAAAAAAAAGAAAAAAAGAAAAAGCAATAATAAAATCATAAAAGCAAGTTAGTAAGAGTTAGTGAGCATTTAGGCTCTAATAATATTTAGATTACATATATTTAGTAATATATATATAGAGTTAGATTAGAAACGTAATAGCAATAATATTAACAATAATAACAACATATATGATCATAATAACAAAATAATAAAATCAAAATTTTTTGGCATGTGCAATAACAAAACATGAACATGTTGTTGCTTTTACTACTCATATGAGTTTCAAAAGGATACCCTGGCCATGTTAAGTTATATGACATGAGTAAACTAAATGGTTAGAAGAAGTTTACCTAAAGTATTTTTGTGGTGTGACGATAGTAGATGAATGGGGTATTATGTGGTTGGTAGCATGTGGTGGATAGTTTGTGTATAGACGAGGATTTTGTAAGAATTTGTGGAAGAGGGTTTTGGTAGATAGAAATTTTGGAGAGAGGATTTGTGGAGTGATTTGGGAAACTTTTATTATATGAAATAAAGGTGTGAAATAAGTGGAGGGAAAGAGGGTATTTATAGATAAATGTGGAGAGAATTTTAAGTTAATTAATTAAATGAAAAAGAAAAAAATGGAGGGAAAGAGAGGGGAAGGGTGGATGGCAAGAGAGGGAATGAGAGAGAAAGTGTGATAAAAAAATTAATTTTTGTAAAGAAAAGTAATAATATGTAAAGTATGATGTGAAATAAAGTTGTATGGGAAAAGTAAAAAGTAAGAAAATAGGTATATAGGTAGTAAGAATAAGTAGTAGAAAAAGTAGAGATAGATGAATAGTAAAATAATACTATGAATAGTAGACTAGACAATTAAAATACTAGTAGTAGTAAAAATACGCTACGATATCTGTAATTTTTAGTTATCGAAAAATTCTAAAACTGATATTTTTGAAAACCTTATATTTTTATGAGTCTATTGGTATTAACGAAATATTTTTGTCATCTGGTGTATCAGGGCATGGTTTTTGAAAACTGATCCTGTTCGGATTCGAAGGACATTAGAAATTTGTGAATCTGATTTTTTACGCTTCCCTATATTATTACGAACTATTTTCAACAATTATTTCCGTTTCTTTGCTTAGAGTTTAAGAGTGTGGGATTACTAGATCCTAAACACTAGGGTTTATTGTAAATTTTGTTAACTTTTAAGGTTCCGGTTTGACTTCCGGTTTTGTTGAGTTATTCTTAAAATCATAAAATTTTTTGGTTTTATATGTATTATATTTTTAGTTCAACATTTATGGTTTATTTCATTTATTTGTGATTATTTAATATTTTTTAGTTCTCGAGGTTGTTTAACCGTGTCTAGGGTTATAGGTTCACTTAGTTTGACTTTTGGTGAAAATTGAAAATTTTGATTTCAAAATTCACCGAAGGATTTAAGGTCTTAGTATTTTATTGTCGAGCATTATTTGGATATATCATCTTGATTTGCATGTTAGTAATTGGATAGATGATTTGATTGGTGTACTGATGTTAAATAAATCAATTGTTGGATTTTCTATTTTGTTTTGAAGATTCTCTTTTTCTCAAGGTTAAGGATTTTCATATTTGACCTTATTTAGAATTTGATTTTAAATTAGGTCGATTTTCAAGGTCTCGGTTTTGGTGTTTAACTTATAGGATCATTTTATAAGAATTATGAAAAATTCAGGGGTTTACAATGCATATTCAATTTTATTTTTAATCTAGTGGTTGTTAACATATAGAGGGAAACTAATCAATATGTAATTCAATTTAAACAATTTCATACAAAGAAAAAAATTTACATATAAGAGCACGTTGGAGTAATTTAATCTCAAACAATAAACATGACATTGGTTATTACTCCTTTTGAGTTGGTAGTGACTTTAGTTAATAAAAAAAGAGTTTTAATAATGGTTCTTAGAATGTTCACCTCATTTAGTATGGTGGCTATGGTGATGAAGCAGTATCCAAGGATCCGCTATACATTCCGGTTGGACTGGTCACGCGAGCTAAAGCAAAGAAGATGAGGGAGTGTTAGGAGCATTCGTTGAAGAAACATGGAGGAAACAAGCTTTGCATGGAGATTTCATCACGGATCTGTCATTGGATGATGATATGGACATTGTAAATGTTATAAGCCTTTGGAGATTCTTCAACAAAATCAAAATTGGAATTGTGCTTATAGGAGACCAACGCTGGCCCTACACTGCCAACGTTCCATCACAACACTGCCAGCATATGTTGCCGGCATATGTTATGCGTGAGAATTATTTGAGACTTTTTAGTTTCATTATTTAAGACTTTTCAGTTTCAGTATTTATGACTTTTCAGTTTCAATATTTATGACTTTTCAGTTTAATTTTTGGAGACTTTTTAGTTTCCTTCTTTTGTTATATATATATTTGGTTTTGGTTTTTGTATGGAAAATTAATTTTTGAATGAATATTGTTTTGAGAGAGTTTTTCTCTTTAGTTTCCATTGTGAACTTGTGAACTTATCAAGATTTAATCTTGTGACGTTCATTTCAATTTAACACTTTGTTCGGGTTTGAAATACAACTTAAGGTAAGGGTTTCTATTTTATTATATCTTTGGTTCAAGTTTGAAATACAACATTGGGTTAAAGTAGGCAATAGGCTTCCTTCCCTACATCAAAACAGCCTGTATACCACAACCAGATGCATCACATTCAATTTCAAATGTCTTTTCAAAATCGAATAATGCCAAAATAGGTGCAATAACAAGTTTTTCTTTAAGCAAATTAAATGCATTTTCTCGCTCACTTGCCCACATAAAGCCTACACTTTTCTTAATCACCTCAGTCAATGGTGCAGCTGTACTACTGAAATCATGAACAAATCGCCTATAAAAACTAGCTAAACCATGAAAACTTCTAACCTCACTAACAATGGTAGGTCTATGCCGTTCTTTAATAGCGTTAACCTTCTCTTCATCAACTTATATTCCTTTAGCACTAACTACATAACCTAGAAACACAATTTGGTCAGTGTAAAAAGCAATGTTGTTAGAACCGGACCGGAGTTTGACCCGACAAGCTAGGGGGTCAGGGGTCGAGGGGTCGGATCGAGTTCAACCGGGGTCACGAAAAAATAAAAATATAAGGAATAATTTAATTATAAAAGACCAATATATGTGTAATCACTTAATTAAATCTATATTTGGATCAAATTCATCAATTAATTATTAAATAAATATGATTTAATGATTATATTTTATAAATTTATTCATTTATAATTTTTATTTTTATTTTTTTGAATCTGGATCAATCGGTCTAGGTCGACCGGTTCAACCTGGTTCAACCGCCCGGGTCGACCAGGTCAATCCGGATCTCACCGGTTCGTTTCAAAAACGAGTTTTAGGGGAGACTCGGCTCGGCATTAGTACCGGTTCCGGTCGAACCGGCCGGTCCAGGCCGGTTTTGACAACCATGGTAAAAAGAACACTTTTTGAGGTTAGCAAACAATTTTTCCCTCCTTAAGACATCAAACACTAAGTGCAAGTGTTGAATATGATCATCCATGCTCTTACTATATACCAGAATGTCATCAAAATAGACTACAACAAACTTACCAATATAAGCACACAAAACATGGTTCATGAGTCTCATGAAAGTACTAGGTGTATTAGTTAAACCAAAAGGCATGACTAACCATTCATATAAACCATATTTCGTCTTAAAGGCTGTTTTCCATTCATCACCTACTCTTAGTCTTATTTGATGGCATCCACTTTTCAAATCAATCTTAGAGAACAAACAAGAGCCATACAATTCATCAAGCATATCATCTAATCTAGGAATTGGATGTCTATACTATACAGTGATTTTGTTAATGGCTTGACAGTTGATGCACATTCTCCAAGTCCCATCCTTCTTTGGTAGTAGCGGCACTGGTACTGTGCATGGACTAAGGCTTTCCCTCACATAGCCCTTTGATGTGAGTTCCTTAACTTGCCTCTGAATCTCCTTAGCCTCTTCCGGATTGCATCTATGTGCAGGTCTATTCGGAAGGGCAGCTCCTAGAATGAGATCAATCTGATGCTCTATTCCTCTCAAAGGCGGTAATCCATCTGGAACTTCTTCTGGAAAAACATTATCATATTCCTACAAAAGTGAAGAAACAACATTAGAAAAGAGGGGTTAAGATCGTTAGCATTAAAATAAGCCTCATTGTACATAAGTACAATCATGGGCTGTTTAAAAAACATAGCATTCTTAACATCCTTTCCTTTTGCATAAAAGCTCACTTTTCTCCTTTTGCACTAAATATCATTCTTTTTCTCTCCCTGCTTCTCATTTCTCATTTTGTCTTTTCTTAAACAAATGTGTTTTTCACTCTTCTCACAAATTTTCTCACTTGTGTTTGTCTCTTCTTTTTCACTCATACTCTCTTTCTCACTTTTCCTTTGCTGCTCATGTACCTCTTTAATTTTTTTTTTCTGTTCTTCAAAAAATTTGTTTAGGAGACAAGGGTGCAAGTTTTACACTCCTACCATCCTTAACAAATGAATACATATTTTTAAATCTATTATGCATAACCTTTTTATCATATTGACAGGGCCTTCCCAACAGAATATGGATAGCATGCATAGGCACCACACCACATAAAACCTCATCCTTATACTTCCCTATAGAGAAAGAGATCAAAAATTGCCTATTCACCCTCACTTCCCCACACTCATTCAACCATTGAAGCTTATATGGTCGAGGATGTTTTACAACAGACAATCTCAACTTTTCAACTAATAAGGTACTAGCTACATTGGTACAACTACCACAATCTATGATCAAGCAACATACCTTATTATGGATATGATAACAGCTATGGAAGATGTTGTCATGCTGCTCCTCACTATCAACTTCCCTAACTTGCACACTTGAGACATGTTGAATCACCAATGATACACCTTGAACAACATATTGCACATCATCATCAACATCTTCCAATGGTGGCATAGAATCCTCACTCTCATGCTCACTTTCAGTCTCAACCTCACCACTATCGCGCATCACCATGGTTCTTCTATTAGGATATTGAGATGCAATATGTCCATGACCTAGGCATTTGAAACATTTGATGTCCCGATTCCTACTACCTTGGGAATTAGATTTATCCTTCTCCTTTCCCTTATATAAATCCTTAGATTTATCATCCCTTTTACTCTAATTCGATTTCCAAGAATGATTAGAATTCCAACTTGAGTTAGATCGATACCTTGCTACTCCTTTGTGCTTGAGTTGCCTTTCTACTTTCATGGCCATGTGTACCATATCTTCCAGTTCTATATAATGCTGCAACTCCATAACATTAGCTATATCTCGATTCAAGCCATTTAGAAATCTAGCCATTGTTGCCTCTCTATCTTCTTCTACATTGGCTCAGATCATAGCTATCTCCATTTCCTTGTGAAATTTCTCTACACTCTTGGATCCTGAGTAAGACTTTGTAACCGGTTAAATAAATCTCTAATATAGTGATTAGGGATAGACCTTTTCTTCATGATGGCCTTCATCTCATCCTAAGTGTCAATCGGTCTCTCTTGATTCCATTGCATACTCATATTCAGCTGATCCCATCAGATAAGTGCATAATCTGTAAATTCCACTATAGCTAGCTTCACCTTCTTCTCCTCAGAGTAGCAATGACAATCAAACACTAACTTCACTTTTCTTTCCCACTTAAGGTAAGCATTAGGATCATTTTTACCTTGGAATGGAGGAATCTTCATTTTAATATTTGCTAAATTTCGATCCTCCCAATCATTTGCCTTCCATATCTCCTACCTCACATCCTATCTCTCCCATCATAATCATCCATTTCACTTTCTTCATCTCCAAAATCAAGCTCAAATTCTTCATCCCGTATCCTCCTTTCACCTTGCCTATGTTGTTGTCTAGGAAGGGGTTATTGTCGAGGCTGAGGTTGTCGCTGACCTTACTCCAATGCAGCCATCCAATTCTCAAGTCTTTGCCATCTCTCATTAGATTCTTCCTTTGGTCGAAATAATTGCTCAAAAGCTTTTGTCGTGGACTCCATGTACAGTTTCAAGTCAACCTTTGGTCGCTCTTCTAAATTGGATTGGGAACTCATCTTACTTGAACACCTGTAAACAAAGTTAGCAAAAATAAGAATAATATCTCATAGCACTCCCTTACGTGTTTCACACTATTTAATGACACTCCTCTCGTATCTCACTCACTTGAATTTTCTCGATAATAAACTCACCTCTCGTTGCCTTTTACCACTTAATAGTCCTTCTACACAAGTCCTATATTGAACTCAGTGATTCTTGAATCAAGACCACACTTGTGACTTAATGGAATGGAAAAGAACAGCCTTCGAATTAAGAATAGATAATAGAAAGGAACACAAGAGTTAAGAAGAATATAAAGGCTAATCAGAAGATCAAGAACAATTGGGACGAACAAATCAAAATCAAATTTAAGAACAAGCAATATCATAAATAATTTTAAGAACTTTTTTTTCACAATTTTTTTCTTCTCTTTTTTTTTTGTACAGTTCTTCTTCTTCTTCTTTTATTTACGAATTTCTTTTTTTTTTTATGAATCTCTTTTTTTTAATACCAAACCCTATATCTTAAAGATCGTAACTTTTATTTCAATAAAGAAACCCTAAAAGACTTCTCTATTACCACAGATTCTCATGATTTGAGATTTTCAAAATAAATTCTAGACTCAATTTCCTCAAGAAGGAACAAGAAATGACAAAACAAAAACCAAGAAACAACAAATAAGAACAAAGAAGACAAAAGAAAAAATTGGAAGATAGACAACCTGATTTAGAACCAAAGCTCTGATACCAAAAACTGATGTGAACTCCAAGTATATTAATCTTGAAACCCAGCAAGAGTACGTGAAACAATGCTCTCAGGAACACTAAATCAGATCTGAGCCAGATATAATAAAATGGAAACCTTTACCCTAAGCTGTATTTCAAACCCAAACAAAGATGTAGAATTAAAATGAACACCACAAGATTAAATCTTCATAAGTTCACAAGTTCGCAATGGAACCCAAAGAGAAAAACTCTCTCAAAATAATATTCATTTAAAAATTAATTGTCCATACAAAAACCAAAAGCAAATATATATAACAAATGAAGGAAACTGAAAAGTCTCAAAAAATGAAATTGAAAAGCATAAATACTGAAATTGAAAAGTCATAAATACTTAAACTGAAAAGTCTTAAATAATGAAACTGAAAAGTCTCAAATAATTCTTGCTCATAATATACACCGGCAACATACGCTGGCAGTGTTGCGATGGAACGTCGGTGCTGTAGGGCCAGTGTTAGTCTCCTACAAGCACAATTCCAATTCTAATTTCGTTGGAGAATCTCCAAAGGCTTGTATAACATTTACAATGTCCAGATCATCATCCAATGATAGATCCGTGATGAAATCTCCATGCAAAGCTTGTTTCCTCTATGTTTCTTCAACGAATGCTCTTAACGCATCGTTCATCTTCTTGGCTTTAGCTCACGTGACCGGTCCAACTGGAATGTATGGCTGATCCTTGGCTGCTGCTTCATCATATGGTGTAACCTTTAAGGTCTTTATTCAGATTTTCTCATCACCATCACTTCACTAGACAATTTGCAAATTAGGTATAAATCTGATAATCATATCATTTGCTATGCCAATTATGATTCGGAATCAGGTTTAATGATTATTTGTTTAAGCTTAATTGCAAACGTTTAATTTAGATTATTTTTATTTAGAAAATTGAAAATTGCACTGAAGGAAAGAGATTTGCCATTCAGCTGAGGTTGGTTTGCTGGTGGAAAAGCGGACTGGTGAGGTATTAATTGAATATCTAGGAATGGCTCACTGGCCAGATGGCAGTTGATAGTCGATCGAGCTGTAAGGATAGTACCGGCCAGATGGTAAGGGAAGACCAACCGGATGCTAATCTCGTTCTTCACAAAAGATTTTCTTCAATATTTGATATTGGAAGCTGGTTTCAACATGTTCGATTCGTAAGTCACTAATAACTGCATAAATCATGCTATAAATAACAAATAAACAATGCAACACACAAACCACATAGAAAGAATAATAAATCATTAAAATTCCTACTCACCATGATCTCATATCAGCTATTTGAAGTAATATGACAATTGGCTTGAGAAGTCGAAGTTAATCTAAAACATATGAGAAAACATTTCTCTAAGCTTAAGCAATACAACTATGTAAGGTTAAACTAGATTACTTAAAAATCTTAAAAATAAATTAAATTTACACTTTTGTTGAGATTTTCGATATTAAAATTTATATGAAACTATCGAAGCCTTATCAAGTTTACCCTTGTTTTGTAATATGAAATGCCATGATTTTAATGTAGCTTGCGCTTTTGAAAGTGGCTAAAGATTCGGAGAGATGTGGATCTTAGAAGGTTAGAGGTTTATAGAGTTCGTCAACTACTGTTTTCTTCACACGAGGGTTTTCAGATATTGGGAAAAAAGGGAGTGCAGCTAATGGATAATCAAAGTCAAATTTAATGATTTTTATGACCAATTTGATTTTTTTAGCCAGAGAAGATAGTCGATAATTTTCATTGCTTGGGTCCAATTGGTACGGAAAGCGGTGAACTATTATGAAAACATAATAATTTTAGGTGAAAAACTACATGCTTGCTAAATAAATATCCTTGACACTATTGTATTTTTAGAATTTCTACTGGAATGCTATCTAATTTACAATTTTATTATATGCTACGATTGATTATATTTTTTTATTTAAGGGTTAAATAATAAGGATATATAATATTTTAAGGCCTAATTAGTAATTACGCATCAAGATGCCTTTTAATTACCTAATCCTATATTCTGGTTGTTGTTGTAAAATTACGGGATTTCAAAGAATCAATTACAACTTTAATAATTAGGAAATTTAAAATATTATGTCTTTTTTATTAACTCATATTAATATAATTACATATAAACCTTTTATTCATTATTTCATTGAAAAAAGATAGTGTGCAGCACTAAACAAATGGAATTTTAACAATTATGTTGAATGCTGATTATATAAATATAAATGCACATGTCCACTTATAATTTTTTTGTTTAATTAAGTTAATAGGGCATGGATAAGAACCATTAAATTTTTCTACGTTTAATATATATGAGTAATTTAAAATAAGAAAAGTAGGTAATATGACGGGTGGGGGGGGGGGGGGGGGGGGCGCTCGCGGTGGGGGTGTGTGGGGGTATGAAAAACTGTATCTTATTGAGTTGCAATTGAATTTCGCACGAAAATTACAAGAACATGTCCCTTACATCATTAGTTTTTCATTGCCAATTCGTCAAGACGTTAGAGAAGACCATCTATAAAAAATCTTCTTGCTTTAGTAAAACGTAATGGCTATGCGAGAAAAGGAAATTAATATTATTAAGTTAAAAAAATATAAAAAATATTATTGGATAAAAATAATCTAATTTTAGATAAATTGAACTCGACTCTTAAATAGACGATATCACAGTAGTTGACCTTATTGGTTCAAACGATGGGTTTAATATACATGCATACATACATACATACATACATATATATATATATATATATTGGATCCTCATCTGTTGAATAGACAAGTTTGTTAAAAATACTAAATTGAAGACGAAACTAAATCTAAGATTTGTTGGAATCGTAACTTGAATCCAACTTAGAATTTAGTTTAGATTAATAAGAAAAGGAGGAGATTTTTCCTTTTCTAGGGGAAGGAATTGTATCAACATTGAGGAGAAATTAACCATCTTCTTTCTAATCCTCAATTCTCACTCTCTCTCTCTAGTGGACTTCTCTCTCTTGTACATCATCTTCACTGAAACTTCTTCCCAAAAAACCTCCATTTTTTCTAGAGACTCATCATAACCTGAACCCATCATCCATCTCCACCTCACTGATTCCTCGAAACCAAACAAGGACTCCAACTGCACGAACCAAGGAAGGAGATGAAATACTACGTATGCATGGTTCACATGCGACCATGATCCAATTTTTTATCCGAATCCGTAGGAATCCTTTTGCTCTTGTGCCAATCCATGTTGATATTGAGTGGGGTTATGGGTTTAATACTATAGTTGGAACAAGTGAGTTTCACAAAAAATATAATAAATATATATATACATATATATATATATTAAGCTTAGTTCAACTTGTAATATTATTTTTATCCAGTGACATTTTCGTAAGTTTTTAAAATTAATAATATTAATTTTCTTTTCCTATAGCTATCCATTTATTATATTATATGTCTTAGAGCAAATGTTTGTTGGCCGCTTTGAGTTGGAGCCTAAATGGGGTAATCTAAGCCTTTTTATCTCTTCTTCTAGTTTTTTTTTTTTTTTTTTGGTGGATTGCACTACTAGACCATTTAGGTTGATTGGATTGCAGTCCAACAATTGGTCACGCAGTAATACCATTAAGGAATTTATTATCCTAATGAATGTGGATGCATCAATATTGGTGTATGCACCACTTTCAAACAAAGTTCGGCTAGCAGACACAACACTAAACATAGGCATGATTTTGAAACATAACCAAACTAAACCGAAATTAGAACCACTGTTCCAGGTCTTGAAAATAAGAGACCGGAACCAAAACCATCTTCTATGTTCTAGTCCAATTCTATGGACTTGGTAGTTCCCAGTTTCAGTTTTGAAATTGTGGAACAGCGCTTTTTTTTTTTTTTTAAGTAAAAGTAAAAAAATTAATGAAATTTAGTTTGTAATAAAACAAATTTTAAACTCAAAATAATTGATTATTGGATCTAAACTTGTTAAATTATTTAAATAAAAATTTTTAAATTTTTTTAGAATACGCATTTATTTATATATAAACAATCGATATCGATTGTAGTTAGTAATATGAGATTGCAAAATACTTTAGTGGATAAAAATAAATTTACAATGCATGAAACACTGTTATTAAGGAAATGAATTGTGCTTTTAAAAGAAGTTTATATAAATTAAATTATATATGCTTTAAATTATGTTTATTTATGTTGTTGATAATAACACATTAAATATTCTAAATTACTAGTAAACTTTACTAGTCATACGAAAAAGTGCAAATATTAATAATTATATATTTAATATAATTTAAAATTTTTTTCCTCTAATTTTTTTTTTCAAATGGAACCAATTGGAAGTGTTAGTTTTACCTGGTTTTAAGCCATAGAACCGTCTATGAACCAGAAAATCAGCAGTTCCTTAACCAATCTAGAACCAGCCAATTGATCCAATTCAGTTCAGAGCTGAATCATGCCTATGTCTATACGACACTATGTGCAAATTTAACAAAGTCAAATTCATAAAACATTAACTAAATAAATGATTAGATGAATGACCAAAGATTTTGGCATATGGAAAATAAAAATTATAAATAAGTTGTTGAAAAATGCCACCATAAAACCACATCAATTAGCTTTTCTTGATGCAATATGCAACAGTAATACTAATCATTGCAAGAGAATTATAGTGACTAATCATAATGATAAATTACCACAAAATTCATAAATTACCATAAATATTGATATCTTTTGATATAATCTATTCTACTAAAGATATTAAAAACATCTTTTCCATTATTTATTCCAATAAAGTATCTTTGTTAAATAAATACATTAGAATTCAATTGTAATTTCAAGTTAATTTAAAATAAAAAAATCCCAATCTTAATTTGAACCTATGGAAGGAAAAGAATAATATAAATATGCATATATATGTTAAGTCTTCAATCAAAAAAACATGTTGATGAACCAAATCTTATTTGTCTCTGTCATCTATTTCATCTCATCTCCTTCTTCATATTTTTAAATTGATTAAATTTGGGATAGAACCAATGGTCCTATTTTTCTACATTATCAAATAGTAGTGGTTTTTATTTCTTTTTTTTTTTTAATATTACTTAGAAAATATCTTTTTTTAGTTTCTTCATATTTTTCTACCATGTATAACACTTATGTGTTATACGCAAAGGTTAACTTCAACTAAGTGGGTTTTAAAAAATTTTAAATTGAGAAATCCTTATTTAAGTTTATTAAACAATGGAATTGCAACAAAAAAATAAAAGGCAAAATTGTCAACAGTATAGGGAAACCTCATAATATAGATATTATACTTTCAAAAAATAACATTACAATATCCAATGTATCTAAACATCCAACTTGTTTAGTCTCTTACTAATATTTAACTCATAGACCATGTATTCATAACATCCAGAGCAAATCGTCTTCATAACTTGACAAAAGAAGGAAGGAGCCAAAGTTTAGTACGATAGTAACATAAGAACACATGATACAATCACTCGCACTTATTCTAATTCAAATGCAACAACCAATAATTTATATTTTTAATTTAGATATGACGAAACAATAAAGAGTCACTCACACTCCAAGAATATGCTGTAGGAATATGAAGGTCCTAAGTAGAAGCAACAAGCGTTGATATAGACAGCCTAAATGCTTATATCCCCTAGAAAAAATTCTAAGTAAGTAGCATCGTCTAGAAGTTATAGTTGTTACTCATCTCTACATGTCATAGTCTATGGTATAATATAGTTTAGTTGGTCTTATAAGCGTGAACTATACTCTATCACTTCTCTCTGATCTAGATAAATATTGCCCAATGCTGTTTGCTCTATCAGTTACCCATCGAGCCACTAATGGTAGCTTAAGCACTTAACTACTATTATGGCACTACCACTCAATAGGACAAATTAAATGATGGAAAGCAAAATTAAGCAATTAATTTGGTCATCTTGAAGTATTAATTAATTGTATGATGTCTACCCTAATAAAATATAGAAGATACTTATCTGTTGAAGAACCGATATCATGACAATGTAGAATTAAGGAAAGAAATATAAAATTTTTATTGACTTTCTATTTCAATTAAGTCGATCAATTTATTTTATATTAATCGATTACCTATCCTAATTACTTTATTAATCCTTAAACCAATTATTAATTAAATCCTTTTGACTAATTATTCACTAAAGATTAACTTCTCTAAAGTTCAATTCTAATAATTACAAGTCTAATTAACTATTAAGTTTTATCTCTCAAACTAATTCCAAAGAATTGGGTGAGGTTAATATACTATTTATTAACTTAATTATTTTTTAACCAATTCAAGTTATTTTCTTTATTTTATTTTATTAAATTTATTTAATTAAATCTTATTCATATTAGGCTAATATGAAGGTTGAAGAAACTGGAGTGAACTGGTCCTTGAATCTTAATTGGAGCTTGTTTAATTGTGAACTGATTCGGTTTGCACAAACCACACAAGTTACTGTGATTTTTTTTTATTTACATAATTTTAAGTAAATTTCTTATTTTATATTTTTATATTTTTATGTTCATTTATAATTATTTTTAAATAAATAAAAAAATTAAATGTCACAAACAAGTTTTTACAATGAAGGTTCACTTAACAAAATCAAAGTAAGTTTCTACAAGTTTAAACTAACTTTGATTCAAATCTTTCATACTAAATCTGAAAGTGTGTGTTTTTTTTCTTGATTTCATGTTAATCTATAAATTATCAACTTTCAAGAACAAGCAAATTCAAAAAATTGGTGAAAAACACATTTTAGGTTGAATTTGGCTTGAATTAAAGATCTAACTTAAATTTTCATTGAAACACTTTGAATATGAGGTTGAACATTTGAGAATCTTCAATAACATTCGAAATATTTTCTGGAAAATTTCTTGAAACTTAAATTAAAATACAAAACAATTTCAACTCTTTTATCATTATGAATCAAATCCCATTCTATATCACAAATACACATATATTCTTTTACATTATTTGGCATATAAATGTTATATACATAAGATTATATATTTCAATAGTAATTCAAGATCAATTATACATATTAATCATATATTTTCATTATATTATTGTTTAAATCCAAATCTATAATTTAATTAACCAAATTAACACAATCATTACTTGTAATTAACAAATCGAATTAAAAATCATGTATTTATTTATATAATTATATGAAACTCATTTTTAACATGCAAACATTGATCTAAAGTCAAGGTCATTTACAAAAACACAATCAATCATTAAGTCACAATATTCATGTTAACTTACCTAGTTGTTGATGCTTCAATCCTTTCCTAAACTGCTCCTGTTTTACCATTTGTTTTCCTTTGTTTTGTAGTTAGATTAGGTTTAGATTTCTAAAGAAAGAAATATGTTTTGTATTTATGTTTTTAAAGACAGAAAGAAACTTATAGAAGAAGATTAAGTGAAAAATTATAAGAGAAGTTTTGAAAGAGTGACTTGTAAAAGAAGATGAAGTTTTAAAAGAGTGGCTTATAGAAGAAGTAAAGTGGATCAAGTGGCCTAAACACAAAAGATTGAATATTACCATTGTAAACCCCGAATTTTTTCGAGAATGATTTTGGAATACCGAATCGAAACCCTAAAGACTGACCCAAGTTAAAACCGAACCTTAAACAATTTCAATCACGGGATTTCATAAGAAAGATTCATTAATCATTCGGCACAAAAGTCCGAGCATGAGAAGGTCCATCTATCCGATCCCTAATATAAACCCCTCAATTTCTAGGGTAAACTTAGATTAAACCCTAAACCTAGTCAAACTGGAGTTTCAAAAGTCAACAAAAAGTAAGACAATCTAACAATTTCAACTCCGGTAAACCCGCACTCTCAAACCTTAGAAAACGAAATTGAGTTAATGGCTAATAATAGTTCGTAATAATATAGGGAAGTATAAAAATATCAGATTCGCAATTTTCTAGTATCTTTCGGATCCGAACGGGATCAATTTTCAAAAATCGTGCCTTGGTGTACGGATAGTGAAAATATTCCATTAATACCATTAGACTCATAATTAAACAAGGATTTCAAAAATATCAGTTTCATAATTTTTCGGTAACTAAAAATATTAGATATAGCTCGTTTGTGCATATTTTTATTACTATCAGTATTTTATTTGTCTAATCTACTATTCATAGTACTATTTCTACTATTATTCCTATTTCACTATTTCAACTTTTTTTTACATCTATTTCTTACTACCTATACACCTATTTCTTATACTTTTACATTTCCAATACAACTTTATTTACATTAAACCTTACATATTATTTCTTTTCTTTACAAAAATTACAAAACAAACAAAAATCCTCCCTCTCTTTCTCTAGTACTGCTGGCCCCTCTCTCTTCTCTATATTATTTCTTTTTCAATTTATTTTATTACATAAAAAATTTACTCCAGAATTTATAAATACCACATTCCTTCTTCATTCTTTCACACATATTTTACATAACAAAACTCTATCAAAATTCTCTCTCAAAACCTCTCTCCAATAATTCCCTCTTAAAACACTCTCTATCATTATTACTCTTCAAGAAAAAATAACAAACACACTACCCATTCATCTCCTTTCAAATCCTCCATTAAACCTTAGGTAAAATCCTACTATATTCTTTATCATGTTCATACAACTTAGTATGAGTTTAATGTATGTTTCTTAGACTCATATGAGTTAAAAAAGCAACAATATGTTCATGTTTTGTTTTTGTTTATGTTCATATTTTACATTATGTTATTATGTTGTTGTTGTTATTGTTATTATAATTTTTGCTTTAATCTAACCTCTATATAGTATTATGTATATTATGTATATATATTTCTTTAGAGCATATAAGCACACTTGTTATTTATTTATTTTCATACTTTGCAATTTATTTATTTTATGCAATTTATTAAGACTAGTCTTTCTAGTCTTAGACTTATCCATATCAAGTTTAAACGATTTTCTTTCTTTTCTTTTTGGGACTAGTCTATTCTTAGTCCCAGGTTGCCTTGATGAAGCTAAGGCTCCCAACATATGATTGAGATACCTTGATGAAGCTAAGGTTCTCAATGCTTGACCAATTTATTACGTTTATTTGCTTATGAGTATTTCCTCTTTCTTATTATTATGTATTATTCTTACTTTTATATTTCTACATAATCATATTCATGCATGGTTAGAATATTTTTATCTTAAATAAAAATAAAAATGAGTTCTTTCTTAAATAAAGAAAAGTAAACTAGATTTCTTAACAAAAGATCTAAGTTTTGTTTTTAATAAAGTCTTTTCAAAAGATAAGCTAATCATAAATTCTAGAAGAAGTAGTAATGTAGATTTCTTCAAAATAATAAAAGGAACTCATTTCTTTTATAAATCAAAACTAAAAGGAAGAATTTTTAGCATTGAAAGATTTTAGCTCAACCACATCTTTTATAAGACTAAAATAGGTTCATTATAGACTTCGAAAAGCATATACTAAGAAAGTTTTTTCAAAACTTAAATTTTATATTGTTATTCTCTTTTCAAAATTAAAATGAAATTTTTGCTAAGTTCCAATGTTAACAATTCTTTATTAAGAAAGCTTTTCTTATGAACTTATCTAAAAAGAATTATTTCACCACTTGACAAATATTAAGAATAAAACAAGTTTTTCAAACCAAGGTAAAATCAACTCACTATTTTGGAAACCAACTTAGAAAAATAAAATTTGCCAAGAAAGTAAAGTTTTAAAGGTACACTTATTTTCTAAAGAAGAAAAAGGATATAAAAATAAGAGGGAAACATAAATTTAATACAACTCTAAATATTTGACCATACCAACAACCTAAGGAAAATTTTGAAAAACCTATTTTTCAATCACTAGAAATAAAATTAATAGATAACTTAAAGAATCAAATTTTTGGAATAAATTTACTTTTGAAAATTGAGAAAATGAAATCATAATAGGAAAACACTCACTCATAACAACTCAAATATATTTTAGTTTTTCTTCTAACAATTCAAAAAGGATAAATTTACAAAAGTTTTATCTTTTAAAACCCTTAAAGACAGATTGTTTATAAAATATCAACATTGAGACAACACTACAAAAATCATGCATGCAATATGAGTGTGTATATATATGTTCAAAGGATTTTTCAACTATATAAATATCCATATATTTTGCTTAAAGATTTTTGAGTAAAGAGAAGTTTGGAAAAATCATATTTTGTGAACTATAAATTCGTAATTATTCTATACCGTAGTATTTTCCAACCCAAATGGCTTTTTATGGAAAAAATAACCTTAGAAATGGATAGATCTTTTCAAATAGGTAGAAAACGGTATATTATATGAGCAATTCCGAGTTAAAATGACTAAGTTATGGCCATTTTAAGTTGGAATTACCCTCTATACGAATTTTAACAATCTTATGGCATATTTTTTGATAAGTACCATAGAATCAACAGGAAATACTCATTATGAGTATTCTACTTGATTAGGTGATCCTGAGGAGGAGTGTTCATACCCTGAAGATTATTTCGATTAGTGGAAATATCGATCGACTCATCCATAAGAAAGAAGTGTCTTCATGGATGAGTGAGTTTATTTCCTACCTTTTACGTACTTGTTTGTACTTATAGCTAGAGGCACTGGAAGTAGAAAAAGATGAAAATGAATTATGCATGATAATATTAGTTGAAAGAATGCTAAGCATACCAAGACATGAATCGTCGTTAATTAACTTGTGTTTTACTATTATTATGTTGGAGTGTGTGCAAATTTTGTAATCACCTTTAAATTACTCTAATCATATATTATGAGTTATAGTAATTGATTCATGCATATCACGTAGTTAGTTTTATTTCATGAGCTACTATACTCGATGGGACAAGAGTATAGTAGCCAGGTTTGCAGGAGCCATAAATCTACAAAATGAGCGAATAGGAGCCTGAAAGAACTATTTCAAGATGGGCGAGTAGGAGGCTAAAATAAACTACGTAAGTTGGATTTTTTTAAAGATGGGTTTTAAAGAACCTGAACACCTAACCCTGAATGGAGTGGTAAATCTATTCAAACAGATGATTTTCGATAGATCATATGTATTGCTTGTTCATTACTTGATACATTCATGTGCTTGTTTAATAACTTGTTTGAAATTATTTACACGAGTACATCAATTCAGGAATAATCTCACTAAGCTACTTATGCTTGTACTCCGATAGACTTTTGCTGTAACAAGACCAATTTCACTTATGCCCAAGGGCTTCATATACTCGAGTGGGATTATGTTTTGGGGAGCTTCTGGAAATCTTTTGAAGATCTTAGGCTAAATATCCTTTAATATCTTTTGGTATTAGTATTGTTTCCTTCTATGAAAGTCTAAGCTGATATTATGATTGTTTGAAGATTTATAGGGGAAACCTCCTAAGATGATGTAAGGATTATATTCTTATAATGTTGAAATTAGCTGGTTATTTAAATTTCTTGTATGATGTATTTACTATCCCAAACTATACATCCCACCCATATCTCCTATTGTTGTGATAGATGCCTTACATATGGTGTTGGAGCTTTCGTATGACTTTGGGAAGTCATTCTTAAGTTTTAATATTGTATGTGGCGGATTGCCACATTTAAGGTACACTTTGGGGCGTGAAAACCATGTTGGAGAAATGTTTGAAGAGAATAAAGCTGCTAGAAATCAAACACAATTGGCCTAAAATGGAGAAAAGCTGGCCTTCATTGCAAGATCTCTATACCGGCTCCAATGCTGCCAGTGCAGGCACTTAGGCTATTGGCATTCAGCCTGCCTTCGAAGTGAATAGTAGCTAAATTTTAAGCACTGATGAGTAATCCGCCTGTGTATGTTTTAGAGGCCACCAACTTTGGGTCGATTTAGGGCTTATCCAAGTGACTTTTCATATTTCTTCTTATTTTTCTTTATTTTATTGTTATCCAAGGCTATTTTAAAGCCTGTATGAACCCTATGTATGGATGCTATCAAATATCAGTTTATGAGCATTTCTCTTGAATGATATTTCTCCTATGAGAGTTTTTTATTAGTTCTTGTGATGAAAACTACATATCATTGATAGCTTTGGTTATATTTAACAGGTGCAATTAGGGTTAAGCTCCATTGTGTGATAACTGTGGATCCAAGCAATCAGTTTGTTTACAGTCGGATTACCTTATTGCGATATTTGATAACTACGGTTTCAATTTGCAAGTTCAATTAGGTTTAAGTTGCTTATTGGCTTGTTTCAAGACAATCCTAGGGTTCAAATCCATCAACGAATTGTTTAGGTCTTAGGTTTTTCATACCTAGGGTTCTCATATCGCATCATTTGGTATCAAAGCTTTTGGTTTCTTGAATAAGGTGTTATTCTATCTTTTATTTCAATTGTTGGTTGTTTGATTTGTGGAAAAAATAATTTTGCTTTTAAGGTTTGGTTGAGATTTGCTTGAGGAAGAAAAAAATCTATTATAAAAGAAATGAGTAGTGGTGATGAAAATCCTGATATGGATATGAAACTATTCATGAAGTCTATGCGAGATGAATTAAAGAGGATGAGTGTAAGATTAGATAATCTTGAATCTCCATCCAAGCCTAAATCTTTTAGAAGCATATAGATGAGGAGTATAAATATGAAGTGCATGGTAATCAAAAAGGAAAAGAATTATCTAAAGCTAAGATAAAAATCTAGGTAGTATTAAAATGAAAATTCCTTGCTTTTAGGGAAAGAGTGACCCGAACTTATGGAGTGGGAAAGGAACGTGGAACACACATTTGACTGCCATAATTATTCTGAGGAGAAGAAAGCGAATTGGCTGCTGTTGAATTTACTGATCATGCCAGCATTTGGTAGGATCGGTTTATGCATAATAGGAGAAGATATGGAGAACGACCTATAAGTTCTTAGGAAGAGAAGAAGAAAGTTGATGAGGAAGAGATATATCCCTAGTGACTACCATAGGGATTTGTGTAGGAAATTACAGACTTTTTGAACACAAGGTTCCATGAGTGTAAAGGACTTCTACAAGGAGATGGAGATAGCCATTATTAGAGCTAATGTGGAGGACGATCTTGAAGCTACAATGGCCAGATTCATTGGTAGATTGAACAAGAAGATTGTTGATATTGTAGATCTACAGCATTACATAGAGACGGAGGACTTGCTGCATAAGGCCATTAAAGTGGAAAAGCAATTGAAGTCCAAGGGCAAATCAAAGTATGGGTCATCTTCTTCATGGAAATCAGATTGGAAGAAACATAAAGAATATTCAAATACGAATGAGGATGCAAAAGTTAAAAAGTCTACTATTGATTCCAAAGGTAAAACTAAAAAACCCTCTTCTAGATCACGAGATATTTAGTGTTTTAAATGTCAAGGATATGGAAATGTTGCTTCTCAATGTCCAAACAAAAAAACTATGATTTTTTTGAAAAATGGAGACATAAGGAGTGCTAGTTCTGATGATGATGATATGCCTTCACTAGAGGTTTGTAGCTATATTGATATTGAAGGACCTGTTAAAGGTGAATTATTAATTAATAGGCATGCTCTAAACATACAACTTAAGAGAAATGAAGATAAGGAGCAGCAAAATAACATTTTCCATACTTGTTGTCGTATTAATGATAAGGTATGCAGTATGATTATTGATAGTTGTAGTTGTGCTAATGTTGCTAGTGCCCTACTGGTTAATAAATTGAGTCTACATACTATTAAACATCATAAACCATATCAACTGCAATGGTTTAATGAGTGTGGAGAAATGAAGGTGAACAAGCAGGTGTTGATTTCTTTCTCTATAGGAAGGTATAAAGATGAAGTTTTATGTGAGGTTGTACCTATGCAGGCTTGTTGTATTTTGCTGGGAAGGCCATGACAACATGATAGGAGGGTTATGTATAATGGTGTTCACAATGTATATTCATTTATCATGAAAGGTAGACTTGTGAAGCTTGCTCCTTTGACTCTTAGTCGGTTTATGAAGATCAGAAACGGATTAAAGAGGCCCATGATCAACAATGAAAGAGTGAAAAGCAAATGAGTGTGAAAGACAATGAGGGAAGAGACAAACACAAGAGTTTGAGAGAAGAAAAAGAGAGTTTACTTGCAAAAGAAAAAAAATGTTAAGAGAGTTTTATATGTAAAACGGCCTAAGATTATACCTATGTATAAGAGGCTACTTTTTATGATAATGATCTTAATAATACTCTACCAGTGTAGAAGTTTCTTTGCCGCAGGAACTTGAGGAAAGTCCAAAAAAATCAACCCTTCAAAGAAAGTTGCAATCAAAAGATGATCCATCCAAGTTTAATTCTAAGATTCAAGGATGAATCTTCTAAAAGAAGGAAGGAATGATGTGGATCAAGTGTGTCATGCTCTAAGAGGTACCTTAAACGTGGCAGTTCACCGTACACAATACTAAAGCCTAGGAATGACTACCTTTGTCACACAAAGGCTTCCATATCATATACAAGGCGTACATCACAACCAAGGGAACACAACGGAATAGCGTAATTACATAGGTAACGATTAAGTAACAAGGCAAGGAGAATACTTATCATAAAATAAAAACATGGTTGATTACAAATCTTAGGGGCATATCCCTACTATTATCTTCAAGCTATATAAATACATTTCCTAAAAATCTGCAAAATACTTAACATAGCATACATTGCATATAAGGAATTACAAAATGACTTTGTCATATGATCCCAACGCTTCCTAAAGAGTTTAAAATCTATCAATGATTTCCTCAATGTTACGATCTTCAAATAAAGCCACGGGTATACCTGTTTCAACAAAAATCTATAGGGATATAAGCTTACAACTAGCTTAATGAGATATTCCCTTTCATTCACATCGTTATATCAAATAAGTTCATTTAATTTTTTACGCATATAATATACATGTTATGCAACAATCATTATTACACAAATATATATAGTTATCCGGAAACTATATATAGAATGGATTTACTCCTTCGTATCGAAGGTTAGGGAATTGTTGATGAATATCTTCGACCTTCTACTACTAGTCCCCAGGTCCTCGCTCAAAGCGTTCGGTTGGCTCGGCTTCGAACCTAGAGTTGCATTCCCCGAGCGATGTGAATTTCCTAGGGAGGAACAAGGCCCGTGTCTTAGCATGATAATAGCACATCCAACTCTACAAGTAGGAGTAGCAGCCTTCCGAAAGAAACGTGACTTGATGGATGCTATGCATGAACGTTTTATTTTTCATAAGCCAAACCTTATTAAGGTTTCTTAGGGGTGATCAAACAATTTAGCAAACAATAAGTAAACATACATGTAGGTAGACAAAATACTTAAACGAACAATTCGAAGTTGCGATATTCTTAATTCTCATTTCATTACATAAGCATAGAATCATATATATACATATCCCTAAATTCCCTATACATATTCATTTTTATCTTTTCTTAGTATACTAATGCCACTACTTTACAAGCACAACCAATGTAACGAAATTAAGAGGAATAAATCACTCGTCCATTTCGCAATCTTCTTAGTCGTAGTAACCTTCAGGAAGAGAAATCTCATATTCCTCATCATCTAGACAAAAGAAATACCCGAGGTGAGTATTTTGTAGAAGTTTCACTTAAACTTGCTAATTCTATTTTACTATATTCGTCAAAATTGCGTAGAATGAAATTCCAATTTAAAATGGCCTTAACTTGCTCATTTTAACTCGGAATTTCACATATTATATGCCGTTTTCTACCTACTTGAAAATGTCTATCTATTTCTAAGATTATTTTTATCATAAAAAGCCATTTGGGTTTGGAAACTGTGAGATACAGAATCATTACGAATTTCCAATTCCTTAAAACACAATTTTTCAAACTTTTTCCTTATCCAAAAATCCTTTGGCAAAAATATACATATTTATATGATTGAAAAATCTTTTAAATATATATATATATGTGTGTATATATATATATAGGTTCATATTGTATTCAAAATTCCAATGGTGTTGTCTCAACAATTATTTTTCATAAAACAATTTATTTTATGGGGTTGAAGACTTGAATCTTAATAATTTCTTTCCTAAGTATTGTGAAAGAGCTTTATAATTTCTTGAGTTATTATAAATAAGTATATTTTTTGTTTTCCAATTTCTAAAATAAATAAATTTTCTCTTAGCTTTAGTCTTTTACAAATTTTTACTTTTAGTGATAAAAATGAATTTCTCAAGAGTTTTATTAAGTTGTTGATAATTTATAATAATTTGAGTTGTGTGCATTTTCCTTTTAAAGAAAATGGATTTGATAAGAAAGTCTTTTTCTCCTTATATTTTCATTTTCTAACTTTTTTGAAATTAAACTTCATTTCTAAAACTTGGTCTTTTAACTCTTCAACCAATTTTACTTGGAAGGAAATTATGTTTCAGTATTTTCTAAAGTTTTTGATAATATCTATTGTTCTTTTATAACTTGTCATGTTTATATTCTTTTTATATCTTTGGAAATGGTTTATTATTTAGAAACTTGACAACCTCTGTTTTTCTAAGTAAATTTATAATTTAGTGAGTTGATTTTATCTTAACTTATAAAACTTAGTCTAGTTATTACTTACTAAAGAATTATTAATACTAAGTTTTAATAATCTTTATATGACTTATCATAATAAAAGAAAGTGTTTATTTTGTTGGTTAACTTTTTGGAGGAAATCATTTTCATTGTTAATTAAGAAAAGTCTTGATGGATTTGAAAAGAAGTTGTAGAAATAATTTTTCCTATGTGGGTGATAACAAAACCATGATTTAGTAGTAAGGATATGTATGCATTGAGAGAGCTTGGTTTCATTTTCCTTCATTAAAGAAAATTTCTAATTTAAATTTTATTAAGACTATATCATTGTGATGATGCATATATATGAGCATGTAGTATGAAAATGATGAAAATATAGGAAATATATAAGAATAAAATAATAAGCAAGATAATAATATCAAATATTCAGAATTTTAGGTTCATTAAGGTAACCCGGTCAAGTATTGGGAGTTTTAGCTTCATCAAAGCAACTCAAGACTAAGAATAGACTAGTCCCAAAAAGAAAAAGAAAAAGAAGGAAAAGGAAAGCAAAAGCAAAAGCAATAATAAAAGCATGTTAGTAAGAGTTAGTGAGCATTTAGGCTCTATGAAATATATATATATATATATATATATGTATATATAGGGTTAAGTTAAGAGCATAATAAATAATATCAACATAATATCATCATAATAACAAAATAATAAAATCGGAATTCTTGGCATGTACAAGAACAAAACATGAATATGTTGTTGCTTCTACAACTCATATGAGTTTTTAAGAAACAATAACATAGTCATGTTAAGTTACATGATATGGGAAAATAAATGGTTGGAAATCTTTACCTAAAGATGTGTATGTATTGAAGAAAGAAGGTGATGGTTATAAGAATATGTAGGTAATAATATATGGAAGATGGTTTTTGTGTAGAGGAAAGAAAGTTGGAAAGAATTGTTTAGAGAGGATTTTTGGTAGAGAGAAATTTTGTGGAGAAATTTTAGTAGAGTTTTGTTATGTAAAAGTGAATGTGTGAAAGAGGTGGAGGGAAGTAGGTATTTATAGTTGAAGATGGAGGGAAATTAAGAGTTAATTAAATAAATGAAAAAGAAAAGAAAATTGATAGCATGAAGAAGAAGAGTAATTAAAAATTAATTTTAAAAGAAAAATGTAAGAGAAGTTTAATAATATGTGGTGTAGAATTTTTATGGAAAAAGAAAATTGTAAAAAATAGGTATGTAGGTTGTAAGAATAGGTAGTACAAAAATGTAGAGATAGATGAATAGTAATGAATAGTAGAAATAGTACTATGAATAGTATACTAGATAAATTAATACCGGTAATTAAGAAAATACACGTAAAAAGGAGATATCTGATATTTTTAGTTATCAAAAAATTATGAAGTTGTTATTTTTTAAATCCTTGTATTAATTCGAATCTAATTATGTCATCAGAATATTTTTACTTTCAGGTGTACCGAGGCACGATTTTCAAATACTGATCTAGTTCGGATCGAAAGACACTAGAAATTTGCGAATATAATATTTTTAAGATTCCATATATTATTACGAACTATTATCAACAATTACTTTAGTTTCCTTGTTTAGGGTTTAAGAGCACGGGATTGCAAAATCTAAACACTAGGGTTTTGTTGTAGACCTTGTTAATTTTTAGGGTTCCGGTTTGATTTCTAGCTTGTTGATTTATTCATAAGATCTTAAAATTTTGGGGTTTTTGACCGTGTTATATTTTTTATTCAACATTTATTTTTTTATTTGATTTTATTTGTGATTTATTTAATATTTTCCAATTACCGGGAGCCTAGGGTTATGGGTTGACTCCATTTGACTTTTGGTGGTGATTCAAATTTTTTTATTCTAAAATTCATTGAAGAATTTAAGGTTTTAATATTTTGTTGTCGAATGTTATTTGGATATATCATCTTAATTTGCTTGTTAGGGATCAAATAGATTATTTGGTTAGCGTACAGATGTTAAATCAAATGATCGTTTGATTCTCCATTTTGTTTTGATGGTTCTCTATTTCTTAAGGTTAAGAATTTTCATATTTAATCTTATTTAGAGTTTGGTTTTTAACTTGGGTCGGTTTTTAGGGTCTCAGTTTTAGTGTTTGACTTTTAGGATTATTTTCTAAGAATTATGAAAAATTTAGGGTTTACAAAGTGCCTAAACACAAAAGACTAAAGATTATTGTATTGGAGAAATGTTTGAAGAGGATAAAGCTGCTAGAAATCAAACAAAGCAAGCCTAAAATGGAGAAAAGCCAGCCTTCATTATAGGATCTGAACGACTACTCTAATGCCACTAGTGTAGGATTTTACGCTACCGATGTGGGCACTTAGGCTACCGATATTTAGCCGGCCTTCGAAGCAAACAGTAGCTAAATTTTAAGCACTGATGAGTAAGCCGCATGTGTATGTTTTAAAGGCCGTCGACTTTAGGCTGGCTTAGGGCTTGTCCAAGTGACTTTTCATATTTCTTCTTATTTTTCCTTGATTGATTGTTATCCAAGGCTATTTTGAAGCCTATATAGACCCTATGTACGGATGCTATCATATATCAGTTTATGAACATTTCTCTTGAAAAAATTTCTCTTGTGTGAGATTTTTTATTGATTCTTGTGATAAGAACTACATATCATTGATAGCTTTGGTTTTAATTAAAGTGTAATTAGGGCCAAGCTCCGTTGTGATAATTGAGGTTATAAGCGACAAGTTTGTTTGGGGTTAGGTTATGTTATTGTAATATCTGATAACTACGATTTCAATTAGCGAGTTCAATTGGGTTCGGGTTGCTTATTAGTTTGTTTCAAGATGATCCTAGGGTTCAAGTCCATTAGCTAATTATTTGAGTCTTAGGTTTTTCATACGAGGATTCTCGTATTGCATCAAGAAGATAAAGAGAGTGAAGAAGGTATAGGAAATTTGTTCATGAACAAATGAGAGAGGAGAGATAAAATCAAGGTTTATGTATGTGAAGTTAGTTAGTAAGTTAAATTAATTTTTAAAATACCCTTAACTTGTCATGTAAACCTTAGCTTCTAATTTAATCAACTTAACTTATAATTCTATTCAATTACATGTAGTTGTTATACCTAACACTTTAAATATTTAGTCACTTATAATTACATAAGCTGATATTAATTGATTAAATTAATTTTTGTTAATATAAATTGATATTTATAATTAAGTAACTTATTATTTAACATAAACTACTTAACTAAAAGTTAAAGATTCAAATTCACCTATAGTTTTCTCAGTAAAAAAAAATTCACATATAATTCCATGTTAATTATTATTATTATCCTAATTTAACGTTAGTTGAATTTTAGGGATCTTATTATTATTATTGTTCTTGTTGTTGTTTTTGATGTGCATTAATGACCTTCTTTAGTCAAACCATAGTAAATACATATTAATGTCTAGTAATAAAATCTTATAGTACATATTGATGTATAATAGTTTATGTAAAGTCAGATTAAAGTAAAGAAAAAAATTAATATTTACATTAATGTAATATTTAAAAATATAAATGATGCATTTTCTTTTATCTTTCATAAAATTATCTATCTTCTGCATCTACTTAAAAGAAAATTGTAACATATTATTACTTATGATATCCTTAATTTGTGATGACTTGTAGATAACAATACAAATTTTATGTTTTTCATTTTCTACAAGCTAAATTTTTTTTGTAGTATTCACATGTATCAAGAACTACACACCTATTAATATATATTTGTAAGCATAACAACTTTTAGTATAATTAAGAAATAAAGGGGGCCTCCAAAAACCCTAAAATAATGCTTTCTATGTCTCTCACTAAGGAACCACTACTGGAGCTATCTGATGAAGGTTGCACCACTCAAAAGGTATGTAATAGTGAGACTGAAGAGAGGTTTCAATCCTGTCCATTATCTTTTTGTCATACTCTAATGAGAGAATGTAGTGATGAGGAGAAGGAAAATGGTTTCGATGATTTTCTCATTGACGAAGGAGATGTCTCCTTTGTTAAACATGATAGTTTGCTTGAAGTAATGTTTTCTGATAAGGCTCAGAAGCTTAAGGTTGATGCCATGAAGAACATAGTGGTTGTGAAGCTTTTAGGGAGGTCAATGTTTTATAGGTTTTTGAAGTCTAGAATTTATAGTTTGTGCAAACCTATTGGAAAGGTTAAGGTTATGGATCTAGACGTTGATTTTTTTTTTTCTTTTTTGTGAAGCTGAATAGTTCAAAAGATTATTTTAATGCTTCACTTAGGGGGTCCTTAGATAGTGCTTGGTCATTATTTAACAATACAATCATGGACACTATCTTGTGATACTATGGAAAAGAATGCTAGATCTGTTATTGCTTGGGTGTGATTTCATGGGCTACCTATGCACTATTATAACAAAAGTGTGATTAGAGTTAGATCTTGGGCTATGGGCACTTTTATGAAAGTGGATTACAATATGGTGGAGGCTTAGCAGGGGAAATTTGCTTGAGTAACAATTCAATTGGATCTTAGTAACCTCTTGTTTCTCACATTATGGTTGATGGATGAATGCAAAAGGTAGGATATGAGGATCTTCCTATGATATGTTATCTCTATGGCAAGTGTGGCCATACAAATGAAAGTTACATAGAAAAGAAAATTGGAGGAGGTTCAGATTCTCATTAACATGATAATGCAAATATGGTAAGCTAGTTAGAACCTATGGTGGCTAAGTCATGTAAATCTATTCTTGATACTTGAATGCATGCACCTCACCATGGACAAAGAAGATTGGATAGGGAAGATAGAAATATGGGGTCTAGGAAAGGAAATAATCATGCCATAAATTAAAGAACAACCATATTTGACATCCTAGCCAATTTATCTGGAGATTGTGAGGATGGGGAAATGATTTGGTGGTTAATACTAAGGAGGACATGGTTGGTACTAGTACAGAGATAACTCCTACCGATAACTACCATAATGAAAATAGGGAAGTAGTTTTGAAGCACTCTTCAGTTAATGAGAATAACATGAGGAATAAGACTAAGAGAAATAACAAGTCCAATGCAGTTGGTGAGGATTCAAGAAGAAGTTTAGGATTGGAGGATACTACTTGACTAGTAGAGGGTGGGAAACACAAGGAAGCCCAACAAGTTACTCCAATGACTTTTAACCCACTTTTTATGGGTCAAGATTCCTCAAGAGCTCAAGTAGATGGTGTTAATTTCTAGCTCAAGATCTAAGCCCTTATTTTAGACAAAACATGCCATTTTCTATTATGCCCAAACTAGGTGAGAATGGTGTTTTCAACATGTCACTAGTAAATTCCATTCTTGCTAGGATTAGTTCTACCTCAAAGCCGTATGACAAAAAGGGAGTTATTACTATTAAGAACAATTTTTTATTGAAGCAAATAGCTTGGAAATTCGACAACTGCCAAAATCAATAGTGGGTAGTAGGTATCATTCCAGGCAATAAGGAAAACTTGAACATTAATGGTGAGACATATTTGACGATTATGGAAGGAGAGGCAGCTAGCATAGAGCTTGCTGCGGAAGATAAGAGCAAGCTTTCCCTAGTATTTTTCCTATTCTATATCTTTTTTTCTCTTATGGATTTTAAAGTGTTCGTGTGGAATTGCCAAGGGACAAATGATGAGAAGTTTCTACAAGCTATGAGATCTTGCTTGTTGCAATACAAACCTTCTATGGTAGTGTTGGTTGAACGTCATATAAGTGGTGTTAGGGCGGATAGAATTATTTATAAATTAAAACTTGAAAGATCATAAAGGGTTAAAGCGGTAGGGTTTGTTAGAGGAATTTATGTTAATTGGAGAAGTGATGTTTTTATATCTATTATCCATTATCATTTTCAATTTATTCATATGAAGTTATGCCTGCTTGGCGGGCATTTCCTTTTTCTTTTGCTACGGTTTATGCTAGTCCAAACGTTGGCTTCATAATTTGCTAAAGAAAGATCTTTCCAACTTGGGAGAAGGAATTTCATTACCTTGGCTAATAGCGGAAGATTTCAAGGCCTTCTTGTTTAGTAATGAGAAAACGAGAGGATCTCTTAGAAGCTTTGTACCTTATGTTTGGTTTTGAGAATGGATGTTTGATTGCAACTTGACTTATTTGAGTTTCCAGGGGCCTTGTTTTACATGGAATAGATGCTTGGTTTTTGAGAGAATTGATAGAGCTATTAGTCATGAAGCGTGAGTGTCTAGTTTTATTGAGAAAGGCGCTTCATTTAGCAAAAATGAGTTCTATCCACTGATCAATTCTAGTCATTTTGATGCTTCATCAAGTGAATGATAATAATCATTTTGATTTAGAAGTGGCATTATAAAATTTCACTTTTCAAGTCAATAAGAGGAGTATATAAGTTTATGGAAAATTTTTTTCGAGAAAAAAGGAGGATTTTGGAGAGATTGATGGGTATAGAGAAGGCGTTGAAGGCCCATTCAACACCTAATTTGAGAGCTTTGGAGGTTAATCTAAAGAAAGAGCTAGAGGAGATTTCAATATAAGAAGACTTACGATGAAGACAAAAAAGTTTTAGCAGGTTTTGTTAATTTTAAGGATAGGAATACTTCTCATTTTCGTAGTAAAACAAAAGCTCAACAGTAGAGATTAAAGATCATGATGCTCAAAGTAGGGGATGATTAGTGTGCGGATGAGAATATTCTCAGGACAAAGGCAACTGCCTTCTATAAACGGCTTTATGAGGAGGAGTAGCTTTCTAGCAGATGTACTCTCATAACAAACCATGGGTTTCCTTCTCTCAATTCAAATGCTCTACTGGATCTTCAAGGGCCAGTTACAAATGAGGAGGTTAGATGTCATGTTTTTAATATGGCTCCTTTTAAAGCACTTGGGCTTGGATGGTTATCTTACCTTCCTTTTCTAATCTCAATGGCACACTGTGGGAGGGTCGTTGTGTAGGATAGTTAGGATTTTCTTTGGTGGCCGTAAGCTAAGGCTAAAGACTAATGCTAAAAATATTGTTTTAATTTTAAAGAATAATCATCCTGAGAATTTCAAGCAGTTCCGGCCGATTTCATCATGCAACATTAGATATAAAGTTATCACCAGGGTGATTACTAATCAATTGAATTAGTACTTTGGCTACTCCTTATCAGTCTAGCTTCATTCTTAGTAAACATATTACGGATAATGTAGTAATTGCTCAGGAAACAATACATTCAATGAGAAAGAAAGGAGAATCCTCTATATGGATGGCAATTAAGTGGATCTAGACAAAGCATATGATTGAGTTTGTTGGAGTTATTTGGCTTATACTCTTCTCTTGGCCCATTTTCCTGCAAGGTTAGTTAATGAGGTGCGTTTCTTCTGCCAATTTTAATTTGATTTAGAATGATAAGGATGGTGAGTCTAAGGGGAATTCAACAGGCTGATCTAATTTCCACTTATTTGTTTGTGTTGTTTATGGAGTGGCTTAGACACTAAATCTAGGATGAAGTTGAGGCTGGTAATTGGATACCACTAGTAGTTGCTCGCAATGCTCCACAATTGTCACATATATTTTTTGCAGTTGATTTAGTTTTGTTTGCGAAGGCTGACATGACTCATGTAAATGCTATTTCTAAAGTTCTTAGCAAGTTTCGTGCTATTTTAGGCCAAAAGGTGAGTAAAGATAAAATAATGATCTTCTTTCCTAAAAATACTCCTTCCCATTTATCTAAAGCTTGTAGATACCCAATTTTTGCCCATTTAAGATTTAATTTATAATAAAAATTTACATTATATTAAGCAAAAAAAATCTACATAAATTATTACAAAATTTTTTTATCTTAATATAATATTAATTTTCATTATAAATTAATTATAGGTTTAATTAAACAATTTAATTCATTAAGTAATTTAATTGAACCAATTTTTGGAAAAAAAAAATACAAATTAGATACACAACTTGACCAAGGCATAGGCCAATGACCTGTTGGATAAGCAAACACATACACACAGAGGAGACCAGGGCTTAAATTGCGCGACAGGCAGAGAAAATTTTTTACGCATGGCACGTGAGGTACACGTGCTAGTGAGCATCGGCGTATGGCACGCGCGTGTGCCACATGCGCATCTTCTTCCTCCCTGAATTGGCATTTACCTACTCGAGCAACTAATTTTAAGTCCATATTTTATCTACTTTCAAGCTCGTTTTCATCAAATTGATGGAGAGATCTGGAAGTACGCATGGAGTACTACAAATTAGAACCAAGAATTAGATCCAAAAATCACAAATTAGTCTTCAAATTTGTATTCAAAGTTCGTAAATAATTCTTTTTTTGCACGTACTAAAAATTGGAAAAAAATTCAAATATGATCTGCTAGGGCTTCTAGAATTGTTATCTGATGCTATTGTCATTCATCTAGAAACCCAATTTGGTAGGTAATCACTGTATTCTATCCAGATTTGCGCAAATCCAACCACCACCACCAACTATGGTGGCCACCACATCCCAATTCGAATCTTATAAATAGGACTTCGAATTCACTATTCTGGCATCATCAACAAGCAATCAAACACATCAAAACACATCCATATCATCCATCAAAACACACAAGAAACACAAAATCTAAGTTCGACATTGAGATATAGAGTTTTCTTGTCAAATTTGAAATTGACATATTTACGGTGTTTTTCAAACGATTTAAGTAAGGAAGGAAGCTTGTGAGCACCCAATCGACTGTTTAGAAGCTTTAAAGTGATCCAAAAAGCTCGACCATCCTTCCAACCAAAAACCATCGGTGGCCACCCTTTTAGAAACTTCGAAAACACCTTCTACGGCTAATTTCGATCTGAACCACTGCCACAGGATTCCACGTTGTCCCTTAATTTGACCATTTTATTAAGTTTGGGAGTCTCAAATCACCAATTTGATAGCTTTTCCGAAAACGCACTCCGGCGATCCGACCCAACTTTCGACGGCCATGACCCGACCCAACTCCTTCAACTCCGACCCGACGCAGGTATTATTATTATTATTATTATTATTATTATTATTATTATTATTATTATTATTAGTGAAAAAAATGTAGTACGTGTATGAGTATATAAATGTATTAGATATATGTATTAATATTTATACATACATAAAAATGCAAAAAAATAAAATAAAATAAAATTTTTCTAAGACCTAGAAAAATCTAGTTTCTAAAGTAAGAAAAATGTATCTGATAGTTCATGGGGTCTTATATAAAAATCCGTTTTCTTAAAGAAATATCCAAATTTTAATAAATTTAAAGAGGAAAGAGTTCTAAAACCTAAAATCAACCATCAAACTAAAGTTTTTATAAAAGAACTATGTTCTATCTAATCTCGATTAACAGGTACGTAAGCACCTCCAGGGCAATATAAAATCTGAATATTTTTTTTCATTATTTTGTGAAGCTTTTTTTTTTTTAAAATTAATTGTAAATATTGAATATTTTCACCAACTAGTAAATAAATTTGTAAAATTGTGATAATTTGATTTATTATTTAATTTTTTTGAGTATTTAGAGGATAAATATTAAATTTTAAATTATAAGTGGTAATCATATGGTTTTAATAGGTTAGCCGCCGAATCCAAAATTTTTGGTTTAAAAAGTTTGGTTTTCTAAATTAACTTTTTTGCAGACTAGTGGCTAAGTTAAGATCATTCAACTATCATAACTTATAATTTTTGTTGATTCTAATCGGGTGGCGACTCCAAGATTATTTTTTGAAAAATCAATTTTTTTTAATTCTTAGTCGAGGGTTCGTGTTAAATGGGTTTGGGTTTAATACGGATCGGATTAAAAAAAATTAAACTAGAAACAAAAAATCAAGGCTCGACAGCTTGGCAACTCCACCGGGAATGCATGTTTTTAAGAGGGCTAGCCACTTAAAATTTTAAATTTAAAGTTTATCCTTTTATGCTCATTTTGTACATTATTTGTATAGCTATTAATTTGTAAATAGTTGTACTAATGTTTTGTTTAAGTGATGCAAAAAAAAAAAAAAAAAAAGAGAGAGAGAGAGAGAGAGGTGAACCTTTGAAAATAATAAGGGCATTCATTTTTCTAATTTTCATTAAATGTGTGCTAAATACGGTCAAAACTAAGTCATCTTAGGACCCTAGGTAGGGAGGTCGCTAATAGGATCTGGGCGCTATGACTTTCCACCCTCTAGTTCACGAAATGACCTCCCACTCCGGTTTAGTGTCGACCAATGGTCCGCTAAATTTGGAGAACCTTTAGAACCGACTGAAGTCTTACATTAACATGGGATGATGACTACATTTAAAAAAAAAAGAAGAGGAGTTGTATTGTCTTTCAAAAACAAAAAAAAGTACATAAATTTTTCTTGTATATATTAGTGTAGCTTATTTCTTTTATGTAACACAAATTTTGATGTATCCTTAGAAGATGATGTCCTCAAGCTCAAACGCCAATAATAGCACCAGTTTATGGGCTCGTCTCATCAAAGACCACGGTGTGGAAACTTTTAAGGACCCTATGATCTTATCAGACTGATGGTTGGTCAGCTTCAACCCGATACAACAGTCATTTATCAAGGACAGCCTTAGCTTAATTCTCAACTTGCCAAAGGTTCAGGTTCCCTTTACCATGTTCCGAGCCCTTACTCATTTATGGGAGCCAGAAGAGGTGGCCTTTTGTTTGGGCTAGCACATACTAAGCCCAACCATCGAGGAATATGCTAAGTTATTGCAAGCTCTGCCTACCTCAGAAGGAATTTATATGCCAGATCTCACTCGTGGCCCAGCCCGCATCATTTCAGACTTCCTAAGGGTCAAAAGAGGGGTAATAATCGATGCCATGAAAGATTGCAATAAGTATTGCATCAGGTTGACTACCTTGATAGATTGGTTTGGGGCCCTCGATGAATTTAAAAGCAAGTGAAGTTCTTTTTATGTACCAATTGACATTTGGGAAGAAAACAAGGTCAATGCCTTCATAATTGTTGCCTTCGCCACATCCTGTTCCCTCATGGAAACCTATTCATCCATTTTTGAGTCGTTGAGCTTGTTACACAATACCTAGCTGGCAAGTCATATGTCCCTACCCTACTGGCTGAATAGATCTGGAGTTTAAATCATATCAAATCTAAAGGAGGAGGTAGCTTCAAAGCTAGCATGCACCTAATGATGTCTAGTTTGCCAGCCACACTAAGTATTATGGGTGAGATTTAGCTAATGGATCCCTCATTTGTCTTAATTATAATCTTATTCAGTCTTTTGCTGAATGAGTCCACATGGAAGATGATGAGCCCCTTTAGAGCATAATCGCGATCTTGGAAGACATGAGACAAGAAGATTACCTGTGGCAAGCTCGTTGGTTCAAGTGTCCAGTTGCTATTTTGGGTTATAAGGAATACCCAGCAGTTCCCTTAATTGGAATAACAGGTTGCATGGGCTATTACCCCTCTAGTGTGATAAGAAAATATGGCATGTTACAAGATATCACCATCAGGCCCGAATTGGAGCAAGTCATAATTGACTACCTAGATCCAACCAAGACCCTTGCAGCGATAAAAGCTAAAGTTGCACAAGTTAAAGTCTTGTGGGATAGCAGGGAAATCAAGTCCGTTTATGAAGTCGAGCTAGAAAATAAAGAAACCAAGAAATACAAGGCTACTAGGTGGTATGTAGCCTATCAGTTAAAAAACAAAGACATCCATTATGAGGCCCCTAATGTCCTTGAACGAGCACAAGTTGAACCTAACCCGGAGTTAGTTGCTTACATGGAAACTATGTCAGCCCACTTAGAAGTATGCTATTGGGACTTCCAAAAAAGGGAGCAAAGCCTGAACAACAAACTTGAGGAAGCCAGGAGCAAGATCTTAGCTCTAGAGGCAGAGCTGAAAGATGCCAGAAAGAAGATTTGTACGTTGGAAGAAAAAGTTATCTATCCTACCAAAGCAAGAAGACTAGTTTAGGGATCTCTGTATAATGTTTTTCTATTTAAAAAAAAGAAAAAAAATTAAAGAAAAGAGAATGTAATAATGGAGGTTTTTAGACTCTTATTTTGGAAGAACTACAACTCCAATGAAGTTTTTAAGATTCACCAAAATTATTTTAGTCATTATCCCCATTCACATGCATATGCTTGCATTCATGCATAAATAACATTTATTTATTTACTCAACTGATAAAATTTTTTTAGCCCTTTACCTAGGTCTTGAAAGATAGCTTCCAAACAAATTCGGAGTCCCATTAACACTTGATCTCGAACAAAGATGGTTAACTTCGGCAACAACACTTCCAACCAATCTGTTGAATAGAGAATCAACTCCATCGAATAGACACTGCTTAGGGTTGTCGAACAGATGCAAGCCCTAACACAGAATTTCAGTTAACTCAAAGCTCCCACGATACCAGAGGGGTCCTCAGGGGCAAAGAAAGGAATTGATGGCTAGCCTATCGAGAATGAGGAGTCGCAGCATGAGATCAATGCGGCTGAACTTAAGAAAGAATTAGAAGCTCAAGCCAAGGAAATAGAGAGGGAACTGATCGAAAAAATGAAAACGTTCGATGGCTTTGATCAATCTACGATCCTAAGTTTGCCACAATTTGAGGAGGGAGCATTCTCCAAAAAATTTAAGGCACTCGAATTTGAAAAGTATGATGGGACCAGCTGTCCTAATATGCATATAAGATTGTACATACGATGAATGGGGCAATACGCTAAATTTGACAAAGTGACGGTGCAAACTTCCTTGGATAGCCTTACCGGGCCAGCATTAGCCTGATACTCCCAATTGGATCACTAAGAAATTGATAATTGGGATAAGCTAGCAAGGGTGTTCTTCAATAAATATAAGTTCAATATTGAGATGGCACCATCTGTTTGGGACCTAAGTAATATGAAGAAGAAAAAAGATGAATCATTCAAGAAATACGCCCAACGGTGGAGAGCTTTGGCTGCAAGAATCACCACCCCTTTGCCTGAAAGGGATATGACCTTCACCTTTATCAATACCCTAGAGGAGCCATTCTCTTCTCATCTTATGGGGCATGCATCTTGAAGTTTCTCAGAAGTAGTAGTGGCTGGATGTAGAATTGAGAATGCCATTTTAGTAAGAAAACTGCAATATGAAAAGAAACCCTTAGCACCAAAAGCCATCCCGTATAAAGGAAAGGACTCAACTATCAGTGTAGTCAACACTTCGAGCTTGGCCAGACCAGGTCAACCTTTCGTTTGGGAATTAACCCAAGTCAGAACCTACAAACAATAGCTCGAAACCAACCGCCTAGATTCACTAAACTAAATTTCACCCAGATCTTAGTCCTGCTTAGTTAAGTTTTTGCCAAGTTGAGAGCTGATAATTTAATCAATTTCGAGGTAGCTAGACAAAATTACAAACCCAAGAATTATAATCCTAAGGTAAAATGCGAATACCACCTTGGGCAAGTGGGGTACTCCACAGATAGTTGTTGGAGGCTCAAGAATAATATCCAGGATCTCATTGACACAAAGATCATCTAGTTAGACTTTTGTTGAATCCCCAAACGTTTCTACCAACCCTTTGCCAAATCATTGTCCAATCATCAACATGATCACCAATGAGGCTCTAGAGCCCAAAATAAATGTAGATGAATTGCCTGTTACCATAAAGCAAGTGGCATGGAATCTTCAAAAGATGGGACATTTGCTTCACCTCAATCTGAGAGACAGTGCTAAGACTAAACCGACTATCCACAAGCTTTTGCAAGATGAGGTTATCAAAAAAGAGGACATTATGGAGATGTTAATCCCAAAACCAAGGAAGCAAAGCACTCAAGCAGAACTTTGGGAGAGATACCAGGCTGGAAACCCAACTTTCGGGACTCTAGGTGAATCTGGAAAATACCAATATGTAGTAGATTATTGGATCGAACCTCGAATCTATGTTGACACTCCTGCAACGGGGTGGGGTCCGAAATTCGGAGACGAAGACAAGCTTATTCCTAAAACCAGCGATGAAGGATTTGTAGGCATGATTGGAGGAGGTCCAAAGTCTATCAAATTGAATGGTACAAGAGTGATAAGGAAGAAACTGCTTCATTAAAGCCCAAGAGTTATAATTTTCAAGTACCAATTTCCGCGAATGAATACAAAGCTGCTCCATTGGATTATCGAGTAGTCAATCATGCTTCTACGGCCATGGTTGGCAGGCTTAATCGATCAGGAAGAATCTATGACTTGAGTGGAAAGAACATAATGGGAAGTACACCACCCTAAGAAAAAGATGAAGGGAAAAAGGACAATGAGAAGTCAACATTGGCCAGGTTAATGAAAGCAAGCGAGTTCAAAGTAGTAGAATAATTGGCTAAGACGTCAGCTCAAATATCGCTTATGAGCTTATTAATAAGCTCCAATATCCATCACGAGGCTTTGTTTAAGGTACTTAAGGAAGTGAAAGTTCCATAAGGTGTGTCAGAGGAAACCTTGAGACATGTGATAAACTCTGTCTTTGCAAGCAACCAAATTAGCATCTCATATGAAGAATTAGGAGAAGAAGGCAGCCGGCACAACAAGGCTCTATTTATAGTAGCCAAAAGCAACAATAAGATTGTCTCCTGGGTGCTTATAGACAACGGGTCTTCCCTAAATGTGTGCCCCCTGGCCACCTTGAATTTATTGGAGTAGAACCAACAAGCATCAAGCCTAACTCCATTTTGGTTCGCGCATTTGATGGCTCTAAAAGAGAAATTGTAGGAGAAGTCGAATTGGAGGTTACCATCAGTCCACAAACTTTTGTCATACCCTTTCAAGTATTGGATATCCTAAGAACATTCAATTTGTTGCTTGGAAGACCATGGATTCGCGCTGCAGGCGCGATCCCCTCAAGTCTACACCAAAGGGTTACGTTTGTAGCAAATGACCAACTTGTCACTACCATAGGCGAGTAAGACTATACCATATACAAAGAAACGGCCATCCCATATATTAAGAAAGAAAGAGAGGAGGATTTGAGACTTTAGATGTTTGAGGAGGTTTGTATGTTGGGTGATGAAGACGGAACCCAAGTGGAAACCTTTGGTTTAGGTTATTCCCCTACTCCTACAGAAGTGGCAAAGATGAAGAATGTGATGGGAAGAAGAAAGATTAATAAAGAATATGATCCAATCATCAAAATCCCGCATATCAGGTGTTCTTTCCCAAAGCCCCATCATATTCAACTACCAGATGCTATAAAAAATGATGCTCTAGCTGAGGAAGTGATCTTGAAAAATTGGTTTTCTATCCCTTGCAATAGTTTTAAGTCTTTTAAGTAAGAATTGATCCTATGATTGGGATTATGTTATGTTTTCCTTTTTATGTCCTGCTCAATAAGTGTAATCGAACACCATCAAGATCAATAAAAAGCTTTTCCTACTACATCTCCTTTCTTTTTCCATATTCTCATCTATTTCTCATTTATATTTGATCAGATTCGATGATTGTAATGAAGTTCAGAGGTATCTCGCACTTGTAATTAATGAAAATATCAATATCACCTCTAACCCTACTAGATAATCGATGAAGATGATGTTGATTATGAACTTAGAACACAGGAAAATTGGCTTAACTTTGAAAATGGAGGAATCAAAACCCTAGAACCCATCGAGGTAGTTGATCTGAGAACAAAAGAGAACCCTAGAAACTTGAAAATTGGGGGCAACTTACCTGAAGGAGAAAAAAAGGACCTGACTAAGCTCTTAGCTGAATATTTGGACGTTTTCGCATGGCCATATGATGACATGCCTGGTTTGGACCCATCAATTATGGTTCATAAATTTCCAACCAGGGAGGATATTAGGCCCAAAAGGCAAAAGTTAAGGCGTATTAGACCAGACTTGCTACTTCAAATCAAGGAAGAAGTCAAGAAGTTACTTGAAGTAGGCTTTATTGAAGTCTCAGACTATTTAGAATGTGCATCAAATATAGTTCCAGTACTTAAAAAGAATGGGAAAGTTAGAATTTGTGTGGACTTTTGAGACTTGAATCAAGTAACGCCAAAAGATAACTTCTTGTTGCCTCACATCGATGTTTTGGTAGACAATACTGCTGGAAACCATCTATTCTCGTTTATGGATGGATTTTCAGGATATAATCAGATATTGATTGTAGAAGAAGATAAAGCTAAGATCACATTCGTCATAGCTTGGGGCACTTTCTGTTATAAAGTCATGACTTTCTATCTCAAAAACGCTGGGGCAACCTACCAACAAGCGATGCTTACCATACCGGACGATATGATGCACAAGGAAGTTGAAGTATACGTCAATGACATGATCGCTAAAACAAAAGAAGGAGAAGATCATGTATAGCTGTTGAGAAAACTTTTCAAGAGGCTGAGGAAGTTTCAATTGAAGTTAAATCCTGAAAAGTGCACTTTTTGAGTAACATCTGGGAAGCTATTAGGGTTCATGGTCATTGAAAGAGGAATTGAGATTGATTTAAACAAAATTAAAACAATTCTGGACTTATCTCTCCCAAAAACGTTAAAAGAAGTCAGGGTCTTTTAGGGAGATTAAATTATATCACTCAGTTTATTTCCCACTTAACTGAAAAATGCTTACTGTTGCTCAAATTGGTAAAAAAGAATGCCAAAATACAATGGAATGATGAATGTGAGGAAGGATTTAACAAGATCAAGTAGTATCTGATAAATCCATTGGTACTAGTCACTCTAACACCCGAAAGACCTTTGTTCCTATATCTGATACTTCTTGCTGAATCCATGGGGTGCGTGCTAGGACAAAAAGATGAAGATGGAAAAGAAAGGGCTGTTTACTACCTAAGAAAAATGTTTACAAATGGAAAACGAAAGTACTCAGAAGTAGAAAGGACTTATTGTGCATTGGTTTGGATCATGCACCGACTTAGGTAGTATACACTTTTTTACTCAATTCAACTAATCATCAAAAACACGACCCTCTGAGATATCTGGCAAATAAGCCAGCTTTGGTGGGGAGAGTATCAAAGTAGCAGGTGTTACCTTTTTGAATTTGACATCACATATATAAGTCAGAATTCAATCAAAAGACAAGCCTTAGCTTATTAACTTTCTGAAAGTCCAGTTGACAATGAAGAATTAAGGGAACAAGATCGATTCTCTGATGAGGGTATCTGGGCAACTGAAGTAGATGAAGAATGTAAATACCCGAGATGGAAATTGTATTTTGATAGGGTAGCCAACGTATATGGATATGGAATTAGGACAGTCCTTGTTTCGCCCAAAGGAGATCAATTCCCAGCATCAGCTAGACTAATGTTCCCTTATACCAACAATGTGGCCGAATATGAAGCCTGCATTATGGGATTAAAAATGGCAATTAATATGGAAATCGAAGAATTGGAGGTTTTTGGAGATTCCTTGCTTATCATCTTCTAAACACGAGGAGAGTTTAAAACTAAAGGCCCCAAGTTGATCCCCTATCACCATCACTTGGTAGAGTTAGTAGAAAGATTCACGGAGATCTCTTTTACTTATGTGCCTAGAACTTAAAATCAGTTTACTGATGCTTTAGCCACTCTTGCCTCTTTGATCCAATTCACTGAAGGAATGGAAATACGATTGTTACAAGTTCAGGTAAGAGACGGACCTGCTTTTTGTGCTATGATTGAGCAAACTAAACCGTGGTTCCACGGCATCAAAACGTTTCTTCAAACGAGAATTATCCCGAGAATGCCACCAGAAAAGATCAAAAGTCATTAAGACATTTAGCAAGTCCCTTTCTGTTTGTGGGACCACTTTGTATAAAAGGTCATTCGACACGACTCTACTGAGGTGTGTAGACGAGAAAGAAGCCCAACAACTTATGAAGGAAGTTCACGAAAGAGTATGTGGACCTCACATGAATGGTTACATGTTAGCAAAAAAGATCATGAGGCTAGGTTATTTCTAGCTAACCATGGAATCTGAATGCATTAAACATGTGAGACTTTGCCACCTATGCCAAATATATGCAAATAGGATAAACACTCCCTCAAAAAATTTACAATCGACGTTGACACCGTGGCCTCTCTCAATATGGGAAATCAACGTGATTGGGCTTATTTCACCTAAGGATTTGAATGGCCATCAATTCATATTGGTTGCGATTGATTACTTTAACAAATGGGTATAAGCCGCTTCATACGCTAACGTAACGAATACAGTTGTGGTGCGATTTATCAAAAGAGACATCATCGCATGATATGGAATGTTGGAAAGTATCATTACGAATAATGGTACGAATTTGAACAATAAGGTGATGACTGATTTATGTCATCAATTTAGGATCAAACATTGAAATTCCACTCCATATCATCCACAGATGAATGGGGTAGTCGAGGCCACCAATAAAAACATCAAAAAGATTGTTGAGAAGATGACCATTGCCTACATGGCACGAGATGCTTCCACTTGCATTAATAGCTTACCGAACATCCATAGGGTATCAACAGGGGCAACACCCTACTCTTTGGTATATGGGACTAAGGCTGTTTTACTAGTAGAAGTTCAAATTCCTTCACTCTGGATCTTGGTTGAAACTGAACTCAATGAGATCGAATGGATAAAACAGAGGATCGAGCAGTTGAACCTCCTAGATGAAAAAACTCTAACTGCCATGTGTCACGGGCAATTGTACTAACAAAGGGTGGCTAGAGCATTCAATAAGAAGGTCAAGTCGCAAAGATTTCAAGAAAGTGATTTAGTGTTGAGAAAAGTATTGTCCAATATGCAAGACCCTAGGGGAAAGTTTACACCAAATTATGTAGGACCATACATAGTAAAAAAAAGTGTTGTTTGGCGGGGCATTGATCCTTTCTCAAATGATGGCCTAGATTTAAGGGTTCCTGTAAACTTGGATGCTGTAAAGTTATATTATGTGTAATCAATAAAAAGTTTGTCATTTAAAGTGTTCGTTTGACTCCATTTTCATTAATTACAAGCAAAGTAGATATCTTTGAAATTCTCTAAAAGTCGATTCAATCTTCGATCAATAGACCTTCATAGATAAATTTCCAAACTTCAAAACAAACACGAGTGAAACAGTGAGGAACCAATTTGAGCATTTCATAAGATTGAAAAAACGTATGGAAAATTCCATTTATAGGATTATTTTTACTTAAGGGAATTATACTATATAAGAATAACCAATTTTTTTGAGGCAGATATATGATCAAGACTATTCAAAAAGAAACAAGCCTAAGTAGTTAGCCAAGCAACGCCAGGCTAAGACTAGTGTTAATGAAATTCCAGAATTTGATACCAGGAGGCTATCTTCCAAGGTAAGGACCAGTAAATTTAAATAATTTTTTAGTGTTTGGTAAAAGACCCGAAGCCCATCCGAGTCTCCTTAAAAAGAAAAGATCCAAAGCTCATCTAAGTCTCCCTAAAAAGAAAAGACCCGAAGTCCATTCGAGTCTCCCTAAAAAGAAAAGACTCGAAGCCCACCCGAGTCTCCTTAAAGAAAAGAAAAAGACCTGAAACCCATCCGAGTTTCTCGAAAAAGAAAAGACCCGAAGCCCATTCGAGTCTCCTAAAAAGAAAAGACCCGAAGCCCATCCGAGTCTACCTAAAAAGAAAAGACCCGAAGCCCATCCGAGTCTACCTAAAAAGAAAAGACCCGAAGCCCATCCGAGTCTCCTTAAAAAGAAAAGACCCGAAGTCCATTAGAGTCTCCCTAAAGAAAAGGAAAAGACTCGAAGCCCATCCGAGTCTCTTTAAAGAAAAGAAAAGACACAAAGTCCATTTGAGTCTCCCTAAAAAGAAAAGACCCGAAGTCCATTCAAGTCTCCCTAAAGAAGAGGACTCGAAGCCCATTCGAGTCTTCCTAGAAAAAAAAGAGAGAGTCCGAAGACCATCCAAGTCTCCCTAAAGAAAGTAAAATAAGAAAATACCCAGAACTCATGTCATCTGACATGTCTTAAGAAAACTCTAGGCAGAGAAACAGGACATCCTCTCTGAAATTGAGCTAATCATGTAAACACTGAGGGGAATAATCTCATATAATGGATCACGTGCTTAATAATCAAGATCGCGAACCATTGTTTTTTCATGCTAAGCCTTCCCTAGTGGATCAGAAGCTCCAAATGTCAGGTGAGTAATTAAAGGCAAAAATCGGCCATATTGTAATCTTTGTGGTAAAGTTTTACCCCAAACTTTACCACAAAGAGGGATAGCTGTAAACACCTAATTTTTGCCTATTTAAAATTTAATTTATAATAAAAATTAACATTATATTAAGCAAAAAAAAAAAAAAAATCACATAAATTATTGCAAAAATTTTTTGAGCTTAATATAATATTAATTTTCATTATAAATTAATTATAGGTTTAATTAATTAAGTTATTTAATTAAACCTATTTTTGGAAAACCTTAAATACAAATTAAATGCATAACTTGACTGAGGCACAAGCTAACACCCTATTAGATAAGCAAACATATACACATAGAGGAGACCAAGGTTCGAATCGCGTGAGGGGCAAAGAAATTTTTTACCGCATGGCGTGTGAGGTACATGTGCCCACACGTATCATGCGTATGGCACATGCGTGTGGTACACGCACATCTTGTTCCTCCCTGAACTGGCATTTAGCCACTTGAATAGCTCATTTCAAGTCCATTTGTTATCCACTTTCAAGCTCGTTTTCATCACATTGATGGAGGGATCTGGAAGTAAGCATGGAGCATTACAAATTAGAACCAAGGATCAGATCCAAAAACCACAAATTGTCCTTCAAATTTGGATTCAAAGTTCGTAAACAGTTTTTTTTTCGCACGTAATGAAAAATAGGAAAAGAATTCAAATATGATTCGTTAGGGCTTCTGGAATCATTATCTGATGCTATTATCATCCATCTAGAAACCCAATATGGTAGGTAATCACCGTATTCTATCCATATTTGCGTGAATCTAACCACTACTACACCTTAATTCGAATCTTATAAATAGGACTTTGGATTCATTGTTCTTGCATCATCAAGAAGCAACCAAACACATTAAAACACATCCATAGAATCCAACGAAACACACAAGAAACACAAAATTCAAGCTTGACATTGAGATATAGGGTTTTCTTTTATAATTCAAAAATTTCAAAATTGACACATTTAGGGCGTTTTCCGAACGATTTGAGTGAGGAAGGAAGCTTTGTGAGTACCTGATCTACTGTTTGGAAGCTTTAAAGTGATCCAAAAAGGTCGACCATCCATTCAATCAAAAACCACTAGTGGCCACCATTTTAGAAACGTCGAAAACACCTTTTATGGCCAATTTTGATCCGAACCATCGCTATAGTATTCCTCGTCATCCTTAATTTGACCATTTGATCAAGTTTAGGAATCTCAAATCACCAATTTGATAGATTTTCTAGCGGCGCACTTCGGCGATTCGACCCAACTCTGACTGCCACGACCTAGCCCAACTCTAGTAGCTCCACCCCGACCCAAGTAAGATTAATATATCGTTATTATTATTATTATTATTGTAGTTTTACATAATGTATTATTATTACCACTATCATAATTATTATAATAATTATCATTATTAGTAAAAAAATGTAGTACATGTATGAGTATATAAATGTATTAGATATATGTATTAATATTTATTGACACATAAAAATGCAAAAAAAAAAATAAAAATGAAAATTTTTCTAAGACTTAGAAAAATCTAGTTTCTAAAGTAAGAAAAATGTGTCTAATAGTTCATAAGGTCTTATATAAAAATCCGTTTTCTTAAAGAAAAATCCAATTTTAATAAATTTAAAGAGGAAAGAGTACTAAAAGCTAAAATCAACCAACAAACTAAAGTTTTTATAAAAGAACTACGTTTTATCTGATATCGGTTAGCGAGTACGTAGGTACCTCCGGGGAGACATAAAATATTAAATTCTTTTTTTCATAATTTTGTGAAACTGTTTTTTAAATTAATTGTAAATATTGGATTTTTTCACCAACTTGTAAATAAATTTGTAAAATTATGATAATTTGATTTATTATTTATTTATTATTTTTTTCTTGAGTATTTAGAGGATAAACGTTAAATTTTAAATTTTAAATTTTAAGTGGTAATCATATGATTTTAATAGGTTAGTCCCCGAATCCAAAATTTCTAGTTTAAAAAGTTTGGTTTTCTAAATTAATTTTTTTGCAGACTAGTGGCTAAGTTAGGATCATCTAATCCATTGATCCTAACTTATAATTTTTCTCAATTCTGATCAGGTGGCGACTCCAAGATTATTTTTTCAAAAATCAAATTTCTTTTAATTCTTAGTCGAGTGTTTGTGTTAAATGGGTTTGGGTTTAATACAAATCGGATTAAAAGAAATTAAACCAGAAACAAAAAATCTAAGCTCGACAAAGCTATGGTAGATAAATTTAGGTTCTTGGTTGTGGTAGATTTAAGAAGGTATCTTGGAGTGCCAATTATTTGTGGCCATATGACTTAAGCTCCATTTAGTAGTATGATTGATAAAGTTCAACAATGGTGTAATACATACAAGTTTAGCCATATCGCGATAGTAGAAAGGATCACATTAGCTACATCAGTGCTAAGTGCTCTGCCTATTTACCTTATGCAAGCCAGTCTTCTTCTAATCTCTACTTACACCAAGATTAATAAATTTCGCAATGATTTTGTTTGGGGCCACTTGTGGAAATAGCAGGGAGACTCATTTGATTGCTTGGAACAAAATCTATGTTCCCAAGACTCATGGGGGTTTAGGGCTGTAAAATACTATATAGGTAATTGAATCTTTTATGATGAAAATTATTTGGGGCCTGTTTGGTGAGTATGATTGTCTATGGTGTCAAATTCTTAAAGGGAGGTATCAAAATAACCTTATTGGTGGTATTATTGCAAAATCTAATCTATGCATGGGCTATGAAAGTTTGTCATAAAATGTAGATGATAGCGGCATGGTCAGTGGTCAAATATTTTTGGCAATCTTGTATGCTATTGTAGATGTGCCGAATGGTCTGCTGAATGGTTGTGTTAAGGAGTTTGTGGATCCAAATGATAATTAGAATTGGGAAATGCTTGCTCATTATCTTCCATCTCATTATCTAAGTCAAATTGCTGCAATTAAATCTCAAAATCCAAATGATGGGAATGATCAATTTTATTGGAAATTTTCTAAGTTCGATAAATTCTCTATGGATACTACCTATAAGTTTATTTTAAGTTGTGGTGTGTTTGCTAGGGATGAAAACTAGGAGTAGCTTTGGAAGTGGTCTAGACTTGAAAGAATTAGGATCTTTCTTTAGATGATTTATCATGGATGACTTATAACTAATGAGGAACGTATCTGATGCAATATAGTTGATTTAAGCATTTGTCTTCCATGTGACATGATAACAGAATCTGTGCTGAATGTTTTTCGTGATTGTCCATTGATAAAAAATATTTGGATGAATGTCATTCCACCAGAGCTAGAGGTTTCATTTTTTTGCTATAGATTTGAAGAATTAGCTTATAGATAACTTAAATAACAAGAATGTTAGTTTTAATAATTTTTCCTCACCTTTTATTTTTGGAGTAATTTGTTGAATGTCTGGCAGAGGAGGGAAAAGATTGTTTTTTATGATGAGTACATTCCATAGGCAAACCATCAAATTCCTATAATGCAACAGGTTCATGTTATTCCAACAAGTTATGACGAAGATTTAAAATATTCTAGCTGTTAGAGAACAAAGATTGATTTGTTGGAACTTGCCTCCACTTAGTTAAGCAATGTTTAATACAAGCAATTTGTATAATGGCAACTTAAACTAGATGGCACTGGAGGTCTTATCTAAAATGAGAGAGGTGAATAGATTGTTGGATTTTGTTGCAGCGTAGGGCCAGGCAACTGAATGGCTGTTGAACATTGGGGGATTAAGACTACTTTAGAGCTTTGTCGATCTAATAACATTACCAAATTAATTTGTGGAGGTAGACAATAAAGTAATTGCTAATTTAATTGTCAAAGATGGGATCGCTATTGACTTCAACTACAACCTATTCAGAGATATCAGAGGTTTGATCAAACAAAGCTAGGAGGTAGTTATTGTTCATATGTATAGGGAAGGAAACAAGCCGATTCCCTTGCTAATCTAACCATGTCTCCTCCTCAATGTTTCCATGGGTTCGAAGTTCTTTCTATCTATGTTAAGGAGATTATGTCTGAAGAAGATATGAGTGTCTCCTTCCTTAAAGCAGTCTATATATTGCTTTTTTTGTAAAAAAAAACAAAGGGGCCTCTATATTTAAGCGCGTGTGCATGCATATATATATATTACAAAATCTACCTTTTTCTTTTATTTGGAGGTATTGGTTTCTAGTGACGTTATCCTTATTACAAAATTGTTAGAAACGTGCATTTTTTTTTTTCACAGTAAAAATCAATCATTTTGTTACTCAACCATTATCAAAGTCAATGCAAAATCCATCAATACTTGACGATAAGAAATTAAAATTAAAAAGACTAATAAGAGTGGATTTACACCCTCACTCCCGTGGATACATTCGTTGCCTAATATGCTTAGCTGCCCAATCCATGATGTGAAACAGACAGAAGCTGAAAATTTGGTTGATTTTCCATCTGCAATCTTATACCATCGATGATCGGCTTGCAGGCACAACCTGTGCATTTTAAGACTAGTATTTTAGAAGAGACACATCTAGGATCTCTATCATACTAGTATTACACCATCCCGATATATAGAATGCATCATTTTTCAATAAGAAAGAGCACACATCTCTAATCTAATATAGAAAACCTTGCTTTTAGGTTTTAGGTAGTATTGAAAATATAATAAAATTGAAAAGAATCATACTTTTACACGCTATAATTGTCTTCTAGAATTATTAATTTTTCAAAAATTAGTAAAATTGTCACTACCCCACTTTAACTATAAAATGAATTATTTTTCACGACATTAGTTTTCAATTTTGGGCTACACAAATAATTGAGGGATAACATCAACAAATAATAGATGAATGGCTGTGTACATTTAATATGCCGAGAATAGAATTTCAACCTCCACGCCAAAACCGTCATCGATAAACTTGTTGAGATTGAAGATAATACAAATGCAAGGTGAGGAAATAATTTGAAGAACCCTTAATGTTACTCTTCATATCCTCTAAATATTTTTTCCTTAATTCCAAGCTAACATTACTCATCAATTGCTTGTTTTGTTGTCCAGTCGATCCGAGTTAGAGATTGTATTCTAAAAAATCTAAACACTTCTAAGCTCATTTATGGCAATGCATAATCATCGCTAAAACTCAATTAATACATATGTGTGTGTGTGTATATATATTTATTTCAATTTGGGAGTTAGAGTTTACTAGTTAGTGGTAAGTAGTCACCACGACAGATGTATTTATCTGATTCTAAAGTTTATTTTTTCTTTAAAGTTGTGCGTTTGGTTCATTGGTTTTGGTGTTAGTGTGGCATCTATTTCATGTCTGTTTCAATCAGATTATTTATAAAAAATAAATATAAATGAAAAATAGATATTTTTACTCATAAACATACTATATAGATAAGATATAGATAGAATAATGATGCATATTAGATATAGATAAAATACATATGAAAAACATATCATCCAAACAAACCCATTAGAATAAATTTTTTTCTTCTATTGGAAATGATGTATTCAAAGCTATATTAGTAAGAAAAAATGTTATAGGTGACGTTTCAAACAATACTATGACGATCAATTATAGAGATCCTCAAATGTGCATCTTTTTTCTATTTGGATCGTTATTTTAGTATTGTTTTCAAACTGAACAGATATTGAACCGATACAGGTATGATACCAATGACAAATTGAAAATTTTACCCATAAACCAATCAAACCAAATCAATACTGAATCAATACCAATTCTGAACCAATATTGATCTGATGCAAATCCAATACAGATAAAAATCCAATAATCCAATCAACTTAATTTAGTATTCTAACAGTTTATGCTGTACAATATATGAGCCTACGAACATGGCTTCTTCTTTTGCATATTCCGTAATGGCGGTAGTCACACGTAACCTTACAATAAAAATAACATGTATGTGTTTTTCAAAAAGCTAGGTGATAAAGGTCAATTTTCATAATTAAAAAAAATCCATTTGGATATTTTAAAAGGAATTGTTAGTATTTTATAATAGTTAAGTTATTCAATTATTTTATGATATTAATTTTCAATATTATATATATTGAAATTATTTTGTAATTTATCAAAGCATTAGTTATATCTATTTTTATTTTATAAGAGCAATATCCTTAATATGTTGTTAGTTATGAGCAGAGTCAACACTTATGGCCTTAGGTTGTGAAGGTTTAATATGAATAGGTTTTAATATGAGCAGACATTATTCTCTCTTTCTCTAAAATTATTAGTTCTTCTTGAATTTTAGCATTGTACCACACCATAGATTTTATCGATTCTATAGAATTGGCACAATCTAAAACCTTGTTTAATCTAGTTGCGCAAAGTTTCTTCTATTAACTAAATTGACAAAAACATCTTGTTTAATTTAGATTAGACAAAATCCTAGTTCAAAATAGTATTACAGTGGCTTATCAGTCAAATTAATTTGTCCATCTTCATTGATTTCTTTGTTTCATAATAATAAAAACTACCATTGTATGAAAAAAAGATTCGGATTTCAAAGATCGAATCTTTGAAAGGAATACATTTAAATCTCATATTAAAATCTATTGTATCATCATAATATCAAAGCTGCGGATTAACACACATTAAAATGGTACGTTTCAATTCTCATTTTTGTTGAATTTGATGTGGGTGCATTGGGATTAGGGTTTGTGGTTTGCTGAGATTTTAATGTATGACATGGGAAATTTTAAGCTTCACACACATGTGATTGTCTATGGAGGTATAGAAATTTTTCATTTGTAAGAGAGTAGACTTGAATTTTTATTATTTAAATTCGGTATCTATCCACTATGGTTGATATATTATGCCTTGAAATCAAGGATAAATCTTATCTATATGAATTTGCTTTTATAATGGTGATTCGAGTAACAAAATAAGCAAGAATAACCTCTTTTATTGTGACGCAACATAAAGCGTAGATAAATAAGATTTGCAATAAAAATGCAAACTTTATGAGAAAAAGTTCTCAATTAGGGTTTTAAAATATATCAAATGTTCTGATTAACAAAGAACATAATTAGTATATTAATGTAGGCAGTTTCAGAACTCAAAAGATGAAACTGTCAGCAATAAAGGATGGTTTCAATACCGATGGTGTAATGTCCAAGGCTAGCAGCTTATGGTTCAAAGCTAGTGGCGTGCGTTGCTGTCCATCATCTGCATCATTCTCCTCCACTTGGAAAAAAAAAAAAAAAAAACTTGTCCTCGAGTTTATTATTGAATGTGGTTATAGGAGTTCTTTAACCTCGAAACGAAAAAGATTCGCTTAGAATCATAAGTATCCTCTAAGATCAAATATGAACCTCCTTTGGAGCCACTCTTGTACTTTCTCTTAAATCAACCCCTTCCTCAACAACTCATCCACTTTCTCTTTCAAAATCTCACTTTCCTTTGGTTTCATTATATAAGGAGGTAAATTCAGAAGGCTAGCCCTAGGAATAAGATAAATATGGTGCTAGATGTCTCTTATTGATGGTAACTTATTTGGAATATCCTCAAGCATCATTTCTTTTAATACCTGCAATAAAGGATGAACCAACTTTGGTTGCTTCTCCACTTGTGATTCAGCATTATTCATCATAACCTGCTTCACAATCTAAGCATGTACTTGCCTGGTCTTCTTAATCTCTGCCTCAAAATCCTCTTTATCTTAGCCCTCATTCTTAGGGCATTTTCCTGTAGCCCTATCCTTTGGAGGTCGCTTGTTATCATTGTGACCATGGGTTTGCTATTCTGTAACACCCTTGGTCTTCTCTTCTAAACCAGCATCATCCTTGTACCCCTCATAATTCTTCTTTTCACATTCTTACTACATCAACTAACCTTTAGGGCCAAATTCTTTGCCTCACTCAAAGTTTGAATGACTTGCACTCTAATTCTATCCTGCAAAGCAGGCTTCAATCCCTCTAATTATGAGCTACCAGCTGTCCTTTAGATTCTAAAAGGTTATTCCATTATGCCAACCACATAAACTCAGTAGTAAATTCATGCATGGATTTGTCTCCCTATTGGCACCACTAATATTGTTGGAATAAAATATACTCATAATCTAGTGGTAAAAATTTTGACTTCATCAAGTATTTCATTCGATATCAGGTACGAATAGGACCCTTTCCTTCCGCTCTCTCCTGTATTAGATCAGTTCCCACCATGTTGAATCCATCCCCTTCAAGCAATAAGCCACTAACCTAACTCATCTTTCAAGGGGAGTCTTCGCATAATCAAAGAATCAATAAACATCTACAATCTAATCCAAGAATTCCTTAATCCTCAGGTTTCCATTAAAATATGGGATATCAACCTTAACTGAAAATCATTGATATCCCTATCATCATATCCATCTCTTCTATGACCACCATTTCGCTAATAGTGAAAATTCCCTACATCTCTATCCTTATAATCATGCCTTCTTCAACCACCATACTGCTGGTAATGAAAATTTTCGACATCTCTATCCTCATAATCATACCTTTTCTGACCTCTATACTATTGGCAATGAAAGTTTCTGCCATCTCAATCCTCATAATCATGCCTTCTCTGACCACCATATGGTAAATTGCGAGCGAATCAAGATGGTTACATATCGTTCCCTTCTGAATCCTCTTTGTAGATTGGTTATCTACGAGCAAGGATAGGTTTGTCAATAGGGTCACCATAAGCTACCTCGACCCATGGCCTTCTATTATCATTCCATCTCTTGTGTGCATTATTACCACAAGCATCTAGATGTTCCACAATCTCCTTAGAACGTTCCTTGAAATGTTGGGACACGTGATCCATCCGTTACTTTAGACGTTGCTCCAATCGTCGTAACACCTTATCCCCTTGAGGGGCTCCAATCCCCTGAACACCATCATGAAGAGTATCGCTATCGTCTTCAGTAGCCATCCCACTCTAATACCACCTGACGTAGTGCAAAGCATAGATAAACAAGATTTGCAATAAAAATGCAAACTTTGTGAGAAATATATCAATCCAATGGAGGCAGTTTCAGAACTCAAAAGGTGACACCATATCAATAAAGGATGGTTTCAATACCGGCAGTGTAATGTTTAAGGCCAGCAGGTTACGATTCAAAGCTGGTGGTGTACGTCACTATTCGTTATTCGCATCGTATTGATACTAGGTTTCATGATGAAGTTTTCTATGATGTTGTCAATATCAGTAATTGCCACATATTTGGGTTGTCATGGAAGTTAAGTTACAATTTATCATACAAACACTTGAATAAAACATATTTTCTTAAGGAGTTGCGAATTATGTTATATCCTTTATCCCTAGAGTCATTCACGGAGTATTTAGAGGTGATTAAGGTTCTTACAAAAGGTTAGCAAGATAAAAGATAAATGCAAACTTACGATTGGAAGCTTGAATCAAAGCTCTAAGAGTCACTTACTAAGAAATGAGTGTAGGAGTAACTTTGAAGAAATAGAGAAAAATTCATTGTTAACAAAGATGTAGAGGTTTAGAGGAGATAATTGTGAATGTTGAAGAGACAATAGTGATAGAATTTGTGGAGGTTGCAGTAGATGAGTAAGGTATGCCTATAATTGAGAGTTTACAAAGTGACTTAGGTCAAATCTAATTTTATACTTTAGAACGGGATCAAAAATTACATTACATGAATATAGTTTTTTCTACCATTATAACATTCATGTCATGTATTCAATTTATTATTTTCACATATACCTATGATGCGCATTTGGTTATGAAGATTTGCATTGATGGAAGTGCTACAAACAAGCCAATGTGCTCATGAGCTACTTAAGCTCGACTTTGCTCAAGTTTAATTTAAAAATAAGTTGAAATCGGGCTTAAAATTGGATCATTTATCCAAGCAAGTTGATTTCACGCTTTAATTTAAGGTCATGAGTTAGCATGTGATGAGCAAACTTGTTTAGGCTTGTGAATAAGCTCATGAGTAGGCTTGTTAGTAGATTTATGAGTATTATATTTATAATATCTTATATATAAATATATAAATGGAATAATGAAAACTAATTTCTATTTAATATATGTACTGGTTTGAAGATAACTGTAGACCAAGTTTTAAAATTTGTATATTTTCTTTTACTAATCTTTATCTAGCCACAATTTCGCGCACTTATCAAAGTAGCATAGTAGAAAGATCTAGGTCGTATTCCACAAAAAAGTTGGCAATTATTTCTACTCACTCTTTTCCTATTGTTTAGTCTAGTAAAAACAGAGAGAAATTTACCTAATAAAAAATCAACTAAGTTAAGCCTAAACTAACAACTTTCACAACAAGCATAAAAGAATTAGGATAAATCAATTCACTAGGTCCTTAGGTTAAGCTTCACCTTAGATCTATTCATGTAACTCAAGAAATTCTCAATAAATGTTGTCTTGAATTCTTGAACTGTCAGATTCAGTGATGCAAGTTAATGTCTCTCTCAAGGTTAAGAACTCTGGATCTAGACCATCGAATCTATTCACAAGCTATTGGCAATTTGGATCCGCATAAAGATAAAAAAAATCCTTTGATAAAAACCCATTTTAATGAATTTAAAATCAAGTAACTGAAGGTTTTACCACTTCTATCCCTAGAAAGTTATGAGCAACCTCATCAATAGCCGCAATCTATTCATTAAAATGACCTTTCGATCTATTTAACAAATTTATACATGAACCTATATTATGCACTATACAAATAAAATATCTATTAAGCTTAAACTATTGAATTCAATAAATCAACACTGGATCAATTTAAACATAGTAGAGTTACATGAAATTGACTTATGGATCTACAAGATCAAAGCTAAATCAACTACCCCTCCATGGATGTAACCGTACAGATCAATATTTCAAAGAAGTAATCGAAGAGCATAATGAGATAGAGCAATCAAATCATAATCCTTAGTGAATTGAAATAATAAAATCCAAACATCATTGTGTAAACCTAAAAACCTGTTGAAGTCTACAAAACCCTCTCTAAATTTCTCTCTATATACAAAAAGAGTGTTTAGATATTTTTTTCACCTATTTTGCACTTACCATCTACTTAGGGTTTTGTGAAAAGCTAGTATTTATAATATGATAGACGTTGATGTGGAAAATCTATTGCAACAAACTTTATTCAAATATGATGCGCATAATAAGATAGGGTTACAACCTTGATCGCAACCCCAATTGTGAGGTGTGGTAGAAACTGCTTTAAGTTCATCTAAGTGTGGTTACTCTCTATTTAAACCATGGTTTAAATCACGGCCTCGCTTGATGGCTTTGATTGGCTCGGTTTCCACTTTCTTTTCCCTCGATTGCAAATGCAAGGGTTGCGGTTTTATCCTCCCTTGTTGTTTTTGCTTCAATTCTTAATCAAATAACTTTGTTTATTCCTTTAGTGCTCAATGGAGCTAAAAAAACAAAAAATAAATAATAATAGCATAGATCTATGGGAATTTCATACAAAAGTTAATCAAATTAAGCACAATTACCCTGATCTGAATAGAGTGAAATTCACTTATCATGTATCTACATATTTGTGGCACTTATATATTATTTTTAGGTTTGAAGAAAATGGAGAACTTGTTATTTAAATGAATCAAGCTTGAGCTTAAATTTTGGGCTTGATCAAAAGCTCGGCTTAGCTTAAGCTTCATTTGTAAATGAGATAAACTCGAGGTTGATATAAATCTCTTTCAGTTAAATGAGCTAAGTTTGAGCTTGAATTTAAATTTTGGTGAAAAGCTTAACTAAAGCTCAAGCTCAATAATTCTCTAATGAGCTGAACTCAAGCCTTCAAAAGCTTAACCCAACTTGACTTTACAGTCTTAATTGATAGGGTATATGATGAGTAGAAGGAATAAATGTTGTTGATAGCACAACATGGCTGTGTGGTTGTAAGATCAATGTGGTTTTCTTTTACAAATTTATCTTTGATCTAGGTACGTACACTTTCTAAGATTTAAAGTGAAACTTCTTAGGGAAAAGGCAAAAAATATTATTTTTTTTAAATTGTAAAATTGCCATTGGGAAGAAAATATTCTCAGTTTTATGCAAGTTGACCTTGTCTCTTCAAGAGAGGAGGTCGTTAATGCTTGACCTCATCACTCCAAGAGACGAGGTTCATTATTACTAATGATCTCATCTCTTAAAGAGACGAGGTTCATTTTTACTAATGATCTCATCTCTTCGCAAGACAAAGTCTTTTAGTAAGAACCCCATCTATTAAAAAGATGAGGTCATTAGTAGATAATCTCATCTCTTAAACAGATGAGGTTATCAATAATTATAACCCAAGCCTAACTTCGATATATTTCTCCCAGAAAATCCCCAATTTTGAAACCCTAACCCTAGCTTCCATTTTTCTTAGTGTGATTTAGGCAAAATCGGGCATCATTTGGAGTTAGATCGATTACCAAGTGTTGGGGAAGTGATAAGATCGTGAAGAAGTGAAAAAATTTAGGAGAAATTTCTCGAAATCATGCCGAAATCGATAGGTAATGCCTCTAAATTTTTGCATGAATTTTCACTTTTTTCTGGTGTTGTATTAAATGTTGAGATCCTACATTTGCTGTTACTATTATTACATTGTTGTATGGGTTTGAGAAACGAGTTTGGTATGATGTTTGTTTTTTTTTTTTTTATGTTTTTTTTTTCATTCCTTTCGAACTGAAGAAATTTTTTATATTTGGATTTTTTTCCGTATTTTACCTTTGTTTTTTAGTTGTTGTAGTTTTTTTCTTTTCCATATAGTTGATGTAATTATGATGTAGTTGTGATTATACTTTTTTATTTTTTAAAATTAGGAACCAAATTATGAAATCATATATCGGTATACATCATACACGTTGATCATACACTATTAGAAGAATAGGGTGAATATAGTAGCATTAGTAAAGATGCTTAAATTTTGGATGAGTGCCATAAATAAGTTGTGGTGTGAATTTCATGCATTCACCCTATATTTTATGGGATAACAAGGTAGGTGAGGAGAGAAAATAGATAAGGCCAAGTTTGTACTGTATGCTTATGGCAACATTGTGGAGGGGAATGATGGTTTTGGTTATGATAAGTGGCCAGTTGCAGTGGTCAGTGTTAGTAGGAACTCAACATATGAGCAAATTCTTAACATAATTTGTAATAGACTTAAGGTAAATAGGTCTACTTATCGAGTTAAGCTATATCATAGGGTAGATATTGAAGATAGGACGCTATGCTATGATATTATTCTATGAGTGATTGATGATGATGATGATGCACATGAGATGTTGGTGTACACTGAAGGATCAGTGCCTATTTATGTGCAGATATTTGGGAATGAATTGTCATAGGCACCTACAGGGAAAGTGGGTATTGATGGAAATATTGGTAGCCAAGGGATGGTAGACTTAAACTCACTCTAATCTAGACAATAGGTAGCGCACAAGTGCAGATGGGTAACTTTGAAAATACTACACCAAATTGGGCATGTGATCACGTTACTGATGTGATACAAGACTCCTTGGCAAATGAATCTAGTGATGATTGTGATGATGATGGAAATGATAATGTGGTAGCTTTTCCCCAGGAAGATGCCGCAACCTACGTACAATGTGATAGAAAGGACTGACACCGTTTTATGGGTCCCACAAATGTTGATGCAGTTAGGAGCTTAGAGCCAGTACCCTTTTTCATTGTTGATGTTGATAGTTGTTATGCTACATTTAATGAGTAGGAAATGAGTGTTGGAAATTGGAGTTTCAGTGATGAATTCAAGGTTGGAATGTAGTTTGAGACTAAAGATCATCTCATATGGGCAGTTAAAATGTGGCATATATCTAATCATTAAAGTTATAAGGTGGTAGACTTAAACACAAGGTCATGGGCAGTTAGATGTACTGATTTCCATAATAGAGGTTGTAAGTGGAGACTCAGAGAGAGTTACAAGAAGCATGATAGGTGGTTTCACATCACTAAATATGAAGGACCCCATACTTGCTTGGATGAAATCACTAGATAGGACTACTCTTAGCTAGACTGCACTAGCATGTCTAAGTGCATTATATTGGAGATTCATAATTCTCCAGATGTGAGAGCGAAGGACCTATAATTAACTATCTTGAAAGAGTTTGGGTACAATGTTCATATGAAGAGAATCCATGAATGAAGCAAAAAGCTATTGAATAGGTGTATGGAAGTTGGAAATAGTCATATGTTGAGCTCCCACATATACTTAACGCCATAGAAAAGGCAAACCCAGAAACAAAGGTTGAGTGGAAAACTATGGATTCAGATACAGCAGGACACGTCTTCCTTGATAAACTCTTCTGAGCATTTTCCCCTTGCATTAAAGCGTTCCAATACTACAGGTATGTTCTAGATATATGCTTATATTTATTTATTAAGGATTGGTATTGATGAACTAAGATATATTTGTTAATTGTTTGTAGACCTGTGGTCACAATTGATAGCACCTTTTTATATGGCAAGTACAAACACAAATTGCTCATCGCAGTAGCAGTAGATGGGACAAATCATATAGTTCCATTTGTGTATTGTATTGTCGATGAGGAGAACGAGGACTCATGGAGTTGGTTCCTTGCAAAATTGTTCCAACATTTTACCAAGGATCTTTCAAATATCTGCTTAATATGTAATTGGCATGCCGATATTAAGAGTGCAGTTAAAGATGAGCATGATGTGTGGCCTAGAGGGTGGCTATGGTGGTGATGTATCAGGCATGTTGCTAGCAACTTTAATTGGAAGGCCAAAAGTAAGGAATGTAAGGAATTAGTTAAAAGAGCAACATACCAAATGCAGATGAGAAAGTTTCATGGTTACTTCAATGTAGCAAACCAAAGTAGTCCATGCATGTGGACTTGTCTTACAATGAAGGTGTAAGATTCAGAATTAGTACAACAAACATGATCGAAAAGTATAATTCCGTTCTAAAAGATGCTCAATACTTTAAATAAGTAAAGATGAGAGGCTAGCGAAGCAATGCATTCAAGTATGTTGCTTACACCTTATGTTGCAATGAAGTTTGAGAGTTAGAACAATGTAGCAAGTGCGCATTGGGTAACATGTTTTGACTACCACGAATGAATATTTGAGGTTGTAACCTCTTCACGCCTTATAATCTATGGCTAAAAGGGAAATCACATTCACAAAGTGGAGTTGTGAGTAAGCAAATGCACATGCAATAAGTGGCAAACATATAGAATCCCATGCTCCAATGCAATGGTAGTAATGGGAACTCTGCACATGGATTATGTTGGCCAAGTTAGGCAAGGGTATAGATGGGAGAAGCAGCTGTAGGTGCATGGGCAATTCTTCATACTTGCAACAGATAAGGCCAATTGGACTCCTCTCGACATTCTAAAGTAGCACCCCATCCTAGGACTTATTAGGAAAAGGGGTAGTCCTAGAGAAAAACGATTCCAGAATGAGATGGATATTGTAAATGGCCTACGAGATTATTCATGTGATTCGTGTGGCCAAACATGCCATAACATCAGAAGTTGTCCTAGTAAGCAAGCAGCTAGTAGGACCCTTACAAGATAGTCGAGTCATAGTGGTATTTGTTTGGTTCTTCTCATTTCTTTTGCTACATTTATGTCACATACTTTATTTATTCTTGCTTTTTGTACATATGCTTCTGTTAGCACTATTCCTTACTTTCTTCATTACAGATGGATCCAGGATCGCTCGATAACTCCATACTTACAGGGTAGCCTATTCATAGATTGAGGCTGACATGAGAGGGACATGTAAGATTATTTCTTAATCCTATTACTTAGATCATAGGCGAAGCTCAGACGACAGAATGACATACCTGTAGTTCTAAATGAAAGACTTGTTCCATTTCTATCGCATGTTGGTTCCATAGGTGCTGCTCATATACCATTTGTACAGTTGGATTGTCGCCTTATTACAGCTCTGGTAGAGAGACGGTATTCAAGAACCCACACGTATCACATGCCAATGGAAGAGTGGACTGTGCCATTACAGGACATTGCTGTACTCACTAGCTTGCCCATCGATGGCCATGCAGTTACTGGCACATCTCGGGTTGATTGGCCAGAGTGATGCCACTAGTTATTGGGAGTTAAACCACAGGCCGGTGTGGATATGGATGGTGGCTGGCTGAAGATGTCATGGTTAGATACACATTTTAGAGTGGTACCTGATCAGACAAATAATATCACTCTTCAATGATATGCTCGAGTATATATTTAAAGCTACTGGCTTTATTGTTGTAGACAAATCGTCCAATATGTTTCATGTTATGTACCTCTAGTTGTTCGATGACTTAGAGAGAGTAGGGCTATCACACCCCAGAGGGTACCCTAAACGTGGAAATCCACCGCATATAATATTAAAGCTAATGAATGACAACCTTAGTCATGCAGGAGCTTCAATATCACATGCAAGGCGTGCTTCCAAGATAGTAGGAGACTCACTGGGGTATTACATTTAAGTAGATAATAAAAGCAAGCAAGAACTTATATAAATAAACATAAGATTTCCATAAATAATATCCTTACATCATCTCAAGGGCATTCCCCCGCTTTAATAGTCTTCCAAAATAGTAACAACTATAACATAAGCCTACTATAGAGATTTTCCTAGAAGCCTATGTTCAAAACTTAAATACATAAAGTTTCTCCCAAAAACTCGTAGTAGCTTATACTCGTACCTAGCATATGGGGCTCCTTGGGGTCAACCAAGGGTAATCGTACTGTAACAAAAAGCTATAAGGGTATAAACAAAACTAGCTTAGTGAGATAATTCCATCTATAAGATATTTCCATAATTCATACAAGTATTTTAATCAAAGCATATGAGAATGCACCAATCATATGAACATACAAGATACACACGATTAACCGGAAATCAAGTGTAGTATGGATTTAACGCCCTCCATGACAAGGGTTGGGAGGTTACAGGCCCATACGACCATCAATTTCTACAGATTTACCGGCTCCTGCTTGTCCTGTAGACTTTCCGGCTCCTACTAGCCACCATCTAGACTTTCCGGCTCCTACCAGCCACCACTACCATTTCCTCATTTCCCCACATGAAGAATAGTAGTGAAACAAATGTGGCTTATGTGAATGATATGCATGAATTGATTTCAATATAGTTTTAACCATAAATGTTAGTTCAAGTTAAAGGCGATCAACACAATTTCCATCATATCAATATAAAAATCACAATTTATTTATCAAACCAACTTCTAATATTCTTAACTTATATTCAATCATTCATAATACCTAGTCATAAAACAATTATCCATTTTATCTTTTTCTTAATTGCTAGTGCTTCTAATTACAAGTACAAAATAAGGAAATGTAACTTAATAAAAGGAATAACTCACTCCATATCGATAGATCCTAATCGAAGTAATCCTCCGGAAACACGATCTCGGATCCTTCTTCACCTAAACAAGATGGAATACCCAAAATAAGTCTTTCATGAAGTTTTTATTCTTAAAGATCTTAAGCTTTTCTCAAAATCGCGGTAAAATCGTATAAGAGGAAATTCCAACTTAAAATGGCCATAACTTGCTCATTTTAACTCGGAATTTCGCAAATAATATATCGTTTTCTACCTATCCGAAAAGATCTACACATTTATAAGCTTATTTTCATCAAACTAAGTCGTTTGGGTCTCAAAAAGGCAGCGATCAAATTCATTACGAATTTGCAAAAACTTGATTTCTTCCTTTTATCAAAAGCTCACTTGAAGAGATAGATTCTCCAAATATTTTTGTGATCTTTTTGAAAGGTATAAACATATATGTAATGACTCATAACAAATGTATGAAGTAAATAAAGTTGTCTCAATTTACGAAATAGTAAAGTTTTGAAAGATTTTGAATTTAAGAATTTTTGAAGTGTCCATTTTTCTTTGAAAAGATTTTGAGTTATTTGAAATGAGTATTTTTTTTCTCTAAATTTAATTGCTTGTAATTGCTTTAAAATTATTTTAAGTTGTTTATGATGAGTATCTCTTTTCTTTTCCTAAATCTTATTTTCATAATCTTCTTAATTTCTTAAGGAATGATTTTTATTTTCTAAACTTAGCTTTCAACACTTTTTGAAAGTATTTGACACTTCTATATTTAGAAATAACTTCTTGACTTCTTGAGATCATCTTATTTTAATGAAAAGGAATTTCTATTATATGGAGAAAAGATGAAGTTGTTGAAAAATCCTTGTTTTCTTAAAAATCCTTTTTATGTATGTTTATAAGAATCTATTAGGAACTCCTCTAAGTTTGTTTAAAAAAATGGCTTCTTAGTTCTTAGAAAAACATTAACTACTTGTTTTTGTTTCTAGAAAAGAATCTTTACTTTTTTTTTTAAGAAAATATTTCTTCATTTGTTTTGTTGAGACAAAACCATTATGTTCATGCATGAATATGAGTCATAAGTTATGAAAACATAAAGGAACATAATACTTGAAAGAATAAGCTATTAAGAAAATAAATCAAGTATTGGAACCTTAGCTTGTTCAAGGTATCCAGGGACCAAGAAATGACTAGTCCCAAAAGAAGAAAAAATGTTTTGACTTGATGAGGACAAGTCTAAGACTAGAAAGACTAGTCTTAAAAACAACTTGAAATTAAATAAATAGCAAGGAAGTAAATAAATTGCATGAAAGGTAAATAAATTGCAAGACAATGAACTTATATGCTCTAAATATTATATATAGCTATATAGATAAATTAGATAGTAATGAACATAAAAGAACATAAAGGAGTTGAGATTATGAACAAAAACAAAGTATGAACCTATTGTTGCTTTCTTAACCTTCATGGTCTTAGAAAACACACACTAAGTAGATGAACATAGGAATTTTTTGAAGAAAGTTTACCTAAAAGAAAAAACTAGAGAGAGCTTTCTTGTAAGAACTTCTTGGAGAGATTTTGGGAGAATTTAAGTATAGTAACTTTAGTGTAGAAGAAGTGTGAAAGAAGTGAAAGTGTGAAGGGGTATTTATAGGAAAATGTGGGAGATAAATTGTGTTAATTAAATAAAGTAAAAATAAAACAAATTGGGCATGGGAGAGGGGTGGTCGGCGCAAAAATGGAGAAAGGAGAGAGGAAAATAATTTTTTTTGTCTTTTGATTAATTAAAAGTAAGAAATGAAATATGTAAAATTGTATTGGAAATGAAAATGTGTAAGGAATAGGTGTATGGGTTGTAAGAGTAGGTTGTAAGAAAAAGTAGAGATAGATGAATAGTGTAGAATAGTAGAAAATAGTGTATGTAAAAGTAGACATGACAATTAAATGCCGGTAATAAGAAAATACGCGTATAAATACGATATATGATATTTTTAGCTACCGAAAAATTACAAAATTGATATATTTGAAAATCTTATATTTTTACGAGTCTAATAGTATATTAGAAATATTTTTCCTATTCCGAGCTCTTGGACACATTTTTCAAGAACTGTGTCCGATCGGGTTCAAAAGACACTCGAATTTCGCCGAACTGATATTTTTATATAACCTATAGCTATTACGAACCATTATAGCTAATTACTCAAACTTCATTTTCTAGGGCTAGAGAAAACGGAAATGCCGGACTTAAGCGGTTACGGTAAACTAGGATTTTGTTGACTTTGGAAAATCCGGTTGACTTCCGATTAGGGTTTAAACTTTTAATTCGAATCCAAAAATTTCGGGGATTTACAAGGGTAGTTCGTACGAGGAGCATCTTGCTTGGCATGGCTATGCAAATAACTATGTATGGCTTCCCATATAGACACAGGTGATATAGCAGACCATTAATAGTCTTGCACATTTGGGCATGGGAGCACTTCCTACACATCGCCCCACTGCGCCGACAGATCACATCAGTTACAGTGGATTGCCTATTAATCAGTTATTGGGGTGTTGCTTTCGATGTCACCTACTCCCCCACACATTTGTTGTTCGAGTATAGGGGGTGTTTTGATAGACAGCTTCCCAGCTAGGTATCAACTCATACATTTTATGTGTTCACGTGTATATAGTTAGATTATGTTTACTAATGTATACTATACTTTTTTTCTTCTATAGGTTGTTTGGGACCCCTACGCCGTTATTATGTATTCCCTCTCTGTGTAAGGCCAGACTAACAGTGACATATGGCATGCTCGAGTCCCCTTAGTTTGCTTTCACATTATCGAGCACTACTACTCGGACAAGGTGCTCAGACAGTTTGATATTTCCAATGGATCCTCTACCTACAGTTGATATGAGAGCCCTACATAAGCTAGACTTATGAGGGTGTTCCAAGTAGAATTAGGTGACAGAGCACAGCAGGTGGATAGCTGAGTGGGATAGTAGTGTGATCGCATTGTCAAGATATCAGATATTCATATCGGTACGTCTGCAAATTATTTGACTGGTACTATGCGATCACCAGGCATTGGATCAGTCATATAGGGGCCATTATTTGATATATGGCAAGTTCACTGACTACATAATCTATATATGGATTTACACTGTGTTTGTTATTTACTAATCTACTTGTTTCCTCTTGCTTGCAAGTAGATTTCATCTACAAAGTCCCAAACATGCCATCAGAGGACACTCCCGCCACTGCACAAGATGTCATTCGTATAGTGAATGAGTTTATGGGACATAATTTGAATGATTCAAGGCTAGCAGCACCACCACTACCACCACCAGCACTTGAAGACCCATAGCCTCAGCCTGCACAAAGACAGTGACCAGCTAGAGAGAGGCATGTGTAGGGACGGGATTGAGGTCAGGAATGAGAGCGAGCTGAAGGTGTACATATCAGAGACGAGCCTTTATCCTCGCATGCACACGTATCTGATGCGCCGAGCCTTCCATAGTTTCTTCATTCCAAGCCTGGTTTGTCATCATCATAATATGCTCATCTAGATGAGACCCCATGTCAGACATAGCATACACCGAATTCCACAACCCCTTTACTCCACAAAAGAGGCAACCGTCATTGCTACATGATATGGGGGAGGGACTCACCTAAGTGGAGCTAGACCTAGTCTCATTTCATCCTTATGGTGTTAGTGGTGGAGATAGGGATGCCACACTCAATTAGGTGGATCCGACTATGGAGCTTCCTCATCACGATGTCCATCAACGTATACCATTCTCTCGAACTTTTATCAGGTGGAGACGAGGGAGGTGGGGCACCCAATAGTAGCTGTTTTGTAGATTTTTATCTTTTATGATTCTTGAATATAGATTCTTATTTTCTCTCATTGATTGTAGTTAATAGAACATTCATGTAATTAACACATCATTCATTTGATTCTTCAATATTATGAGTTTTCTATTATGTTTGTGGTGAATGGTTTCATAATTCTGTTATGATTGAATGAATTGGGTTTGGCACTGAGCTTTGATGGATTGGGTCTAGGAATACTATTGTAGTTGGGTCTAGGAATAATAAGGATCAATTTTCAAGAATAAGAAGATTTATTTTATTTGCTTATTTGAAAAGAACTTATTAGTATTTTAAATTAGTTAAGTTATTCAATTACTTTGTATTATTAATTTTCCTTATTATATATTAGGATTTTTTTTTTTTTAACAATTTATGAGATTCTTAGTTATTTCTTATTTTATTTTATAGGAGTTGTCTTTTATCAATAGTTAACTATGAGTAGTCCTATTTTTCATTATAATGAACCACTTCATTATGAGTAGATTCCTTTTGGGTCATTGTTTTCTCTTTCCCTAAACTTATCAATTATTTTTTACCTATGGTGTTCTACAACCATAAGTCTTATTAATTCAATATAACTATGGTGATTTAGCACCTTATTTAATCTAGTTGTGGCAAGTTTATCTTATCAACTAAATTGTCAAAACTTTTTGTTTAGTTTTATATTTGGTATCATTGGCTTATTGATTGATTAAAGAAAACCTAGTTCAAATTAGTTTGATTATGGCATCATAGATTTATCAATCAAATTAATTAATCCATACCTATTAATTTGTTTCTTTTGTAAAAATAAAAAAGACCAAAAATACAAAAGAAAACCCTAGGTTTCAATGATCCAATCTTTGAAAGAAATACACTTAAATCTCTAATAAAATTTATTCGTATTATCAGAGTATCAGAGCCATGGATCGACATGTGTCAATTAGTAAATTTTAGTTTTCATATCTTATTGAATCTAGCATGGGTGTATTAGAATTAAGTTTGGTGGTTTGTTGAATTAGAGTTTTTTTTTTTTTAATCTAATTGAAAAGTCAATGAGATGAAATTAAATAGAAAGTTTTTTCCAGTCTAGTTGATAAAAGAAGCTCCCATAAATTAAATAAGGTTTTAAATTATCACAATTCTAAAAAATTGATAAGATTTAGTGGTGTAGAATTCCTCAATTTAAAAAGTAATGACTAAAAAAGAATTGTATTTAAAAAAAAAAAGTTGTTGAATGTTCTATAAAAATATCAATGTTGTTAAACTCGATTGAGTGACTAGAGATTTGACTCAGACATGATAGAGGGTCAAGAGTCAATGGGGAAAATCAAGTTGGACTGGAGGTTGAATCACGGTTACGCCGAATCATTCCCAATGTCAAGTTATGTTCAACCGAGTTATATCAAGCAGATAACATTGTGAAAAGTAAAACATAGTTATATTAAAGCTTGACAACCCATAGGACATATGTGTCATATAATAAAAAATATGATTGCTCATAACTAACAACTTAAAAATGATATAACTTTGATAAAATAAAAATAAATATAGCTAATATTATCATAAATTTTAAATTAACCTAATACATAATGATAAAAATAATAACATGAAATAATTAGATAATGTAACTTATAAAAAATACCTATAAGTCCTTATAAAATAACTAAATAAGATAAACCTTCCTATTCCTACACATTGATCCCTATCATCACCCTGAGCTAAAAAAGATTCACTTTTTTTCAATCTTAGAAATTTTATTTGCCTGGTCAAAAAATGAATTGGAAAAAGAAAAATATACAAATCCTACTATAGCTTTACAGTGGTATCTGCAACCTGTACTCCTTCCATTCGTCGTGTACTCTATTGATGTAAATCTTCAAAGCCAAGATACTCATCAAAGGTAGAATTGAAAATGACAAATTGAGTACATGATTATTGTATTGATAGAAACCATGAACTATGCTCATGTGTCATAATTTCTAATCCTGCTGTGAATTTTAAAATAAAATTTCATACAAGTTACTTCACAAATTCTCAATTATAGGAACACTCTTCTCATTTACCATGATCTCCATGAACTTTTTCTCTATTGTATCTTCAAAATCCACAACTGTCTCCTTTGTAATCTCTACATCTTCTTAAACAACAATAATTTCTTGTGAAGTCCCTGTTTCTTAGTACTCACCTTTATGTTCAACTCAATAGATGATTTGGAAACCTCTTATTCAATTTTCTCATCTTTCATTTAGATTTTCCTTTCATCTCACCAACTTTGCATAAGATCCCTAACTACATGTAGAACTCTAGGTATAGAGGATAGAACACAATTTGCAGCTTAAGAAAATGTGTTATTCAAGGTTTTGTACCATATATTGCAACTCGACTTCTATGCCTAAACATATGTGACAATCACTAATAATAGCAACGTCACATAAAACTTCATCACAAAACCTAGTACAATAGAATACGAGTATGATGTATGAATGGTTTCAAGGCTTAATATATTAACCTCAATGTGGGAAATTTAAATTGACAAGACAAGTATCAACTTTAAATAACAAAAACTCTTACTCTCCTATAGAAGTAAAATTTTTGTGCCCCACACAATCACTTACACACACAAAGCTTAATATTTTTCATATTATAAATTAAAATCTCAATAACCAACCAATTATAATCCCAATACACCAAACAATGAATTCTACAAGATAAGAGAATTGAAAGTTATCAATTTGACACAAGTCAGTCCACAACTCTAATACTACAATGATACAAATAGATATCAATGAAAGCCCTATATTATAAATTAAAATCTTAATAAAAAACCAATTCTAATCATAATACACCCATGATGAATTCTAGAAGGTAAGAGAATTGAAACTTATCAATTTGACACAAGTCAATCTATAGCTTTGATACAATGATGATAAAAATAGATTTCACTGAAAGATCTATACATATTTTTTTTTCAAAGAAAGATAAAATGAAATAGATAAATGATAGTTAATATGACATGTTAGTTAATTTATATAATTAAGAGTAAATTAAGAGAATTTATATATTAATAACTAGATTAAACATTGAAGTTAAGTATAAATTGAACTTAGTTAATCAACCTAAGTTCAACTTGCCTTGATAAATCTAAATAGCTAAAATATATTAAACTAATTAAGATCTCATAAGGTATATTACAATGCTTTAATGAAATGAATACATATAACTTAGTAAACAAATTAACTTTAAAGTGAATTTTGAATATGAAGTGAGCTTAGTTTAAAATTGACAAACTTAGATTAATTAAGATATTAATGGATATATAATAATGATTTAGAAAGATATTTGAATATAACCTAGTAATTGAATTAATTGATTAAATCTATTCAACTTAACTAAGATTAAGTTACGTTTATATTAAACATAACTTGGATTATAATAGACTTAACAACTAATTAGATTAAACATAGTTTTTAAGTATAAAATGAATTAGTTCATAAATCTAAGTTCAAATAAACTAAATAGACTTTAATGAGTTAAAATGAATTAGATTGATTAAGTTTAATTAACTTGGTTAAGTTAAGATAATATATGCTTAATAAATTATAATTAACTTATATCAAAATGTTAGGTTAAACTTTGAATGGTAAGGAGTACGTAATGTCTAAAATATGTTAGACTAAAGCTTTGTTTAATAAAAAAAATAATTTGACAGATAACAAAAAATTGTCTATATCTTGGTAGAGCGATCTTCGTAGCCATGGCGAAGTTCTTATTTCATGTCTGATCAAATAGAAACATAAAATGAATGTTTAATATGAAATTGGATATAAGTTAATATAATTCAATTGCTTATATAATTTAATCTTGTGAACAGATGTTTGGATTTGGTTTCTACTTCTCTTGGATTGTCTTTTGATCTTCGTCTGGTTTAGATATTGTACACGATAACTTGCGTGTTATATGCTAGGATAGGCATCCTAAATGAATTAAAACTTAAATTTAGCTTAATAAATGAGTGTTGCTTGCGCTTGTATCATTTAATCTAATCCAGGGAGTGACAACCTGGTTCGAAGCGGGCATGGTAATTTAGGCGCTTAGGCTACCTCCATCGTGATGCAATAATATTTATAAGTGATTCATCAGGTAGCCGATGGGGCAAATTGATGTGAATCAAGTATCATCAAATTTAAAGCCAACCAAGTTGGAGTCCAACAATCAATTTCAAGGAATTGGAGGCCTGTTGATTAGGGTTCTAATGACTAAAACATGAGCTAAGTGAGATAAGCAAGTCTATAAACTGGTTTGGGACACGAAACATTGAAAATTTTCAAATATGGGAGCAGTCAGACCTATACACTGCCGTCCTATAATTCAAGAACAGCCGACCTTTGAAGATTTGATGTACGTCGCTCTTTAAGGCTATCGACCCGTATCCTTACACCGCCAGTGTATCCTCCTAAGTCGCTGACCTTCTTCTCTCGGAAAATAATTCCAATTTCGTCTTTTCTTTTTAGGTCGCCCAACTTCTAATAAAGGTTTCCGACTTATGTTCGGAGATAACTTTATTTATTTAAAGTTGTCTTTTTGTATTTCTTTGGTGTCTTTCCGTATTTCCTTATTTTAATGTTTAGTTGCTTAGTTTTAAGGCTAATTAAAGCCTATATAAATTTATAATTTGCAAACATATCACATATCTTTTTTATCAATGAAAATTAGAGAGTTTTCTTTATGAATTCCCAAGTGAATTCGTTTATGAACTTATCAAGAATTTCCTGTGGTGTTTACCCCTTTGACTTATCAATTGGTTTGCCATCACCAGTTGTCTATGACTATACCAAGGTTCTTACCTCCAAATAGGTAACGAGTCATGGTTTTCCATTAGGTTTCTTAGAATGATCTAGGGTTAAATTTTAGATTTTGATAGCGGCTTTCATCATAGGTTGGTGTGGTGCGTTCCTATCATATCATTTGTATCAAAGCTAAGGATTTCTAAGAATTCCATATCCTAGTTCGATTGGAGGTAACACTCGAATTGTTCATATCTTTTGTTTGTTTTCTTTATGGGTTTTGGAATTGTCTAATCTTAGTTTGAGAGTCTTTGATTAAAAAAAAAAGAGAAGAAATTCATGTTAAAAAAAATATCTTTTAGGTTTTTGTGAAAGTTATGATTTTTAGATCTAGAGTTTTGATTTTAAAAAAATTTTGAGTTAAATACGAGTCATTGATGATAAACCTATCTTTCATACAAGATGTTTGGTAAATAACAAGGTATATAGTTTAGCGATTGATAGTGAGAGTTTTATAAATATTGCTAGTACCTTGTTGGTGGAAGAATTGGGTTTGGAAACTTTAAAGCCTAGAAAACCATATAGATTATAGGATAAGTGTGGAGATCTTATAGTGACTAAGCAGGTTATGATTTCCTTTTCCATTGGAAAATACTGTGATGAAATTCTGGTCATATTTTGTTGGAGCGACCATGGAAGTCTAAAAGGAAAGCTAAGTATGATGGATGCAAAGATTGCTATTCATTGGTTTTCAACCAAAAGCGAGTGAATTTAGTACCCCTTGATCCATGGAAAGATATTGAGGATTAGATGATGATAACAATGCAATTCAAGAAAAAAGAAAAAGAACAACAAAAGAGTGGTCTAGAAAAGATTGAGAATGAAGAAAAGAATGGAAGGAGTGTGAGCGAGAAAAAGAGTGATAACACACTAGATAGCAATGAAAGAAAAGAAATTGAGTGTGAGACTCAAACGCCAGTGAGTGGGGGGGTGAAAAGTAAATGAATTTGAGTGATGAAAAAGAAGAGAATGAAAGTGATAAAAAAGAGAGATTGAGAGTGCTATTTTTTTTTTCCAACTAATGATCTTAATTTCTCTTTTCCTAGTGAAATTGTTTCACAGCTACATGATTCTCAAGATTTGTGTTCCTAGAAAATTCTAGATGAAATTTATCATCAATTGGATGTCCTTCCTAGCACTTCAAATAAACCAAAATGTGGATGCAATTCAAAAAAGTACAAGAACGAAGATTTAAGGATGAATCTTTTCAAAAAAAAGAGGGAATGATGTGAATTAGGTAGCATCAAATTTAGAGCCAACCAAGTTCAAGTCAAACAATCAATTTCAAGAAATTGGAGGCTTGTTGATTGGGGTTCTAATGACTAAAACACAAGTCAAGTAAGCTAAGCAAGTCTATAAAGTAGTTTGTGACACAAAAGATTGAAGAATTTAATGTATAGGAGCGGTTGGACCTGTACACCACTAGCATATAATTCAAGAATAGCTAGCCTTTGAAGATTTGTTGTACGCCGGCATCTAAGGCCGCCAGCCTTTATCTTTATGCCGCCATGTATCCCCCTAAGTTGTCAGCCTTTTTCCTCTCGAAAAATAATTCTAGTTTCGTCTTTTATTCTTAGGCCACCTAACTTCTAACAATGGCCACTAGTTGATGATCCTTGTAAATTGTAGTTTAAAATTTATAAAAACCCTTTCTTAATTCTCCTACAAGGATAATAGGCAGAGAAACTATCGAATCGTAGTATAATGTTCAAATTGGGGTCGTCTATGGGAAGAGTATAACTGCTACTAATCACTTTTTACCTACTATCTAGCAATCCAAGAGAGATGAGGTTTAAAATGAACAATGAAAGAAAATTTCCAGACTATCAAAGTTAACCAACCAGATTACTACAAATAACAAGCAAGAATTTAACAATCAATAACTAAAATGACCTAGGTCTTGTCCTTCATTGAATTTCATCATGTGAATCATAGAACATGAAATTTATCCAAATTGATTTCTTAGGCCGTTGAATTCCTTATTCAAATTAACAATCCTCTCGAATCTATCAATTTCTCTAATCTTAGATCGATTAATCATGATCTCTCCTTAATTAATAACAATCTAAAATTGCATTACGTACATGAACTCATAGAAAACACATAATTACGGAAGATTGTTGTAACCTATCTGAAGGATTACAATCAAATGTCATTAAATTGCATAGATCTATTCATAAAAGCAATTTCTCATTTGACTTAGATGAAAATCAACACAAATTTGCATTTCGGATATGCAAATCTAAGAAACCAATTAAAAACATGCAATTTAAACATAAGAATATCAATTGGATTATATTAAGAATAGATCCTCAACACATGATGAAATTCGAAGCCAACCAAGACCTAGATCTACGATCTACTTATCCATGCTATAGACAGGAAACAAATGAAATTCAATAGAAGAAATTGAAGTCATAAGTACCACCCTGAAATTTGAAGCACAGTAATGTGATCTTGAATCTCTAACTATGAATCTAGACTTGACTTGTTGCTCTTTGTAATTTTGATTAGAAAACTCCCTAATTGCACAGAGAAAAAATGAAAAAATGTCAAGTCAACCCCCATCTCTTCATCTAAGTGTTTTATTTATATCCGAGTCTCTAAAAATTAAAATAAAAGAAACACACGGAAAGTATGACTAGAAACATCTTGGGTACGCCCCGTAGCGTTGGATGTAGTAGGCACTATTTTTCTTCATCAAGAATGTCACTACGCCCCATGGCCATGGGCATAGCAGGCACTTGATGTCTCGAGCTTAATTCTGGTTGGATACACCCTTCCCCAGGCCTAGTAATGAAGGGCGTGGCGGGCATTGTATCAAGGTCTGATCTCTACAACCTTGTACCATAAGGCATATCAGCCTCTTCTTGCCATCAGACTTGGCTACGGCTATTGCTACGGGCCATAGGAAAAGAGAATTCTCATTAAAATTCTTTTTCTTGTCAAATTTTTTGCTTAATTTGATCATGTTTAGTTCCTGAATGCCTGCAATTGACAGTTAAGTACCATTTCTAGATGATTTATGCTTAAAATATCAACTAAAATTGCTCACATCATCCTAGAAATAAAGGTGTTATAGCATTTATCAAATTTCCCCCATACTTAAATTTTTGCTTGTCCTCGAGCAAAATAATTTCGATTCAAATGAGGATATCAAACAATAACAGACCTATCATCAATCATGAGAATTATTTCAAGATAGAATCAGCTCATGCATCAGTACTTTTTTAATTTTTTATTATTTTAAGCACACTTCAATCCCTCAACCTCAAAATGTGCTTCTTACTCTACCATGGAAGTATTGTATTAAAAATACTTTAGCTAATTTCTAAGATTAATAAAGGTGAATCAAGCTTTACCCTTGCTAGCTAAGAGTAGCTTCCATAGCTAAAATTAAATCTAATGTCATACAAAGTAAAAAGAGACTCGGTTCATTTCACCTGTTCACTTTAGAGTATATATTATCATCAAACATCTCTCTAAGCACAAAAATCCTTGAATGAAAGCAAGTTTCATTAATATTTCCCTTGGGCTTATTTCCTTTTTGTGGTATTTTTGGAATATTACTCAGTAGAATTCTATTTTCTTAATTTCAAGTTAATAGCGGGGTCAAATCTTGCTCTTTTGGGGGACCAAGACCCACCCATATCTACTGAATTTTGTCATTTAAGCACTATTTATTTATTTAGCCTTCATAGGGAGTTTATATATATATATATATATATATAAATCCTTTGGACGGGTTTTTGTCTGCTTCTTTTCAACCTTATTTGCCTTTCCATCCTTCTTGTTATAGTGACATCATTGAATCAAAACATCTCGGCTCATCACCCAAGTGACTAGGATTTAAAAAACCTCAATGAACTCTTACTCACTCTAACATTTGGATTTTTGTACTCTTACCTCACTTACCTGAGTTAGCAGAGTAAAGGCTATATTATTATTATTATTATTATTATTATTATTATATTACAATATTGGTTTGTTTCATTCCTCCTCATTCCTTTTTCGAATTTAAAATATATATGTATATAAATATTGGTGATAGTAGTTCTATTACCCTAGAGATGGTGGCACACATACATATACATTTACATCTTGTTTTAATTTGTTTCATCTCATTTTCTATACATTTCCAAGAGTGGTTTGAAGCTATACCTTATATTTTTGAAGTGGTATGACACCACCTTTCCTTGAGCTAGGTTGCACCCAACCTATGGAGGAGATAGGAAAAGAATGCAGCCTTGTTAAGTTTTGAAAGAAGAAATCCTCATGAATGAACTTTGAAGAGTTAGTATCCTTCACCTTGTCTTAGGAGTAAGATTTTTCTTGTTTCCTAATTCTAAATTGCTCCCTAAAGGATCCTTACTTAGCTAGTTATAGGAAGACGAGATGGATAATATGTGTTGGATGTGGAGCTACGTGCGTGCCAAGCCCTGGAGCTCGTGAAAATGGAGGGAAATGGGAATGTTATGATGTATTTGTTGTATGTTGGTTCATTATGTTTGGGCTATGGGGGTCTTCATGTGAATGATAAGGAGTAAGGTAGATGGAAATTGTGTTATTTATTTTGTATTTTAGTTTAAGGCTTTCCTACAAGAAAGGAGGAGTGGAATGTGATCTTGGTGATGTTGAGGGAAGAGTGTGTATATGTTTGTTGTTGGTGCGTTTGTTCGGGTGTTTCACGAGAGGAAAAAGGAAAAGGAAATGAAGGAGTTTTTGTTTGTTTGAAAGAATGAAAAAGGGGGCATTTGCACGTAGATGGAAGTAAAAAAAAAAAGGAGGTTTGTATGGGTTGGTTTAAGAGTAATAACTTTAGAGGAGTCACTCTACTATTTGTGGCATAAATGCACTTTACTAGCCATTGTATTTGTTACCTGTATGGGGATAGCAAAAAGGAGATTTGGAGCGGCAGAGAATAATGAGGCTTTGTGGATTGGTATTTGTCTTGTCAAGTGTTGAATGCATGTACATTATTTAGATCCGTAAGATGCCTTAGCCTTTGACTTTTCATTCCCAGGTAAGCTACGGTTTCAAGAGAAAAGCAAAGAAAAAAATGGAAGGTGGGATTCTTAATTGACTAGTAGCTCAAGTGTAAAATTTTATAGGAGTTAACTTGGTAACTTTTGGTTAATAGGTATGGTTTTGTGTCTATGCAATTAAGTATCAATAAAGTTTTTTTATCAATATTTTTAGGATTATTAGTGATCATCATTTATATAAAATTTAAATTAGATTTTAGTAGTATATTTATATTTTATATTCAATAGGAATCATATTAGATTTAATTTATGCTATGCGATTTATCTCTAAGTTATTGTTTGCTAACAAATAAATCACGTCAATGAATTGGTTCGTTTGAATTTATTTTATCTACTCATCAATTTTAAGAACATGAAAAATTTCAAGGGGTTTACACCTAAGGTTATTAAAGTTCATATAAAAATATCTCTACAATGCTTTATTTAGTAGTGGATTTGCTATTAAATTAAATTCCATTCTATGAGATTTTTTTTTTGTTCCCAAAGTCCTTGGTTTTATTAATTATTTTATATCGTGGCAACAACATTTAAAATAAAAATTATAAAGTTGAACTCCAATGTTAATTGTCTAGTTTCTAAACCTTTAGATTCATTAATTGTGTTGTCATGTTAATTTGACATTACAAAGAATTCATTTGATCATGATGTGTGCTGCCATGTTAGAATATTAATAATTAAACAAACTAGATGAAATTAATTTTGGTGGTATCATATTCATAGTTCAACTCATAATAACTCTATAGCTCTTGAAAATAACAAAATATTAAGTTTTATTTATTCAATGTATTTACTTATATACGGATTTTACCGGATTACCGAGTGTTAAATATTAGTTTGGAAAAATGTAATTTTGTAGTAGAAATAAACCTATAAATCTAGACATAGGTTTCTCTTTTGTAATATAAAACGTACTTACGCCCATTATTTTATGTATTTAGCTTGCATGTTTCAGCAAATGAACCCTACATTTTTTTTTTTTTCTAAATGTGCCATCACAACACTTTATATTAATAATAATTAATAAGTAACTGTTGTGACGACCTAAGTTCAACGGAGTAGCTTAAGGAAGAGAAGTATGCCAAGATGGACTGATGAATATATTGTATAAGTACATTACAGTTAGTTTACTTGGTGGTTATAACAATTCAACTATATAGAAACTGATGTAATAAATACATAACCGATATAACAAATATGTAACAGAAAAAATAAATCTAGCTAATAATGTACTATAAATAGAAAAGTAATGAAATAAGAAGGGGAATAGAGTTACATCACTAAAGAGGGTTTTTGAGGAGTTTATCTAGCTCGAAATTAGCTAGTAGCATCCATATCTATACTTGCATACTTCAATAAACACACACAAACACAAATTAGCATCATTAAACATTGAACTAAATCAAGAAATACAAATTTAGGGTATAAGAGAGCTTATCTTGAGAGAAGCTTTGAAGAGAAAGGCAAAGTGAGGGATAGTCTTTAAGGTTAATTTCTTGTCTTGGTCGATCGTAGGCCTAATTCATATTTGAGCCTTAACATATGGTGCTCTTGTCCCCATAGTATTGGAAATAATAGCTGTCATGTTCCAAAGGGTACCCTAAACGCGACAGTTCGCCACTCAATATTAAAGCTTAAGTATGACTACCCTAGTCATCCCATAAGCTTCGATGCCGGGTGTAAGGCGTACGTTCATGATCATAGAGGACCAATTTTGAAACAAGTTATTTAAGAAGACATTCATATAGCAGTTTAAGAATGGAAATCATAACATAATAACTTGCAATAGGAAATTATATAAAGGTCTTACAATCATCAAAGGGGTATATGATCCACTGAAAAAGATTTTATTTTTCTAAAGTGAATTCTCCAGCAAGTGTACTGATCAAATCAAGTAGTAAAAGGATGAGTGAGCATTGTTCCCAAAAGGAAAGTTTAAGTACTAAACTGTAATTAGTTCAAATTAATATTTAGGCAAATGAATTAAGATGGATAGTTTAAAGAATACTACTATATCTACAATCTAATTGTGCTTTAATCTACTAAGATATTCTTAATCACAGAAACTTATAAGATAATAGAGTAGGAAGTAAGATCAAATCTGATTATTTATTTTTTTTTTTACTAATCAAGTTGAGAACAAGTTATATTGACTATTAGATCTCTTGTATATTCAAGTGGAACTATCGAGATTAAAACTTCTTTGTGAAGTTCTAGAAAATTTTTTTAACCTTAAAACAATCCATTAGCTTCTGCTACTCAAATTATCAAAGGAATCAAAATTACAATTAAGAATTTCCCAATTCATTTATCGTCTAATGCCTTAAATTGAGTTTCTCCTAATTCCTTAGTAAGAATCCAAATTAATTACATCGCATTTAACATGGATAGTTCCTAAATTAGATATAATAAGTCAACTTTTGCATTTTGTTATTATATCATAATTAATGCATTCCAATGAAATCAAATTTCTCTTCTGAGTAATCTCTAATTCTAATAACCAAGATTTTTCCAATTACAAGGATAATTATAGGAAAAAAACATGAATTTTATAAAGTTCTAACAGTCATATAACAGATCTCAACCATCATTTTAGCAAATTTCAGATTTAATCACATTCCCACAATTAAAATTTAGCAAATCATGGATTTATGAACAAGGAACAAATTAATTATATGAACTAGACTTATTATGACACAGTACAAGATTAGCAGATAATGTAAACAGATAAACTTGAATGAAGAAGACAATGTAACCATGCAATTTACTTCACAATGAATGATCCACACCATAATACTTGAAATTCAAAAGAAATTAACAACTTCGTTTGAGTTTAGATCTCGGGTTTTTAGCTGAAAACTCTATATTTCTCTCTATTCTAAGAACATATGAAATTGTCGGGACAATCTCTCTCCTTTTAAATACAAGACAGTAACGCATTTTCAACTGTCAGAAAGGAACTCCGGCAGTTTCTGATTTTATGCCGGCATTGTAAAGAACAGTGTTAAAGAATTTGAATCTAAGTAAGTGAACACCACCACATACGCCGGCGGCGTTGGATTCATCTTTGCCGGCGTAAACACAAATTGCGGAAGCCGCTCTTCCTTGACGAACGTTGGCATCGTTCAATCCAACGTTAAGAGTTTTCCTACTGTGATGACTAGCGCCTCTTTGAACGGCAGCGACATTGCCTTCAGATTTGTCGGCGTTCGTGCTCTTCAACAGAGTATTGGCATTGTTGAACACTCGAATGTTGGAGTTGATTCATTTTGATGACTATTTGCTCTGTTCTTTCATTGAATCCTTGCTCACAAATTTCAAAAACATCTATGATCTAATTCAACACAAATCAACAAATCAAAGTACCAACTCTTCCATTTTTACAAAGATTCAAACAATTTAATACAAAAATGAGAGATGAAAAGTATATAAAAGTTGAGGTTATCAACTTCCCCACACTTGAACTTTTGCTTGTCCTCAAGCAAAATAATTCAATTCAAACTTTAAATCTGAAATATAACACATGCATTTCTTTCTTTAACTCCAAGACTTGCATTTCAGTGCCTACAGCTCAAACCAAACTATTCTATGTGATAAGCTTACTTTAATCAAAATTAAATAGCAAATCTGAACTAAACAAACTTTAATCATAATGTTTAACTTAAGCTTTTTCTATCCAAAAAGTAAACACACAGTCCAAAAACGAAAAATACCTATTTAATCTTCTCTAAGTTTTTAGCCAAAATTCAATCCTAGCAACACAAAATAAAAGCATTCGGTATCTATCTTTTCCTTAGATTTTTCCTTATTCATTTTTTTTTTTTTACAATATTCAGAGGGGGAGGCTTTTACCTCCATCTTATCATTTCCTCTGGATGGGGTGTAGCCCGCTTCTTTTCATCTCATTTTCCTTCCCACACTTCTTATTAAAGTGAGTTCCTAGAGTCGACACATCGGATTCATCACCTAAGTGGCCAGGTTTTAAAGGACCCCTATGAACTCTCCCTCACTCTAACAAAAATTTAGACACTCATGACTCAATTACCTAAGTCAATTGAGTAAGGACTATTTTTTTTTTTAATTGAATGCTCCTAAATTAAGACTCTTTATCAAGGATCACTAAGTTAAAAGGTTCATCTACCTCTTTCACCAAGTGTTAAAAGGACTTCATAAAAGCTAAAATTCCCTAGAAGTAAACTTATTTATTTTTCACAGTAGGATTGATCAACATTTAGACTTCTAATTCCCAAGCTAAACAAAAGGTAAATTTGTTTCTTGAAGATTTATCTACTTAATTTTAATTAAGTAAACCAATCACATTAGCCAGTAAGTGAGGCATCTAAGCAAGTCATTTTATCCTTTTCAGATTTCTCCAAAACAAAAATTTAGCCTTAATTTTCTGCCATATGATTCTTTTAAGGACAAAAGTTGCAAATGTGAGTTAACAACTGACTTCATATGTTCATAAGTATTCAAGAATTTCAACATACATAGGAAATCAGAATACACTTTCATCTCTTGTTTTTCATCCCCTCCCCACTTTAACATCAGACAGTGCCCTCACTGTTTGTCATACTAACGAACTTGAAAAGGATGAAGAACAAAAATTAGATCATTGGTACTTCCCTGATATCCACTTCCATAGTTAGAATTTAACTTGAGCAACATTGATATAGATGGAGTTGTTGACATTCTTGTGTCATTTAACAAAGAAAACCTAAAACAAAGAAAACACAAACATAGAAAATAATATGTACAGATCATCCTTGGTCAATAAAGTCTACCCAATAGTGGGTACTTGAATACATACCTAAACAGAATGGATCAAAAACATAGAAAGCAAAATAAACTAGTAGGATTCTAGTTTTCAGGTTCTGTGCTGGACTTGCTTTCCTATGATGAAGTGGAATACTTCATCTCTACTATTGCTGTAGGATTTAAACAGGAGATTACTTATTTGAACATGGCAAACAACGTGCTTTTAAACTTTTTTTCTTCTTTTTTCTCCTGTTTAAAATTTTCATTCAACTCTCTCACTTCATACTCTAATTTTTCCAAATATGATCAATTGAAGATGATGTTGGCAGAGAAGAAGGTGGTGTTGAAAATGAAGATGGTCTAAGTTGAGATGGTGGTGGTGTTGAAGATGTAGATGGTCTATCTAGGGGTGCACTTGCTGGTTGAATTTCTAGAGGCTCAATTTCCTTTATTTGATGTATCCCCCGGGGTATTTTTTGTAGACACCATGATCTAAATGGTCCAGAAGAAATTTTCTTACTAAAGATCTTTTAATCATCTTGCGGTTCATGAAATTCTCCCATTGCCTTTAACAACTGAGTAATATACCCTCCATAGAATATCAAATTGGTCTTGTATCCTCAGCTTGTCGTAAAATGAAATTGGCAACTTCACATCCCAAATCTACTTGATAGCCTTTAACTAGGCTATACAAACAAAACATATCATAAATAGTAAGCTTACTATGACATGTTTTTCTACAAGTAAGAGTATGGGCAACAATGTGGTGGAGTAGTTTGTGCTTAGTGTGTTGAAAGTTTGAGTTTAATGATTTTGATGGCTCAAAAGCATCCGTGCTTGGATGAATTAACTCAAACCAAAATTGCTCCATAGTTACTCCACTTGGCCAAACAGTTGGCAAGTTTGAATCTTCACCTTCATGATCATAGTCCTAGCAAAACACCAATTTTTCTCAAAGGAACACTTTTCATTTCCCCGTATACTTGAAACGTGATTGTTTATTTATTCATCATCATCATCTCATCATCATCACTATTGAATTTCATTGTGGATAGAAATTCAATGGTTAACTTTTTGTATGCTGGTTCCCTCATATCAAAAACTTTAAACCATCATTTATCTTCCACCAATTGATGGAGTGTATCCTTCATTCCATAGTCCTCCATGACACTCTAATCCAAATAATGACTATTCTTAAACTCCTTCTTCATCAATTTCTCTTTCCTTTCCTGAGCATAAGGTTGATTAGAAAGAACATTTCTAGCCCTACATGAGGAAGCTGTCCTTTGCTTCTTGGGTGCCATACCTGTTCAAGAATGCCTTAGTGAAGTATAAATAACACTAATTATGATTGACAAATCATGTATAGTTATTTACTTCCTCTTGAGTTGGGTTGAAGATATTAAACTCAATGATTAAATCATGTTTGTGATTTTGCATTTGATGAAAAGAAGTTTGGTGTAGTATTTCATTCAAAACAGGGTTTTAGCAACACTTTTCAAAAGTTTACACTTGATATTTGAACTTGTACACTGGCATCTTAGAGTTGATTATTAGGGAAAATGATTCAAAGCACAAGGAAAAGAGCTATGAGCATTTTGAAATTTAAAAATCTATACCATAACATTTTTTTCTTGTTCAATGTTTTTACAATGTGGCATGATTCATAGCTTAAACTTCCTTAACTTTCAAATACAAATCTTTGGGCACAATTAAGGGGATCAAAGAACATGAAAACTTGAGTTTATCATTTCTATAGTTATTACAACCAAAAGCCCCAATTTTCAAATAACATGAACCCTAGACTCTTGCTATCAAGATCATACACAAGCAAAATTCACATCACCATCAAAGATTCGTACATGCAACACCAATCAACCAATTTCATCTTCATTTCACATTATCATCCACTCATCCATATTTCTCAATCAACACATCTAATTCATCATGCAAACCCCTTTCTCCAAGTTCAAACCCTAGAATTTCTAAATCATCTCATCTCCATTTTAATCTTGCAATAAAATGAAATAAACCAAAGATGAGAGTTAGAACTTACCTTGCTGCGATGGGTTGATGGATGTGTAGTGATTCACTCAAGTGAGACAAGAATTAAACCAAAATGTGTGAAGAGGGATGAGAGAGTGCGAGAGAGATATTCAGAGAGAATGTGAGTTACAATGAAAAAGAGAGAGAAATTAACCTGCTTAAATGCGAGTTGCAGGTTCAACGCCAGCTTTTTCAAAAGGTACGCCAACGGTGTACATTGTAAATTTTCTAGCGTTAGAAACTTACCTTTTGAGCTCTTGATTACTGGGAGAAACACTGGTGGCGGTCATTCCTTATTTGCCGATGTTAAAAAATTATGATACTAGGCATTGATCTTTAATTCAACGTCGACGGCTTTTAGTATCCATTTGCCAGCGTTAAGGAATTCATGTCTATCATTCCAATTCCCTTCGTCAACGCCGACGGCGTTTTTCTACCAAACATCGGTGTTTATTCCATTGAAAATTTCCTTAAGTTGTACACTATCAAAATTTGGCAGTGTTGAATTCCTATATCACAAGCGTTAAGGAATTAGCATCTGGCATCTTCAATGCTTGATTGAATGCCGCTAGTGTTCATTATCAAAAAGCTAGCGTATATCTTCTCCTGCTATTTCCTACAATTCTCAAAGTCCATTTGAACACACCATGAACACACCACTTTATAACAGCCAAAAGACTAGATTTATATATACAAATTATAAACATACACATAACACAACAATCACACCTGTATACATAAACTGACATCACTTTAATTATCTATCATCATGGGTTGCCTCCCATGCAGCACTTAGTTTTATAGTTGCTTGGCCCGACTTCTTTCATTCCTTCATTGATTCTTTGTCCTCATGATAGTGGTCTCACTATCATTAGCTTCTCCTTCATAGTAGTGCTGGAGTAGTTGTCCATTAACCTTGAAAGTTCAGTCATCTTGAGTTTTCAACTCAACAGCACTGTAAGGAAAAACTTGATTTATGACAAATGGTTTGGACCACCTTGATCTTAACTTCCCGGGAAACAACTTGAGATGAGCATTGTATAATAAAACACTTTGTCCTGGTAAAAACTCTCGTTTCAAGAGGTTTCTGTCATGCCATTTCTTTGGTCACTCTTTGTAAATGCAAGCACTCTCATATGCTTCATTCCTCCACTCTTCCATGTGATTCAACTGAAGCATTCTTTTCTCCTCTGCAGCTTTTCCATCAAAATTTAAAAAATTTTATCGCCCAATATGCCTTGTGCTCAAGCTCTACTGGGAGATGACAAGATTTACCATAAATCAACTTATATGGAGACATTCCAATAGGAGTTTTAAAAACTATTCTATATGCCCATAATGTATCATCAAGATTTAAGGACCAATCCTTTCTCGATGCATTAATTGTTTTTTCTAAAATCCTTTTAATTTCCCTATTGGAGATTTCAACTTGCCCACTTGTTTGGGGATGATAAGGGGTAGCTACCTTATGAAAAACTCCATATTTAGACAAAAGTTTGTCAGTTTGTTTGTTAAAAAAATGCGTACCCCCATCACTTATAATTACCCTTGGTACCTCAAATCTAGTGAAAATGTTCTTTTTCAAAAACTCTATAACTACTCAGGCATCATTAGTTTTCAAAGCAATAGATTCAACCCATTTAGAAACATAATGTACTACCACGAGTATATATTTGTTAGAAAAAGATGAAGGGAAAGGAGACATAAAGTTAATTCCCCATACATCGAAAAGCTCTATCACCAGAATGTTGTTTAAAGGTAATTCATGTCTCTTAGATATATTGCCTGATCTTTGGCATTAAGCACAAGTCATAATGAAATTTTTACAATCATTAAACAATTTGGGCCAATAAAATCCACAAGCCAATACCTTAGCTGCAGTCCTTTCTACTCCAAAATGTCCACCTGCCTCTCTTGCATGACAATGTTCAATAATCGTGGTTTGTTCAATCTTTGGCACACGTCGCCTTATTACTTGGTCAACACATTGTTTAAATAGATATGGTTCATCCCAGAAATAATATTTCACATCATGGAAAAACTTCTTTCTTTGTTGGTAGGACAAACCATATGGTATGATTTTACTGACAAAATAATTGACTATGTCGGCATACCAAGGTAGTCCTTAGATTTCTATTGCATGCAATTGCTCATCTAGGAACTTTTCATTGATTGGCAAATTTGATAAATCATTTTCTAAACTTGATAAGTGGTCAGCTACCACATTATCTGTTCCCTTTTTATCTTTTATTTCAAGATCAAATTCTTGCAATAGTAAAATCCAACGTATCAACCTAGGCTTAGCATCTAATTTAGCAAACAGATATCTCAAAGCTGCATGATCTGTATAAACTATGATCTTAGAACCAATCAGATAAGGCCTAAATTTATCACATGCAAAAGTCACTGCTAAAAGTTATTTCTCAGTAGTTGCATAATTTCTTTGGGCCTCATTCGGTGTTCTACTTGCATAGTAAATTACATGAAAGATCTTACCTTACTTTTGTCCCAACACTGCTCCTACCGCATAATGTCACGCCCCGTAGGGTATCCTAAACATAACAGCCCGTCACATGCTAAGTAAGACTCTCGAGTTCCCTACCCGAGCCCTTCAGGAGTCTTAAGTAGATGTAAAGCGTTCTTTTACGACAATAGAATACTTCAACAAATGGAGTTAAACAGTTTAATGTGGCATTCATTAGCCATAGATAATAAATCAAAACGCATAATTATAGTTTACAAAATCTAAGGGGCATTCCCCGCAAAATAATACAAGTCCATTACGGTCATCCAGAGTCCTTAGTTCCAATGGAAGTCTATACAAAAGAAATGGATTAAACTTCTACGGGAAACTCCTATCTCCGGTACCTGCGCTGTGGCTTGCCTCGGCCTAAGCCATATAAACTCGTGCTGCAATAGATAAAAACTATGGGGGCGTAAGCTAACTAGCTTAGTGAGTAATAACTTCCATAACACTATTAAATACAAATCATTCAAGCAAGTGATTATTTAAGCAAGTGTATGCATCAAACAAACGTGATCAACAAACATATGACCAACCGGAAATCATATGTGGATGGACTTGCGCCCTCCATCCCGAGTTAGCAGATTAACGAATCCTGCGGTACGACGCCGTTTAAGCTCACGGTCAACTAACAATATTTCGTTTTATGGATCACGATTAACCAACAAATTCGTTTTATGGATCACAATTAACCAACATATTCGTTTTATGGGTCACGAAAAACCAACCAATGCGAATGCTCCAACCCCATCGTGATATGAATGAATCCAATTTACAATTGAAGTCGAATATACATTAGTTCAATTCTCTTAGGTGACCAACAAGTATTCGCAGACATTCATCATAAGATACTCGCTAATCAGTCAATAGCTTAACACTCGGTTTCGATATTCCTTAAATTCCATTTCACATATCAACAGTAGACAACATATATAATTCGCACATACCCCATCATGCATATACAATTCCTTTTTATCTTTGCCTATGCCACTAGTGCCTCTATATTACAATCACATTCATTAATTGAGAGTGGAAGTAAAACTCACTCGGCTGACGCCGGTCTTTCTAATAGTAGTAGTCGGGAGGTAGGGTGTCGTCCTGCTCGGGATCACCTACCAAGCAAGAATAATCCTAATGAGATTCTCATTATGTAACCAAATCAAGCTACACATCTAAACTACATGAATTCGGATTTCTCACTATTTGCCGAAGTTCCGACTTAAAACGGCCATAACTTGGCCATTTCAACTCGGAATTTCGCAAATTTTATATCAATCTCTATCTACTTCGAAAGATCTATCTATTTCTAATATTAAATCCAAGTTTTGAAAATAGTAAGGTCACGGAACAGTGTGGTTAGATCTGTTCCGCAATTGTTCCAATCTCAAAAATTTGTTTTACTTTTGATAAGAAATGTTCCTAGTTGATGATTCATGCATGAATGGTATGGGAATGAATTACATATGAATGCCATGTGATGGAATTAATATATGCATGGTCATAATGATTTTGTGATAATAAACTCTTATGAACTCTTAAGTGTTGGAAAATCCATAAGGTTATTTCTAAGAAGCTATTCTTCCACTTAATGCTCCTTAGGGTTTCTTTGACTTTTAATCTTGTAATCCACTTGTTATCTATCTAAAAATAAGTCCTCAAGGTCTATAATAGTCATGGCCTTCATTCATGCATAAAAATCCACATTTTTCATTTGATAAACATCTTTTTAAACTAGCAACTTGTAGAAATCCGAATTTTGTAAATCTCATTTCCTTGCATTTTTCTTATGGAAAAACTTGTCTAATGCATTAAAATTTGAAGCTCCAATATATATTATCTAAGGACTTCATTTAGCTTATAAAACATCCAATTTAGACTTAAATTCTAAGTGTTCTTGTAGGCATGAACCTAAATTACGAATTTGACTACACATCCATATTTCAATATTTTCCATTCTAACTTTATTCCTTATTTTTACATTTCTATCATGCCTAAAACTCTCCTAAATTTATAAAAATCATTCCTTCAATATACCTATTACACATACCCTTCATTTTTCTTATGAAACATGAGTTTAAAATTGATTTTTGGGGTTTTTAAAGTAGGGTTTCACTTTCATCCGAATTTCCAACATTTCATATTTAACAAAACCTTTCCCTTTTCAATATTCTTGCTTTCCATATGTGAAGATATACTATCTAACTTCTCTATACATGAACAAGACTACATTTTTTATGATCATCAAAGCATAGAAAAAAATAACCCTATGATCATGCATGTACATGAAGATGTGGATGTCTAAACTTTAGATCTACTATATATAATGCATGAATCATGGATCTCATGACATGAACAACAATATATATGCAAGATCTTTACTTTACATGCATGAACAAGATGAGACCTTAACATAAACACGTGTCGGCCACTCCTTGTGTGTGTGTGTGTGTGTGTTTTGAAAAATTGAAATTTTGTAATTTAGTTAATTAAAATGTAATAAATGTGATAATTGATTAAGAGACAAAATTTCTTGGAAAAGAAAATTGAAATGAATAGTTGTAAGGCTGTAAGAATAGGGTATGGGTAGTGTGTAGTGTAGGTTGTACTTGTGAATAGTAGACAAGACATCTACTTTACCGGTTGTTCCGAAAACACGGGAAAAGCTATAACTGTAATTTTTATAGCTCGGAAAATCATAAAATTGATATTTTTGGAATCCTTATAAAATTACGGTTCTAATGAATATTCCGGAATATTTTTCTGAATCCGTAGTCTGTGGCACGCTTTTCAATAATTGAGCTCGGGAAGGCTCGGAATTGAAAAATTCCCGAATTTAAAACTTTCAAAGGTTTGAAATGTACTTTTAAACAATAATTCAACTTCATTTACTTTATAAAATTTCTTTTATTATGAAACCGAAGGAAAGCCAGATTTAGGGTTCCTAAGCTTCTCTCACTGAACTCAACCTGGATCGGATTAGGGTTTCGCTTCCAACTCCCGGGGTTTCCTAGCTACTGAGAATACCGGGGTTTACACATAAGCACTAGCATCGCACATCAGCTCAAAAGGAAGCTCCCAATCCAGTGCTACAATCACTGGTGTTGAACTGAGCTTCTCTTTTAAAATGTTAAAAGCCTGCACACATTTGTCATCAAACACAAAAATAGAATCCTTTTCCAAAAGATTGCACAAAGGTCGGGAAATCTTAGAGATATCCTTAATGAATCTCATGTAAAAGTCAGCGTGTCCTAAAAAACTTCTAACACCTTTTACAGTTGTTGGTGATGGCAGTTTCTCTATGACCTCTACCTTTGATTTATTTACTTCAATCCCTTTTTTAGAAACTTTATGCCCCAAGACTATTCCCTCTTTGACCATGAAATGGCACTTTTTCCAGTTTAAAACCAAATCTCTTTGCATCTTTTTAAAACATTAGCTAGGTTTTCTAAACATGCTTCAAAAGATTTCCCAAAAACTGAAAAATCATCCATAAAAATCTTAATATAATTCTCAAGCATTTCAGAAAAAATAGCCATCATGCACCTCTGAAAAGTGGCAGGTGCATTACAGAGACCAAAAGGCATTCTTCGAAAAGCAAAAGTGCCACAAGGACATGTAAAAGTAGTTTTTTCTTAATCAGCTGGCGCAATTGGGATTTGATTGTAACCCAAATATCCATCAAGAAAAAAGTAATATAAATGTCTTAAAAGTTTTTCAAGCATTTAGTCAATGAATGGAAGAGGGAAATGGTCTTTCTTGGTGGCATCATTCAGTTTCCTATAATCAATACACACTCTCTACCCAATAACTGTTCTAGTAGGGATTAACTCATTCGATTCATTCCTCACTACAGTGATTCCACCCTTCCTAGGTACAACATGTACAGGACTTACCCACTTACTATCTGAAATAAGATAGATAATTCCAGCATCTAACAATTTCAAAACCTCTTTTTTCACTACTTCCTTAAGAGTAGGGTTCAATTTTCTTTGTGGTTGCACTGTAGGTTTGCATTCATCTTCCATTAAAATCTTATGAGTGCAAATCAAAGGATTAATTCCTTTGATATCAGCAATCGTCCAGCCAATCGCTTCCTTATGTTCTCTCAACACTTCCAATAGCTTTTCCTCCTGTTTTCTTGACAAATATGATGAAACAATAACTGGTAAAGTTTCTTCATTCCCTAGATAGGCATACCTTAAATGGTCAGGCAATGGTTTCAACTCTAGAGTCGGAGGTTGTGTCAAAGATGGAATTGGTTTCTTTTCACTAGTTCCCAACTCCTCATACATTCTTAATCTAATTTCAAACACTTCCTCTAGATTAACCTACTCCTCCTCTTCCTCACTCCAATCATCAAAGTCTCTCAAAACTGACTCCATGGTATCAATTCCTACTTCTTCTTCCAAAGACTCATACACAAGCTCATCAATTATATCTATTGTAAAACGGGTTCTATTGTCATCAAATTGCTTCATAACATCATAAACATTGAAAGTAACTTGTTCATTCATAACTCGTAAAGTGAGCTTACCTTGCTCCACATCTATCAAAGCCTTACCTATAGCCAAAAATGGCTCACCTAAGATCATAGGCACCTCTCTATCTTCCTCCATTTCCAGGACTATAAAATCCACTGGAAATATAAACTTGTCGACCTTCACCAGGATGTTTTCCACTATACCCTTAGGGTATTTGACACTCCGATTAGCCAATTACAAGGTAACATGTGTTTCCTTGCAATCTCCTAGTCCTAGTCTCCTGAAAATGGAATAAGGCATTAAATTGATACTTGAACCAGAATCTATTAAGACTTTATCAAAATGAATATTACCAATAGTGCAAGATACAATGAAACTTCCCTGATCTCTTTGCTTGGTAGGTAAGCTTGACATATTCTTTTGAAGTATCATGGAACACACTCCAGACAATACAACAGGTTCACTTCCATCTATCCTCCTCTTCTTAGATAATAATTCCTTAATGAATTTAGCATAAGATGGCATCTCTTTGATAGCCTCGAAGAAAGGAATATTTATCTGAAGATTCTTGAACACATCAAAAATTTAGCAAATTGCTTATCCAGCTTTTGTTGCTTCAACCTTCTTGGAAATGGAACTGGGGGAACATATGGTTTCACAGATTCTGAACTTTGAATTGGTTCCTCTAGTTTCCTTTTCCCCTTGTCTTTAACCTAAACCTCCTCCTTCTCTTCAATTTTCCTATCAGGAACTTCCACTTCCCTACCACTCCTCAAAGTGATAGCATTTACTCCTTTAGGATTCTCTTCAATAGTGCCAGGTAGTGATCCTGATGGTCTACTACTAATTTGTTGAGAAATTTGACTAATCTGTCCTTGAAGATCTTTGATGGTAGCTTATTGATTATTAATCAATGTCTCTGTTTTTTGCATGAAGTTCTTCATCATATCTTCAAGAGAAGGATAGTTTTGTGGTTGATGTTGTGGTAGCGGTAGAGCATTTCTCATCGGACCTTGTCTTTGAAATGGTGGCCTATAAACATTGTTATCATTCCTCCATGATAGATTTAGATGATTGGCCCAACCTGGATTGTAAGTGTTTGAGAAAGGTCCTTGGTTGCTTGTTTGGAAGTTCCCAACATAGTTCGTTTGCTCCCCACTTGATGACGCTGGAGAGTTACTGTAAGGATACTCATTGAAAGTATCTGGACCTAAACAAATTTCACAACACACAACTTGATTAGGAGTCACAGAATTTGAAGAGGTAAATTTACTAACCTGTGTTGTCAAAGCAGAAATTTGAGCGGTCAATTGAGACATTGCTTCTTTATCTTGAATTGCTGCTACTTTTAACATTGTCCACTCATATCTCCAATTGTGAGCACTGGATGCCATTTCTTCAATCAATGAGCTAGCTTCATCATAGCTCTTTCCTATCAATGCACCCCCCGATGCAGGATCGACCAAAGATCTTAAAGTCTCATCTAAGCTCAAATAAAAAATCTCTATGAGGAGATTGTCAGGCAGTCCATGATGAGGACACTTCCTGATTGCTTCTTGATATCTCTCCCAAGCTTCATAAAGGGACTCACCATGAAACTTAGTAAAGTTGGTAATTTCATTTCTCAACCTCGCTGGTGGAAAAAATCTCCTCAAAAATTTACTTGACAAATCTGCCCAATTCATGATTGATTCCTGTGGAAGTGAGTTAAACCAAGCCAAAGCTTTATTCCTCAATGAAAAAGGAAAAAGCTGCAAATGAATTGCATCATCAGTTACACCATTCATCTTAATGGTGTTGCAATACTGAAGGAACTTTGCAAGGTGATCATCTGGTGTCTCATTTGGATATCCCCCAAATTGATAAGCCTCAACCATTTGTATTAATCCAGGTTTAATCTCAAAATTGTTGGCTTGAAATGTTGGTCTTCTTATAGGGAATCCAAACACTATTGGTACTGTATAACCCCTCAATGCCCTGGCAGGAGCTTGCATTTGAGTATTGTCGGCGCAATTCCCGTTCCGTCTTCTCTATTTTTGTATCAAATTCTAAAATACCTTTGTGAGAAGCATGGGTCATAAACAAAAGAAAAAAAATAAAAATAAAAAGAAATAGAAACAGGAACTTTTTGGACACCAGTCCCCGGCAACGGCGCCAAATTTTGGTGGGTGTCGAATCCAACAAAAATAATAATTTATAATCCACCTGCTTAAATATTTGTAAATAGAGTGAGCAGGATCGTCTCCACAGGGACTGGTAAAATTCCCAAGTTTCTATCGAGATTAAGAAGAGAAAAATTGGGGGGTTTTGAAATCAAACAATTAAATAAATTCTATATCTAAATACGAAAATTCTATATTAGGAAAATATCCAACCAAAGTCTTACCACAATTCAATTCTTGGGATTGATCATTGACTCAAATATTTTTATTCTTATTTTGAATAGGTTAGTTATAATTTTCAATAAGCTCTGAAAATTAATCTCTCCTTAGGTATTAAATAACCAAGATAAGATCGTTGATTATTCCTAATCGAATAGACAATCCTAAACAAGCTCTTAAGGTTTAATCTATCAATTGCATTAGAAGTTATAGGACCTAACCTAATCAACAATCTCATAGAGCATGGATCATTTAGAATAGATTATATTTCATCAACAACAACAAATAATCATCTATTTTATGACTATCGTGTTGTTTCATCATTTATATTAAGAGATTCATACAATTACGGATATGAATTCCTAATTGATTGATTATTGTTTGCTATCTATATAACCGGATCCAAAGTCATACATGAATAACAAGCAACAACAAATAATTCAGATGAAACATAAATACTCAAGAATAAGAACAATGAAATCAAACCACTTTGGTCTCACAATCCATCTTGAATTGAATATGTAGCAATCCTTTGGCTAGATTTGGAATTTAGCCACTCATGATCTTTAGAATTCTCTCTAGGGTTTTTCTTAACAAAGGATATCTGAATTTTTCGAATTAATAATCAAAGAAACCCTATAGGATATTTATATACAAAAGTGAGTAATTGGCAGTTACACATCTAGCAGTTACACATCTGGCAGTTACACATCTAGCAGTTACACATCTGGCAGTTACATGATAGGCCGGCATTCTCCCATAAAGGCCGGCGGCGTTTCTCTTCTCTAAGCCGGCGTATGTTCTCATTCATGAATCCAGTGTAGTAATGGCCGACGGCGTTGATAGATAAGCTGGCGGCCTTCATGTATTGTGCAACATCCAGAGATGAAATGGCCGGCGGCTTAGATATATATGCTGCCGGCGTTTAATGTTGAATTTGTTCACTGCCGAAATTCAAGATACGCTGATGAAATCCAATAAAGGCCGGCGGCTTAAATCCATGAATGGCCGACCTTTCTTTCTGATTTTTGTTCCTTGTATTTATTTTACTCCAATTTTGTACTATTTGCTTCTTTTGGATTCAAAGACCTGATATTTATATAAATCACGATTAAGTACCGATTCCATATAATTTCTATAAAATTAATAACAAATTTATCCAAATTAAACCAATGAATTATTGAGTAATATTCATCTTAACAGTGATCATCACCTTCTGCTTGTTCTTGCTCTCTTAATCTGTTTCCTCTTCCCAGTAAACACAAAATGCGTTCAATCTCCGAATCAATGGGTAGAAGTTCCAGACTTCTACTCCTATGCATACAACCTGACGAAACAGAAAACACACTAAACAGTAAAGTGCTCCTAAGTTATTAATATAACCAAAATTTGTTTAATATTAATCTTTCCCCGGCAACGGTGCCAAAAACTTGATCCACTGAAAAAGATTTTATTTTTCTAAAGCGAATTCTCCAGCAAGTCTACTGATCGAATCAAGTAGTAAAAGGGTGAGTGAGTATCGTTCCCATAAGGAAAATTTAAGTACTAAACTGTAATTAGTTCAAATTAATATTTAAGCAAATGAATTAAGATGGATAGTTTAAAGAATACTACTATATCTATAATCTAATTGTGCTTTAATCTACTAAGATATTCTTAATCATAGAAATTATAAGATAATAGTGTAGGAAATAAGATCAAATCCTTTTTTTTTTTTTTTTACCAATCAAGTTGAGAACAAGTTATATTGACTATTAGATCTCTTGTATATTCAAGTGGAACTATCAAGATTAAAACTTCTTTGTGAAGTTCTAGAAAATCATTTTAACCTTAAAATAATCCAGTAGCTTTTGCTACTCGAATTATCAAAGGAATCAAAATTACAACTAAGAATTTCCCAATTCATTTATTGTCTAATGCCTTAAATTGAGTTTCTCCTAATTCCTTAGTAAGAATCCAACTTAATTACATCGCATTTAACACATGGATAGTTCCTAAATCAGATATAATAACTCAACTTTTGCATTTTGTTATTATATCATAATTAATGTATTCTAATGAAATCAGATTTCTCTTCCGAGTAATCTCTAATTCTAATTAACCAAAATTTTTCCAAATACAAGGATAATTATAGGAAAACAACATGAATTTTACAAAGTTCTAACAGTCATATAACAGATCTCAACCATCGTTTTAGCAAATTTCAGATTTAATCACATTCCCACAATTAAAATTTAGCAAATCATGGATTTATGAACAAAGAACAAATTAATTATATGAACTAGACTCATTATGACACCGTACAAGATTATCAGATAATGTAAGCAAATAAACTTGAATGAAGAAGACAATCCAACCATGCAATTTACTTCACAATGAATGATCCACACCACAATACTTGAAATTCAAAAGAAATTAACAACTTCGTTTGAGTTTAGATCTCGGGTTTTTGCTGAAAACTCTATATTTCTCTCTATTCTAAGAACATATGAAATTGTCGGGACAATCTCTCTCCTTTTTTCTCTCTCTCCTCCCTACGTATTTAAATACAAAACAGTAATGCATTTTCAACTGCCAGAAAGGAATGCCGGTAGTTTCTGATTTTACGCTGGCATTGTAAAGAATATCATTAAAGAATTTGAATCTGAGTAAGTGAACACCACCACATTTGCAGACGGCGTTAGATTCATCTTTGCCGGTGTAAACACAAATTGCAGAAGCCGTTCTTCCTTGACGAACACTAGCATCATTCAATCCAGCGTTAAGAGTTTTCCCACTATGATGACCAGCGCCTCTTTGAACGTCGGCGATGTTGCCTTCAGATTTTTCGGCGTTCGTGTTCTTCAACAGAGTATTGGCACTGTTGAACACTCGAATGCTGGAGTTGATTCATTTTGATGACTATTTGCTCTATTCTTTCATTGAATCCTTGCTCACAAATTTCAAAAACATCTATGACCTAATTCAACACAAATCAAAGTACCAACTCTTCCATTTTTACAAAGATTCAAACAATTTAATACAACAATGAGAGATGAAAAGTGTATAAAAGTTGAGTTTATCAGTATACCCCCGTTAAAAGATATAGTTCATTATATAGTCTAGAGAAGCCCAATCAAAATAATTACAAGGAGATTTATTTAGAAGTCTAAGTCTACATCTAGTCTTTAACTTCTTCCAAAAACTCCTTAAGCCAAAAGGTCGTACCTGAAAGAAATACTCTCGAGGCTTCAAACATAAATGGGGAAACTGCAAGAGATATTTATAAAGAGATAAGCTTTTTCGCTTAGTGAGAATTAAATCCACAAGTAAAGTACTCAACAATCAATAATTAACCAAGTTGTTTAATCAAGCATATGAGATGCAAGCAATCACGTGAGCAAACAATGCATACGATTTTCCAGAAATCATATGTTTGAATGGATTTAGCCCTTCATTTGGTTGTTAGGTGTTTCGGGCAACGAAGCCATAGTTTGCAAATAATATATTTGTAGTTTTGTGTGGATTCCTACTAATCGCAAAAATGTAGTTGATTTGGGTGCCCACACACCATTTAATTACAGACAATTTAAGTCATAGATGCTTATTTCGGGTCCTCGACCTCATTACCATGCCCTTGTCCCACCAAGGGTATAGTAATGAATGCAATATGACTCACTACGTATCATGCATGGATCATTTAATTTAAGTAATCATGGCATAGCAATAATTGTTTAATAAGTGACCATAGAATTTGTTGATGCTTAATACTAAACTAAATTATACAATGATTAGTTAATAATTTCCGCCTCGATATACTTATCATAATTTCAACCGCGTAAATAAAACACATGCATTTTCATATTTTATTTTTTCCTAAATCTAGTGTCACTAAGCCACAAGCAAATACATAAGTACAATTGCAAGAATTTAAACTCACCCGGCTATATCAGAAGCTCCTCAGTCAAAATGGTCCTTCGGGTAGGGTAGCTTGGACTCCACATCACCTATATAAATGAAATACCGAAATATGTATTTCTTGGAAGATCTACTTAAACTTTTAACTCTATTCAACTAAGTTCGTCAAAATTCGCATAGAGGGAAATTTCAACTTAAAATGCCCATAACCTGCTCATTTTAACTCGGAATTTCACATATAATATACCAATTTCTAGCTACATGAAAAGATCTATCCATTTCTAAGGTTATTTCCTACATATAAGGTCATTGGGGTTGCTAACTGCCTCGGTACATATTCAAAATGGAATTTTCCAGATTTTGCAAAACAATTTTCCAACTTAAGCTTATTTAAAAGTCCTTTGGCAAAAACATACATACATACATATATATATATGATTAAAAAATCCTTTGAATATATATATAAGCTCACTCTATATGCAAAAATTCTAATAGTAGTGTCTCAATAATTTATTTCATAAAACAATTCATTTTGAAGTGTTAAAACTTAAACTTGACAAATTTCTATTCATAGTATTTTTTAAGAAACTTTATATTTTCCTATGTTATTATAAATGAGTATATTCTTATTTTATTTTCCTTATTCTTTTTTTTTTTCCAAAACAAATAAATTTTACCTTAACTTTGGTCTTTTATAATTTTTGCTTCTAGTGATAAAAGAACAAAGTTATAAAAAATTTCATTAAGTTGTTGATAACATATTTACAAACTTCCTTTAGAATGGTTTTAACAAATGAGTCTTTTCCTCTTATATTCTTGTTTATTAACTCTTTTAAAAATAAGTTCTTACTTCCAAGACTTGGTCTTTTATTTCCTTTACAAGAAAAGAAAATATCTTTATTAATAAAATCCTTTGTTTTTTTATCTTATCATATTTATATTCTTTGGCATTCTTTAAAAATAGATTCTTCCTTTGGAAACTTGAAAATCATTATTTTTCTAAGTGGGTTTATAAATTTATGGGTTGATTTTATTTCAACTTTGAAAACTAGTTTGCTTCTTGTTTCTGTTAGTTTGAAAAGGCTTTAAATTTTAAGCTTTTTGTGAAAACTTTGAATACTAACAAAATTATTTTTACTAAAACTTAGGTTACTATATTATGAAAGGAAAGTGTTGATTTCTTATATTTCCTTGGTAAAGCTATATTTGTTATTTGAGAAAACTTATATTATTCCATTTCTATGTTGTTGATGATAACTCCATTATTCAATGACAAGTTACATAATAGAAAATTTAGTTTCAAGTTCCTTTATTAAAGAAAAATTCTACTTTAAATTTAGTTGAGATAATATCATTATGTAGATGCATGTCTTATAAGCATGTAGTATGTAGATGACGAAAATATGAGATAAGAACCAAGATAATATTAGTAAGCAATATAACAATAACAAGCAAGATATTATAATCAAGCATTGGGAACCTTAGCTTCACCAAGATAACCCGGTTATGTATTGGGAGCCTTAGCTTCATCAAGGTAACCTGATCAAGTATTAGGAGCTTTAGCTTCATCAAGGCATCTCGGGACTATGTCCCAAGAAAAAGAGAAAAAGAAAGAAAAGAAAAGGCAATAATAAGCTTGTTAGTGAGTTAGTGAGCATTTAGGCTCTAAAAATATATATAGATAGTAATATATATATGAAGTTAGGTTAGAAGCATAATAACAATAATAAGATCATAATAATAATATAATAGCAAATCAACATAATATGAAATTTATTCATGAACAAAAACAAAACATGAATATAGTATTGCTTCTACAACATTGTAATGTTTAAGAAACATACACTATGGTCATGTAAGTTACATGACATAGTAGAAACAAAGGGATAAGAACTTTTACTTAAAAGAAAGTATGGAAGCGGTAGAAGAAGAAAAGCTTGGATAGTGTTTATGTGTGTAAGAATTGTATAGAAAAATTGGTAGTAAAGAAAGAAAAGAGACATTTTGGTAAAGAGTTTTTGAGGAGAGATTTTGAGAGAGTTTTAGTAAGGTGAAAGAGTGTGTGAAAGAATTGGAGGGAGAGAGGGTATTTATAGAATTTTTGGAATGAAAATTGTATGAATTAAATAAATTGAAAAAAAAATAAAAGTGTATACATGATGGAGAGAGGGGCTGGTGTGAATAGGGTAGAAGAGAGAGAGAGTTTGTTTTGTTTTGTATTTTTATTAATTAAAAGTAGTAAGATGTAAAATTTGATGTGAATGAAGATATATGGGAAAAGTAAAAAATAGATAATAGGTATAGTAGAGTGTAGAAAGGTATAGAAAAAGTAGAGATAGGTAAATAGTAATGAATAGTATAGATAGTACTATGAATAGTAGATAAGACAAATTAATACCAGTAGTAAAGAAAATACACTTAATTAAGCTATATCTGATATTTTTAGATACCGAAAAATTATAAAACTGATATTTCTGAAATCCTTATATTTTTACGAGTTTATTGGTATTATCGGAATATCTTTGCCGTTGGGGGTACTAGGGCATGATTTTCGAAAACTGATCCCGTTCGGATATAAAAGACACCAAAAATTATCGAATCTGATATTTTTATGCATCCTTATATTATTACGAACTATTATCTACCACAGTATCGGTTTCGTTATTTCGGGATTAGGAACACGGGATTGTCGGATCTAATCTATTAGGGTTTGATACGTATTTGTTGACCTTAGGGTTTCCGGTTGACTTCCAGTTTAGGGTTTGAACGCAACCGTAGCATAAAATCTAAGGGATTATAATAGCTTTACAACAAGTAGCAGATCTGGATTTCGTGAAATCCACATTATTAACTATGTAAGAAAGTTTGCAAAGCTAGACAGTTCGAGTGAAAAAGTTAAAAGTGAGTCAAAATCAATCAAATTCTCCAAATGATGGAGTTAGTTCAAATGATTCATCATGCTCGAGAGGTTCAAATACTAGTACAGATGGCTTTTTGAAGGGTATTAAGATAGAAATACTGAAGTTTTTAGGAGAGAATGTGTTGGGATGGATCTTTAAGCTAGAGCAATTTTTTTTTTTTATTTCCATCAAATAGATGGTGATAAAAGGATGACCATTTCACCATTTATAATGGAAGCAAAAGTTTTGCAATGGTGCAAATGGATGTGTCTGAATCGTCAATTCTCGACTTAGCCAAAATTTGTGGAGACATTGTCAAATCGCTTTGGACCATCAGCATGTGAAGATGTTTAATGTATTCTATCTAAACTTACTCAAACATCATCAGTTGCTAGTTATCAATCCCAATTTGAAGCTCTTTCCAATATAATAGTAGGATTGTTTGAGTTGTTTTTGTTAAGTTGCTTTATATTAGGATTGAAACTTGTCATTAGAAAGAAGTACTAGTTAATAGACTAAAGAATATGATGGATGCAATTTGGCTCGCAAGAATATTTGAAGATAAGATAAATGATCAGTAAAATTCTTTTAAGCCGAATTTTTTGTCATCGGTTAATTCTATAAGCACTTTAAAGTTTAAACCTTCAGTTAATGCAGCCTCTAGTTCAAAATCTAACGCCATTCTAATAAAACGGCTTTTGAATGAGGAAATGCATATAGGAGAGAAAAACGATTATGCTTCAATTGTGACAAAAAATTTAGTAAAAATCATAAATGTAAATTGAAGTTTATGATTTTGTTGAATGAAGAAACAAAGGAATGTAATAATGAAGTAAAGAAGATGCATTCGGATGAATCATTAGAGGGTATGGGCTATATTGTTAATTACATGGATTGAGTGGAGATGTGGTCCCTTGTACCTTGAGATTTAAGTGCACAATCGAGAACTCAAATATATTAGTGTTGGTGGATTCTGGTAGCATGCATAAGTTTATGCAACCTATAATTGCTTGGTATTTAGGATTGATTATGTAAGGCTCCGAACTTACCCCTATATTTAAAATAGGTAAATCCAATTCTCCAATTGTAAGCCCATAGATTTTTCGGTAAATATTGTTGATTCTCTATATATCTAAAGTTTTGATGATAACAAAATGCTCAAAGAACTAACTACTCTATTAGTGTGCAGAATTATATTCAGAACTTATAGAATATTGGTGAATTTGTTGAACACATATATAAGGTTGAATGATATTAAATCTTATATCTGAACAAATTTTTAAATATGGTAAACAAGAGTTGTTATACGATATGATAATTTTGGATGTTGTTTAGAAAGGAAAAAGGCACACAGAATGTTTTCCAGAAGGATAATTAAAGTATAACACGTTTCCAGCAACATAGAACCTTTGGGAGAAACTCAAAACAACCATTCTGAATTGAAGTTAGTTTCCAGAAACACAGAAGTTTTTACAGAACTTTTTCAAGAACTTTCAACAGTAATTCTGAGTTCAGGATAGTTACTGTTCATCTTCTCAAACAAGATCTACATTTTTTTTTTATAAAGAAGTTCATTGATTTTGAAGACCTAGCTCCGAGATAATAAGTATATTCGGATAGTATACTTATTCGTTCCACTAAAGTTGGATTATATCCTAGGGGATTAAAGCAATTATCGGATTGGTTATCTTCATCAAAGAAGTTTTCGAGAGATAAAGATAGAAGTTACGGGTTATTCTCTATGGATTGATTTCAACACAAAAAAGTTATGTTTTTTGATTTTTCTCAAGATAAAAACAAATTCGAATTGGATATTATAAAGAAAATCAAAATAAGAACAATGTTATCTTTAAGAAGATGACACACGAAGATCACATTGAAGACCGTGATATCAGCAACAATTCTCCAGATCTATCTCCAATAAGATCAATGTTATCAGAAGCTCTCAAACAGAAAACAAATGGATTATCTTAAATCACGAATTTCAAGCAGATCTGAACTTAATTTAACGTATCAAGGATTCAAATTCAAATCTAGAACCAAAGCAAACAAGAAGAACAAGATTTTCTCTTGAAGATATCAGCAGCGTTTGAAAAATTAAATTAAGGATAAGAGGTTACAGATTTCCATCCGAGATTTTTGGGATATCTATCTTATCTCAAGCATAAAAAATTCTGAACAATAGAAGGACATATATGCGAACAGAGATAAAAGAAGAAAGCAATACAGAACTTCATACTATTCAAGAAAAACAAAAACCGAGAGCTACTAAACTTCAATCATTGACTGAGAAATATTAAGAGTTGAAAAAGCACACTTTCTTTATTCCTTCCCACATGCAGAATTGTAGCAAATTTTATTGCAATCTTTACACTTTATTCTTTTACAAACGAAGCAACTTATTGTTGGCTTCAATTGAGTTAGTTCAATTATTAGTTTAGACTCTATAGATCGATTGAAACTAGAGGATAGCTGTGAGAATCGAGCAGAGAGAATTGTACAATCTTGTAATTGATTTTATTGGATATAGTGAAACAAACCCGAAGGATATCGGGTCCCCGGCTCGGAGTTGGAAGAGTGGACTGACGCATAAGGCGGAACCACTATAAATATCTGCCTGATCTTCTTATCCCTTCTCTATTTATATTTCCACAGTTTATTTTATTGTTGTTTAATTGTTCATATTGTTCTCTTAACTAAAATACAAAGGGAATTGTCTTTAAAAGGCAAAAATTTTAATTTTCTGAAATAATCAATTCAACCCCCCTTCTTGATTATTTTTAGGACCAACAAATATAAGTAAACCCTAAGAACCAGAAGTCAAACCGAAACCCTAAAGTTAACCTAGTTTTATGTTTAGTCTAGTGAATCTAGATCCAGCAATCCCATGTTCTTAAACCCTAGACAACGAAATTGAGATAATTATGGAATATGGTTCCTAATAATATAGGAAAGCCTAAAAATATCAGATTCATAATTTTCTAGTGTCTTTCGGATCCGAACGGAATCAGTTTTTGAAAACCGTGCCCTGGTGCACCGGATAATGAAAATGTTCTGACAACACCAATAGATTCGTAAAAATATAAGGCTTTCAAAAATATCAGTTTTATAATTTTTCAGTAACTAAAAATATCAGATATAGGTCGTTTACGCGTATTTTCTTTACTACTGGTATTTTAATTGTCTAGTCTACTATTCATAGTACTTTTCTACTATTCATCTATCTCTACTTTTTCTTAGACTCTATTCTTATATGCTACCATACCTATACCTTACAATTTACCTTCCACATACAACTTTAATCGCATCACACTTTACATATTACTTCTTTTTATTACAAAACAACAAATTTAATCAATTTCTCTCCCTTATTCTCCATGTTTCCATCCACTCTCCCTCCCTTATCACTCTCAATTTGTTTTCTTTTTCAATTTATTTAATTATATCTAAATTCCACTTCAAAACTCTATAAATACCCCATTTCTCATTCATTTTTTCACACAATTCATTTCCTACTAAAACTCTACCAAAATCACTCCATAAAATTCATCTCTCGAATTCTCTTCCAAGTTCCCTTTTCTCTCCATAAAACCCTTTCCCACATATTACTACAACTCATTCTATTCCTTTTCAATAAACACATAAACCTTAGGTAAAGATTTATCTTATTTATTCATCATGTTCATTTAACTTAATATGAGCTTAATGTATGTTTCTTAGACTCATGAGAGTTAAAGAAGCAACAATATGTTTATGTTTCTATTTTCCATTATGTTGTTATTATTGTTATTATTATTTGTTCTAATCTAACCTCTATATAGTATTATGCATATTATATATATATATATATTTATTAATTTAGAGTATATAAGCTCATTTGTTATTTATTTATTTTCATGTCTTGCAATTTATTTATTTACTTATTTTATGCATTATTAAGACTAGTCTTTCTAGTTTTAGACTTGTCCATATCAAGTCAAAACAATTTTCTTTCTTTGCTTTTCTTTTCATTTGGGACTAGTCAATTATAGTCTCGGGATACCTTGATGAAGCTAAGGTTCCCAATACTTGACTTTACTTTTATGCTCTTACTTCATTTATCTTATTATATTCTCATAGTTACATATTCTCATTCATGCATGAACATGTTGATATTGTCTCAACCATAATGAAAATGAGTTTTCTTAAGTAATAAAAATAAACTCTCTTTAAAAATAAAATTTGTCATATAAGAATTCCATAAAGACTTAAAGTTTTATCTTAACAAATATTTTCTAAAGTTAGATAAGTTTAACTCAAGTTTTAGTAATAATACTATATGGTATTTTATCAATGATACATAAAATAAAGTTATCATAAACTCTCTTTTTAAACTAATGAAATAAGAAAGTTTCTTTAAACTTAATTCCTTGTTTAACCAAAAGTTTTCTTAAACTCATATTTAAAAGTTTTCATCAACATACTAAGGTTTAGATAAGTTTTACAAAATTATCAAAGAATAACCTTTCTAAGGATAAGTTTCACTTAGGAAATAAAAATAATAAATAACTTATAAGATCATTGATATTATTTAAAGTGGATCTAACTTTAGAAAAGCTTCAGAATACATAACCAAGAAATATCTAGAAAACTACATTTTTCAACCACTAGAAATAAAGTTATAGGAATCATAAAAGACTAAAATTACTTTTTCAAAATTTAATTATTCTTGACATTAAGAAATGAAGCTAAAAGAAGGAAATACTCACTTATGATAATTTAGGAAATTTTCCAAAACAAAACTAATTTCTTTTCAAGTCTTAACTTTTCTCACTTTTAAGATACATTATTTTAACAAACATTGTTGAGAAAACACCACTAAATTCATACATATAGTTTGAGTCTATATATATATTCAAAGGATTTTTCAACCATACAAAATATCAATATTTTTGTACAAGAGCTCTTGAATGAAGAAAAGTTTGAAAACTTGAGTTGTGAAATATGGAATTTTCGTATCAATTCTGTACGACCCTATTCCGAGATCCAAATGACCTCTTTGGATAAAAATAACCCTAGAAATGGATAGATCTTTTCGATTAGGTAGAAATCGGTATATAATATGCGAAATTCCGAGTTAAAATGAGCAAGTTATGGTCATTTTAAGTTGGAATTTCCTTTCGTGCGAATTTTGACGGATTCAATAAGATAGAATTAGAGATTTTGAATAGATCTTGGATGAAATACTCATTTCGGATATTTCTTTTGTTTAGGTGTCGAGGACCAAGATCTTCTATTCCCCGAGGATTACTTCGACTCATAAAGGCCGCTATGGACGAGTGAGTTTCCTTTACGTTTATGTATTCGCGCATGTGCTTGTAGAATAGAGTACTAGATATTAGGAAAAGATAAAGTTGATATGCATGTGGGATATCATGGGAATTATGTATGTGAATTGTTATGTGCGATCAATGAATGATAAGCATATGGGAACCCAATATGTGAATGATATAATTGTTTCTATGTATGTATTGCTATGTGTGTAATTATTGCTTGATCACATTAAATAATTTAATGTCATATTGAAATCCCCATATGATAAATTGCTCATGCATATCTCTTAGAATATCATTTCGAAATTTTATTACTATTCCTCAGCGTAGGTCTGGAAAGGTAAGCTGCCTTGATACATCTTGAGAGTTTAAGATGTCCGGGGAATACGGTCTCAAGTTGTAGCCGAGCCGGATCGATCGCTTTGGGTAAGGAAAGCTCGGGGACTAGTAGTACGGTTCGTTGAAACCCTAAGACGCACGCAATTTTAAGGAGGTCGTTTGTGACCCAATTCAAAGCATTCCCTAACCATCGATGGAGGGGTAAATCCATCTCACATACGAAACCGAATAGTCGTATATACTGTTTGATCATACGGTTGTTGCATTTCACATGCTTGATTAATAAACTTGGTTGATTGCTTGTTATGAGTACTTTTACGTAAGGAATATCTCACTAAGCTACTTTTGATATTGCAGGATTATCTTTTTACACCCGAGACCATCTTGATCCCAAAGGTAGAATCCTTATTTTGAGAAGCTTTTGAAGGAATTCTATTTTGAAGCCCTAGAGTAGATTTCTTCTAAAATATTCTAGCTTTAGTTATTTATCTTAGTAAAACCATGTTACTATGGAAACTATCGAGAGAATGCCCCCTAGAAGTTGTAAGATTTTATATTTCAATGAATTATATTAAGTGTTATTTTGCATGTTCCACTGCTAATATCTTAAAATGCATTACTTCACTAGTCTCCCTTCATTGTGAATGTACGCCTTGTACCGATATGGAAGCTTTCGAGTGACTAAGGTAGTCATTCTTAAGTTTTAACATTGCATACGGCGAGCTGTCATGGTTAGGGTACCTATTGGGGTGTGACAATTTAAGTTGCTATCAAAGCATCAAGATTAGGGAAAGAAACAGTAAGTTAGAAGTAGAAGTCTTAAAGATAGGATAAGTTTAAGATTAAATCATAAGAGTTTTAGGAAGAATCCTAGAATTATAGAAAGTGGGGATATATGGGAAACCACATGTTTTATAACTATACCTAAGATATGTAGGTAGCCATAGAACTAGTTTATACCCTTAAGCAGAATAGGAGGATTTCCAAACAGTTTTAAACCATAAGAAAACATAACCCTCGTAAGTTGCAGCTAGTGAGAAAACAGAGTTAACTTGCTTTTTGGAAATGGAACTAAAAGAAGAATATGCTTACGTAAAAGACTATACAACCAACCTTAGGTAACATCAGAAACGAGTCACGCAGACGCCATCAAATGATCAAAAGCAAGGATATTCTTTCAAGAAATCGAAGGCAAAAAGAAGGCGAAACCAACCCCGGATTCCCTCAAGGCTCAACAGAAGGATCGAGAAAAGAAGTAAGGAGCCACGATGAGAAGAAAGCGTTGTGTTCACCCAAGACGTAACGCCTTAGTATTAAATCGCAACTAATTAAAAGATGTAGTTAAGTGTTTAACAAATAAAAGTAACCTATAGAATTCTTAATAATGTGATTCCTTTGTTTTGTTTTTATGGCAATTATATTATTTCTTTTGTGAGTAAGATGCATGATTTTGATTTCTTACCTTGTGATTTCTTTAAATTGTATTTGAATTTCTTAATTTCTTATTAAGCTCCTATTAATTCCTATTTTGCAAATTTATTTCCTTAAGTTTTGTATTTTGATTTAAATTTCTGGTCTTTATATTTGAGATTTCCATGATTTCTATAAACATTAACATAGAGCGTGTAATAGAAAACTAAAATCTAAAGGATTAAACAACCGTCCAAGAAGATATAGGAATAGAGAACAACGAGATTCCAACAACGTACCAGCTGAACAAGGAGTACCTCCGCGTAACCAACCGGAGAATAACCCTGCTCCTGCCCCGAACCCAAAATGACTTCGCTGCTACCCTTAGACAAATGAACCAGTTGTTGGCTATTTTGATTCAGCAGCAAAATCAAAATAATCCAGCTCCTTCTCCACCTCAGAATGCTCCTGAAGCTACGGTAGAAGCACCCGGCGAACAGTCGCATGCCGCGCCATTTCCACCCCCACCACCACCGAGACCACACCGAAACTTGCTCGTCGACTTCATCAAAAGTAACAGCTACTCCGATGGAGCCTATAGAAAACCAGATGAGGCTGAAGACTAGTTAGCCTAAATCAAGAGATTGTTTGGTGCTTATGAGATACCCCACCACTTAAGAGTCAGTTTTAAGACATTCATGTTGAAATTTAATGCTCGAATATGGTAGGAATCGAAGAAGCGAGAGTTGCCTGCTCCAGTTATTTGGGATATGTTCTGAGAAGAGTTCTTGGAGAACTATTTTCTAGGGAGTCTCAGAGTTCGGTACTGTGCTAACTTCTTACATACTTCTCAGAGGAAGAGAACCATCGAGCAGTACGACACCGAGTTCAGTCGCTTGTTATAGTATGCTCCTGAATCCAATAAGCACAGCAAGGAGTTAAAGAGACAAGTTTTCTTGAATGGATTAGATGAGGACCTAAAGATTCGTTTAGTGGAATTTGATATTAGAAGTTATAAGGGCTAGTGGAAAAGGCTCGAATTATAGAAGGAGCCAAAAAGATGAAAACAAAAGCTCCGAGAAGAAAGTGTTTGTTTTTGGAAGGGAGCCTTATGAAGGACCAAGTTGTGGATTCAACAATAAGAGGTTTAAGACCTTTGGAAGTTACAAAGGAAGTGGAAGCAATCAGAGGGAAGTGACCAAGGTAGATGTCACATGCTAGAAATGCCGAGGGAAGCATTATCCAAAGTCTTGCCCCCAATTGCAAAACAAGTGCTTCTTTTGTGGCAGCTCGAATCATAAAATTTTGGAGTGTCCCAAGAAGAACACCAGTTTCTGCTATGTTTGTAAGCAGCCAAGGCACCTTGCAAATGAATGCCTAAAGAGGAAAAATGCTTTGGTGAGGTCATCCAACACTTCGAGAGGATCCGCCTTTGTAAGAACCAACAATGGCAATGGAAATGGGAACCGCTCTGGCACCTCGATGCATGGAATGAGAGTTTACAACCTGGAGGGCCAGTGGATGTGCGAGGAAGTTGATGATGAAGAGGAAGGATGTGAGTTTGCTGCCTTGGAGGGAGACGAAGGCTATGATCATGGACTCGTTGCAAATTAGCCTTAACCTTAAGCTATCGTTTTGATTGTTTATAGTATATTTTTACGTTATCAATCTGAACCAATAGAATCCCTATATCTCTTTAGCCGAAAAGCTTTAGAAAAGATAGATAAGTATAGTATGGTTAGTAACTAATGCATGTTGAATGCAGGAAGTATACGAGTAGCTAGTGAAACCGCCTATGCCTTGTTTGATACCGGAGCCACCCATTCGTTTATCACCCTCAACCTTGCTAAGAAGATCGGTTTACCTATAGTCACCACTGCTACCAGCTTCAAGATAAAGACACCCACGGGTAGCGTCGTAACCACTCGGGAGATGTTGAAGGAATGTCCTTTTGAGATCCAAAGATACCATACGACAAGTGACTTGATTGTGTTGGAGATGAATAAGTATAAAGTAATTCTTGGAATGAGTTGGTCGATTCGTGTTAAAGCCATGGTAGATTTTCGAGAGAAGAAAGTGAATTTTAAGGATGTAAATGGGAAGGATATTGAGTTCAAAGGAGAATCTGCGATCGTAAGGAGGCAAGGATTAAGTTCGCTCGAGTTACTGACGAATGAGGAGGAGATCAACCGACAAATCAATGTTGTAGAAGAAGAAGGTGAAGGACCAAAGGTGGAGGATATACCTATAGTCAATTTTTTCCTGAGAAACTACCAGGATTTCCACCAAAGAGGGAGATCGAGTTTGAGATTAGCTTGATGCCAAATACCGAGCCAATATCCAAAGCTCCATTTTGAGATTTAACTTGATGCCAAAGAAAGGCCAAGGTGATGATAGTAATTGCAAATCTTTAGGAGGGGCTTTTATTTGGTTGGATTATATATGGAAAAGATGGCAATGCCTGACGTGCTTGACGCAATCAGATTCCATGGTTAACCAAAAGTAACATAGTCTAATAATCTTGTTAACGAGCATATATCCATTAATGTGAGGTCCACATACACCTTCATGAACCTCTTTCATCATTGTATCTACCTCTACTTCATCTACGCACCTTAGAAGTGTGGCATCGAATGACTTCCTATATAATAGGTTTTTACTAAGCAGGAAATGACTTACCAATCGCCTCAATGCTTCTTATTCTTTTGTCAAGGTGTTTTTAGGGTATTTGCCTGTTTGGAGAAGGTCTTTAATTTTCTCATACCATGGTTTTCTTTTTTAGATTTCTTCAATACTTAGCAGAAAGCCGGTTCCTCTTCAACTCTAACCCTCGAGGGATTGATCTCTACCCCTTTAATGATTTAGATCATTGATGCTAGTGTAGCTAATGCATCAGCGAATTGGTTTTGAGTTATTGGCACATATGTGAATGAGATACCCTTGAATCTTTGAGCTAGCTCAGTCAAGTATTGGTTATAGGGTATCGATTTTGCATCCTTAGTTTTGTACCCTCCTCAAATTTGAAAAATTATTAATCAAGAGTCTCCATACACTTCATGTAAGCCCATGATTTTTAGAGTAATCCTAAGCCTTAACCCGAAGCCGAGAAGTCAATCAGGAACTTTACGTCAACGGATCTCAAGTTTAACCCTACAGTTTAGATTCGAAAATTCCGTGTTTGTAAACCGAGAAATCGATAATTAAGTAAAGTGTGTAGAATAGTCCATAATAGTATTTGATTTCTTAAAAATATCATATTGGTTTATTTTCGACTTATTTTGAACCCGATTAGATACAGTTTTTGGAAAGCGTATCCCCGGGCTCGGGAAATTAAAAATATATCTTTAATTTTTTTAGACTCGTATTTTCATAAGGATTTCAAAAATATTTAGTTTATAATTTTTCGAATCCAAAAATATCAGTTTTAGCTTATATAAGCATATTTTGGCTATATTGATAACATAATTGTTGAAATACTAAAATAATTCAATTAATTATTTAAATATATTTATGAAAATTATGCCACTTTTTTAAAAATATTTTTTTTAATTTTATTTTATATATTTTTCTTAATAAAAAACACATTTTCAACCCATACTTCAAGTACGCTTCAATTGTCACTTCTACACATTATTCAAGTTTTCTTTCTCTCTTTTACACTACATTTTCCCATGCATGGTAGCTGACCACACTCCTAAAAATAGCCACTTTTCTTTTATTTTAATGATTTATTTAATGATTTAAAGTCTCTTTTAGTTAGCAAATTAAGTAACACAAGTTATACTTTCAAAATTAAGTCACAAACTAACTAAACACCCCTCTCTCTCCCCTTGTAATTCACGTGCAGCCCCCCATTTCTGCCCCTTTATTTTATTTTTATTTTCCCATTTATGTAACACTCTTTCAATGCAATTCTCTCTCTATTTAAAGACTTATATCTACACACTTTCCTTCTTTGCAACCCTACAACATTTACTCTTTCTTTTTCCTCTCTTTAACTCTTTCTTAGTCTTGTTCTTGCAAGGAAATCAAGCTGCCCCCATCTCAAAAATTTGCTTCCACATCCCATTCTTGAAGATTCCTTAAGTAAACTCTCTTCTTAAGCTTCCATAGGTGTTATGGGTTGATTATATGGAGATTTCATGCATCAAAGGACTCTCCATAATGCTTAAAGGCTAGAGATGATGATGCCAAAACTTTAAAACACTCCTCTTGTTTATGATCTATGTTGATATTGCTATATTTGTTGTCTTTAAGACTTTATTATCTTCATATTTATATTATACTTTGTAGATCTAAATTTTTATAAAGCTTTGGTTATGTTTATGTTTAGATCTATAGGTTTAGGACTTACTACCATGCATTTCTTTTATATTCATGTTCATATTATGTGTAGATCTTGGATTTGAACTTGAATAAAAATAGTGAAATACATATCTAGGTAAGACCTATATTTAAAAACCCTCTTCCAAGTCTCGAAATGAAAGTTTTAGTTAAAAAAATGAAGGTTTAATGGATGATATCATCAAGACTTATTTTTACAAGAATCGAAAGAGATTTTCAAAAGTTATTTTCAAAATAAAAATCTCATTTTCCGATTTAGGCCAAAGCATGGTTTAAAAACATGTTTTACAACTTAAAAATGAAGATTTTATTCAAGAAATGGAACGCTCTTAAGATAGGATATGTAAAGGATGATTTTTCATAAGTGTTGATGGATTTTATCAAAAGATATGTTCAAAAACAATTTTTGAAAATTCGGATCTAAGCTAAGACCCATTTTTAAAACCTATTATCTAACCTCAAAATGAAGATTTAGACAAAAATATAAAGAGCTCTTGGTATAGATATTCTAAGGATTGGATTTTCATAAGTTTAGATGAGTTTTCCTAAAAGGTATTTCTAAAATAGAGAGTTTTGTAAAAGACAAGTCTAGGTCTTATTTTCATTCTAAAATTCAAAGGAGAAATTCAGATCTAGGAAGAGATGAATTTTGAAAACCTTATTTTAGAATTCAAAACAAGAGTTTTATGTGGAAAATGGAATGCTTCGATAATAGGTGACATAAGAAAATTATTTTCATTGAGTCTTGTAAGTTTTAGCAAAGGATTTTCTCAAAACAAGAAATGAGTTTCAACTCAAAATTTCGGCTTTTACAAAAATAGATTCTTCGAATTTTCATTTGGACAATATCATTAGGATCATATAAGTATTTGATCTTTTATCTTTGGCTAGAATTTCTCTTTACAAGTGTAGAACCAATATAAGTTGATCTAAAAGGTTAAATGGAACAAAAGTAACAAATTTCAACAATAACTCAAAACTGGAAATTTCGTAACCCTGTTGTACAGTGGTTTTTCGACCGTCAAATGACCTAGGATGTTTGATTTAACTTGAGAAATGGATATATATTTCAAAGTAGATAGAAATCGATATATAATATGCGCAATTCCGAGTTAAAATGAGTTAGATATGACCATTTTAAGTTAGGACTTCAACTTAGGCGAAAATTGACGAACTTAGTAATTAAAATTGTTAAGTTTATTAGAATTTTATGAGAAATACTCATTGAGGGTATTCCTTGTACTTTAGCAATTTGGAGGATGGATTTCCACTCCCCGAGGACTACTACGACTAGTGGATTTCTCTCCATGGCCGAGTGAGTTCATTTCTTAAATAGTTGTACTCATGTACGTGCTTGTAATCGTAGTGGCTTAGAATTAGGAAAAGATAAAATTGTGATGAGTTGTGATCTAATCTTGGTTGAATGAATGATAAGTATATCGAGACGAGACTTGTTGTAAAAACATTGTATGAGTTAGTATAGACTTGAATTGTCTGAAATTCTCTATGATCGCTCTTAACTTACATAATTAACATGCCATGATTATATGAATAAACTGTACATGCATATCACGTAGTGAGTCACATTGCATTGGCTAATATACCTTTGGTGGGACAAAAGTATATTAGCGGAAGGCGAGGGGGCCTATGTTAACATTAAGGATGCAAGATCGCTTAAGTTAAGGAAAGTGGGGTAAGCACTTAAAACTACCACAATAAAACAATAAAGGTTGTATAACTAAGAGAAAGAGATCGGGATTATGGTTGCATGACTTATGAACCATCCCACTCAAGATTAAAATTGTGGTTGCATAACTTATGGATTACCCCAACCCCGAATGGAGGGTGTAAATCCATTCAACTATGGCTACTGGAAAGTTATATGCTTGTATGCTCATTTGCTTGTGCATTCATATGATTGATTAACTATAACTTGCTTGTATATATATCTTGAATGAGTTTGTTATTTGGAAATGAATCTCACTAAGCCTATTAGCTTATACCCCGATAGTTTTGTTCTGGTGTTGCCATTTTTGGTTGTTCCGAGAGAACACTTTTCATAGGATTATCTTTTAGATGAAGGAGTTTTAGAAGAAGTCGGGACCTAGCTAAATGCGTGGACTTCTAGAAAAATCTCTTTAACATAAACCCTAATGTGTGTAATATGGTTTTATACTAGATAGACTTCTATTATTATTTTGGTAGGGGTATGCCCCCTTGACTTTTGTAAAGACTTAACTTGTTTATCTTGTTGTGATTTCTATTCTTAATGCTATTGTATTCCTTCTTAAGACTATTCAATTCAAAGTGTGATCCTAAAAATTGTGCAAGTACACCTTACACCCGATATGTAAACTTATGGGATGACTAAGGATGTCATACTTAAGTTTAAATATTGAGTGTGGTGGACTGTCGCGTTTTGGGTACCCTTTAGGGTGTGATACTTCAAGTTCTTCTATTTTCATGTCTAGTGCTATTTTAAGGCCTATGATGCAAGCCACATATCTCACTATAGTATTGGTGTATGGGAATGTTAATTTTGTCGATGTAGGATATTGGTCACCATCAAAGGATACTAAGACCGCCCTAATTCCACACCCATATATGTTAGCAGCACCATCAAAATACAACTTCTATTTGAGTGCAGATGATGATTCTAAGTCTTCATCTAAATCTGCTACTAACACATTTTCACCTGGGAATTAGGCTTGTTCTTTTGCAGTGTCTTGTTTAATTGAGTTTTCTGCAAGTTGATTTGCAAGTGCTTGTCCCTTTATTGAACTTTGATTGACAGATGTGATGTCGAACTCTAATAACAACATTTGCAATTTCGATATCCTCCCAATCAAGGCCAGCTTGTTGGCTAAATACTTCAATGGGTATTTTGTGAGAAATCTAATAGAGTTATACAAGATGTATTACCTGAGCCGATGCATGATATAAACTAGGACACTGCAAGTTCTTTCTATTTTAAAGTACCTTTGTTCTTCTTTTGTAAACTTCTTACTCAGATAGTAGATGGATCTTTCTCTTCCATTTTCATCCTTCTACCTCAGCATAAAACCCATTGATTTGGGAAGCATGGTCAACTACAGGAATAAAGGATGACCAGGTGTAGGAGCCAATAATATAGGAGGGTTTGTTAGATATTGCTTACTTTGATTGAAGGTTTCCTCACATTCTTCATTCTAATGTAAGAGGCAATTTTCTTCAACATCTGGAGTAAATGATGGCACTTGTTGGTTAATTATGACATGAATCGAGCGATGTAGTTTAACCATCCTAAAATCCCCTTAACCTCCTTGAGTATCTTGGAGAAGGTAACTCAATCATAGCCTTAACCTTATCTAGATCAACTTCTACACCTTTTTAATTGACCAAAAACCCTAGTAGTTTATCAGAGGTTACCCCAAACTTGCACTTTTTTAGGTTTAATTTCAACTGGAACTTCCATAACTTGGTAAAAAGCTCCCTTAAAACTGTTACAAGATCTTCTCCTTCTTTTGATATAGCAATGATGTCGTCTACATATACCTTGACTTCCTTATGCATCATGTCATGAATTAGCACCACCATTGTAAACCCACAAAGTTTTGTAATCGATTTAGCTTAAACCCTAATCCAAAAGTCAACTGAAAACCCTAAAGTTAACAAAAATCTAGTTAGACGTAATGAGAATCCTTAAAAATAAAATAAGAACTCAACAGTCTTTAAATCCAAAACCACTACGTATGACAAACTCTATACTTAACTCTGACTTGTAAAATCGGGTAATATAGAACTGAAAAACAAATTATTAAAAAGTAAATAACGATTAACTTTCAAAAATAAAACTCAATTCAAGAATTCCAAAAACGTTAAGAGATATTAAATACTTACAAAAATAAAATTTAAAATAAATTTCTCAAACTAAATGTGTTGTATAAATCGAAACCCTCAGTTTCCAAATTGGCAATGATCTAAATTGGAAATCACTCGGGAACCCTAAGTGGAATATAGTAGTTCATGTAAACCCCTAATTTTTAGGGTAATATCTAGTTCAAACCCCAAATCAGAAAGTCGACCGGAAAATCTAAGTCAATAAATTCCTAAGAAACCTTAGTAGTTTAGATCCGGCAATCCCGTATTCCTAAACCAAGGAGTCGAAATATGAGTAACGAGTGTAATTTGGTTCGTAATAATACTATGATGCTTTAAAAGATAAGATTAGCAAATTTTTTATCTATTTTGAACCCAATCGGGTACAGACTTCGAAAAGCATGCCCCGGAGCTCGAAATATTAAATATATGATATTAGTACTGTTAGACTCGTAATTTCATAAAATTTCCAAAGATATGAGTTATATAATTTTTCAGGTTATAAAAGTTACAGTTATAACTTTTTTATTATATTTTCATTACTATCGGTACTTTAAATGTCTAATCTACTTTTTGAATTCTTTTACACTATTCACAAGTACAACTACCCATCACCTATTTCTTACATCCTTACATCCTACTCTTACAATTTCATCATTTTCTTTACAATTTACTTTTCCAATGTAACTTTATTACTTAAATTATTTAATTAATTTTGAATCTTACACAACACAACACTTTTCTCTCTCTCACTCCAAGGGGGCCGGCACAACTCCCTCCCTCTTTCCTCTGTCCAAATTGTTTTATTTTCTTTTGTTTAATCAAAGCAAACCCTAATCCATTTCTCTGTATATACCTCTTTATACCAACTTCTTTTCACTTTCTTTCTTTGTTCCTTCTCTCTTTAGAAAAATTTTTGCAAAAACTCTCTCTTCTCCCTCTCTTAAAACTAAACACACATACACACACACATTCACATATTTTTTTTCTTCAAGTTTCTCGTTCCAATCTTCCAATAGGTAATAGATGTATACTTTATCATCTTAAAACATGTAATAACAAGTTCATTCATGTGTGATTCCACACAAAATCTCCATGAGCTTCAAGCTAGGGATGTGGAAACACTTGAACATGAGATCCTTACCATCACAATGTTATAGATCTTGTTATTTGAGTTATTTTACTATTATTTTGTTTTATTTTCAAGTTATGTTGTTATTGCTAATGATTTGTGCATATATTCATCATTCACATAACCACCATAGTATTCATGCATTTACAACTAGTATAGTAAACTAGATCTAGTTGTTCTAAGTTCATAAATGCATTAGACTTTCGTTTTATGTTCTTAAATAACATGTAATAGCTTGATGATAGTAGAAAAGTATTAGAAAGCTCAAGATCTATTTTGGTTTCAACGAAAATAACTTTTAAAAATTCGGATAAAAAAGGAACCATATTTAGAAAAACTATTTTTCAACTTCAAAAGGTGTATTTTACATAAAAAATGAAGGGCTTAGGGAATAGATATCATAAATGAGTGATTTTGATGAGTAAAGTTTAGATCCACTAAGGAATATTTTCAAAACAAAGGCAAGTTTACGAAAGTAATATTTCAATCTCAAAAATAAGTTTTAAATTCGTAATAAAAGAATCTTGAAATGTAAACACCCATTTTTCAACTTCAAAACAAGATTTTTATTAAAGAAATGGAAGCCTTAACGAGTAGTTTTGATTAGAAAATGGTTTTTAAAGACAAAATGAGTTTTACAAAGAAAATAAACTCAAATGAATTTTTCAAAATTTGGATTTGAAAATAGCCATCATTTAAACACCTATTTCCAAATGTCAAAATGATAATTTTTATAGGAAAATGGAAGTCCTAAGAAATATATGTAACAAAGACCAAGTTTTGACAAGGATAAGAGAGGTTTATCAAAATATAATCTTAGAACAATAAATGGTTTCCAAGAATAGATTAAACAATGTTTTCATTCTTTAAAATTTTGTAAAATTCATACTTAGGCAAACCACCTATTTAAACATCTATTTCTAACCCCAAAATGAAGGTTTTTATTAAAATAATTAAGGTGATGGCTATATAGGTCATCAAGGTTAAGTTTTGATGAAAGCAAATGTGATTTTTTGAAAGAAAACCACCTTTCTTAAGTCTAGTAGATTTCAAAAGTTTTGCACGGTAAAAGTTTTTCAAAAAGAATTCTTGATGCTATATTATTAAGAATATACATATAGATAGTTCATATCATAACCTTCATGACAATAGCTTGTAGGTATTACATATATACAAGATGTATTTGTAGAAACAACGTTAGAAAAGTAATGCCACATACTTCTTGTTGACATTATCTAAGTGCATGAGAAATTAGAATTTTCCAACACTCATGAATCATGCATGGTATTGAGTTGTATATGTATAAAATAGAGATTCTCAAAATAGGAAGAGATTTTAAAGTATAAAATTGATTTTATCCTAACCTTGTGAAATTCGGATGGTTTCAATACCATGCCTTAAAAACCCTTTTATCAACTCAAAAACTTGTGTTTTATATGAAAAATGAAGAGTATAGGTCATAGGTATCATCCAGTAATGATTTTTATAAGTTGAGATGGGATTTGCTAAGAAAAATATATAGAACAAGGAGTAGAAATGAGGTAGGAAAATTTGAGTTGCTAATCAACTTACGAAATTCATAATTTTGGAGTAAGGTCATGAAAACACCTATTTTCCAAACTCAAAATGAAAGTTTTATCTAGGAAATAAAGTCCTTAAGGGATAAGTATAATAGAGCCTTAAATTTTAATGTATTAAGCAAGTTTTCTCTCAAAGAAATCACTCAAAAACTAATTTTTCAAAATTCGGATTTTGGAATAACCCTTAATTGAAAACATGTTTACAAAGTGTAAAATGGGAATTTTTATGAAGCAATGAAGATCATAAGTAATAGATATAATGAAGACTCAATTTAACAAGGATAATTATATTTTCTTAAGAAATAAATTCAAAACAAATGGAAATGATCAAAGTTGGGAAACTAGCTTTCTTAAAAGTAAATAGCCATAGAGTCTTACAAATAAAAAGTTTCTAAAATCTCCTTTTAGTAAATATTGTCAAAATCATGCATACATCAAGCTCATAACATGCCATTCATGATAGGAAATCATCAACATTGCATGTATAGTTAATCTATATAGTAAGAACATTACAAACATTTGCAAAACTATTTTTTGGAATTGGAATTTGCTATTGATCTGAACGGATCAGATATTTTCGAAGCTTAAAAGTTTTCAAAACTTGAAAATAATATTATAATTAGATAGATCTTTCGAAGCAGATAGAAATCGATATATAATTTATAAAATTCCAAGTTAAAATGACCAAGTTATTGCCGTTTTAAGTTGGAATTCCCGCTTGGGACGAGAATTACAAATTTGATAGTTTGTATGAGATAGAATGGATTAGTTTTGAGTTGAAATACTCATTTGGGTATTTCTTTCCTTAGGTGTCTTTGCTTTTGAGGGTTCGTTGCCACCCGACTATTACGATTAAAAGACCGGAGTCCAATGGACATGTGAGTTTTCCTCTTATTTTGTTACCTTGCTTGTGCTTGTAGCTAGTTGCATTAGAATTAAGATAAAAACCGATATGAATGGGATGGAATAGATAATGAGACTTTGATGTATGTATGCCAAAGAATACTAAAGCATATCGAAACCACGAATCAATTGGATAACTGCACTGTTCATATTATTTTTGTTTATGTGTATGATATTGGTTGGTCACTCTAAAGAATGTATGAATAATTTGAACCTAAACAAAAATAAATTGGTCACGCATCACATCGATTAATTTGCATTTGGTAACGTGCTACTCCTACGCAAGTCGATTGGTATAATCCGAGGACTCGTTTGGAGAATAAGACCCGGTATCAGAGTTCATTCATAAGGAACTAAAGCGCACACGGATGCATCCCATGTATGAGCCTAGCCGAGTCGAGTGCTATGAGCCTAGGGGGCTTGGGGACTAGCAGCAATTGTGTAGACTTTCAATACCATCCCTAACCTTAGATACGGAGGGCGTAAATTCGTTCTATGTACGGGTTCTAGATACCCATACATAATTGTCTACTCATGTGTTTGTTCATGCATAGTATGTGGATGATTTATAACTTGCTTGTTATTGTACGAAATTAAAGGAATTCTCACTAAGCTAGTGTAGCTTATACCCCAATAGATGTGTGAATAAACAGGTTGACTGGAGAATGCTACCTAGAGACTGAGATGGTTGGAGCCGAATATGACTTCGGGATTCCGGTAGGAAGTAAGAATACTTTAAGATATTAGTTAGGTCTTGTGAATTGCTTTGTAATAGTTTTATGTAGTGAAATCATTTGATGATTTATAATTGAAGTATAGTGAATTGTATTTCCTTTAGATTGTTGCTCAAGTTGTATCAATAAGAAATATATCACTCCGATGTGTCTCCTCCATATGTTAGACGCCTTGTACATAGTATGGAAGCCTTCGCATGACTGAGGTGGTTATTTCTAGGCTTTAATATTGTATATGATGGATTGCCATGTTTAGGGTACCCTTCGGGGCGTGACATCAACCATGGTTCATTCCTGATCTGGCTTGACAATGACATCTTCCAATATGTCATATTGCCTTATCAAACTAAAAGGTTAGTAACTTGTGCAACTCGTTATACCAATCAAAGGCACTGCAGGGTATTCTTTGCAACTTAATACGACAATCGGACATTTGAACCAACATGCTTGCCATAGGTGGTCTTTAGGTATCATGTCTTCCAAAAGGGCGATTAAGTTCTAAAGAGGTTCATCATCTTCTATGTGGACTCGTTCGATAAAGGATCGAGTGACATCATAATTGGTACTAACAAGGGCCCCATTAGCTAAATCATGCCCATAATGTCTTGTGTGTCTGGCAAACCACACTATCATCAAATGCATGTTGGCTTTGAAACTACCCCGGCCCTTGGATTTGAAATGGTTCAAGCTTTTGATCTGTTCGGCTAGTAGGGTAGGGATATACGATTTGCCAACTAAGTATTAGGCCACCAACTCCACCAATTGGTTGTGGATGAACAGATCTCCATGAAGGAACAAAATGGTGGCAAAAGCAGCAACAATGAAAGCATTGACCTTGTTGTCCTCCCAGATGTCAGATAGCACACAAAAGATATCTCGTTTCTTTTTGAAATTTTTAGGGGCCCTAAACCAATATATTAGGGTGGAAGGGTTGATGCAATGCTCATTATAAGTCTTCATGGATGCAGTTATTAGGCCTCTTTTTACACTCAAAAATTCTAAAATAATGCGAGCTGGGCCTTGACCAAGGTCCAGGACATAGATTCCTTCTGAGGTAGGTGGGGCTTATAGTAATCTAGCATATTCTTCTATAGTTAGGCTCAGGATATGTTGGCTCAGACAAAAAGCTGCCTCTTCTGGTTCCCATAAGTAAGTCAGAGCCCAAAACATGGTGAATGAAACATGCACCCTTAGTAGATGAAGGATCAGGCCCAACCTATCTCTAATGAATGATTGTTGATGGGATTAAAACAGACCATCCACCAATCCAACAAAAGCATAGAATCCTTAAAGGTTTCAACATGATGTTCCCTGTTGAGACGGGACTAAAGGCTGGTGCTAGCACTCGAGCTTGATGACAACATTTCCTAGAGTATGCCAAATTTTGAATACATGAAAAAAATTTCTAAGTCCTATGTACAAATTATTTACATAAAAAGAACCTATATCACTATTTACAGGGAAATATACTCTTTTTTATGAAACACAATACAATTTCCATATTGTTGATTCACCATGAGATTATAGCCGTTATCTTTGAAAATGAATGCAACACTTGGTAGGTTCTAAAAGGTTCCCCATTTTAGTAGATCACGGATCAACACTAAACTAGATCAACACTAAATTAGAGAAGGAGGTCATTTCATGAACCAGAGAACAGAAAAGCCATAATACCCATATCTTACTAGTGACCTCCCTACATAGGATCCTAAGATGGTCTGGTTTTGATCGTATCTAGCATACATTCTCATAAATTCTCCCCCCCCCCCCTGCGCCCACAAAGGCATCATGTGCCTCTATCAGGGCTATTTACAAAATATCCATTTTATTTTCTTCACTTAAAGAAAAGATTAGTATAACTATTTATTGCTTAATAATTATACAAATAATATCAAAAAATGAGCATTAAAAGAATAAACTTTAAATCTATGAATTTTGAGTGGCTAGACCTCTTGAAAAAAATAGAATCCCCAGTAGAGTTACCATGCTATCGAGCCTGGATTTTTCAATTCTGGTCTAATTTCTTTAAATCCGATCTATATTAAACCTAAACCCATTTAATACGAACCATTGACTAGGAATTAAAAGAAATTTAAAATTTTAAAAAACTTTAGGGAGTCGCCACCTTATTGCAATCGGAAAAATTTTATAATTTATAATTTAAGATTAATGGGTTGATTGATCTTAACTTAGCTACTAGTCTACGAAAATTTTGATTTAAAACCAAATTTGATAAACTATAAATTCTTGGATTCGAGGGTTATCCTATTAAAATTATATGATTACCACTAATATTTACAAGTTACTATTGTAAACCCTCAAAGTTTTGTGATCGGTTTAACTTAAACCCTAATTGGAAAGTCAACTGAAAGCCCTCAAGTCAACAAAACCCTAGTTAGACGTAATGGCTTAAGTCTGGCAATCTCGTATAAGCAACCCTGAGAAAGTAAATAAGAGATTATTATGTAAAATAGTTCGTAATTCCATAAAGAAGCTGAAAAAGATCATATTAGTAAAACAGCAAATCATTTTGAATCCAAACGGATACAATTCTTGAAAAAAGTGTCCTACGACTCGGAATAGTAAAAATATTCCGAATATACCATTAGACTCGTAAAAATATAAGGTTTTCAAAAATATCAATTTTATAATTTTTTAAGTAAGTAAAAATAACAGATATCGCAATTATACTTCTATTTTCTTACTACTAGTACTTTATTAGTCATATATACTTTACGTTACACTATTCATTACTATTCTATACTATTCTTTTATCTCTATTTTTTCTAACACCTATTCTTACACCTATACACCTATTACCTTTACTTTTTACCTTTTCCATAACTGTCTTTCACATCTACCTTACTTATTACTTCATTTAATCAACAAAAATACAAAATAAAACTCTACTCTCTCTCTCTCCCATGCATGTAGCTGGTGCCCCCCCAACACCTACCCCCCCCAACACACACAAACTCTCTCTCCAAATACTCTCTCATAATTCTCTCAAAAATACGCTCAAACCACCTTCTACATACACAAAACTCATTCCCATATAATACTTCAAAAACCCCATTGAGGTAAACTTTTCTTTACAAATTCTTTCTCCCATGTCATGTAACTTTACATGACCATGGTATGAGTTTTCAAAAACTAAATGTTATGGAACATACACTATGTTCATGTATTGTTCTTGTTCTTGAATCTCTATTCATTTATTTATATTGTTACTTTACTTTGTTCACATTATTATTATTGTTATTATATCTAACTAAGTATTATTATGTATCTATATATGTATATTTTTTAGAGCATATAAGCTTACTTGCAATTTATTTATTTTCATGCAAAATAATTTATTTATTTCTTCCTTTGCAATTTATTTATTTCTTGTTGTTTTAAGACTAGTCTCTAGTCTTAGACTTGTCATCATCAAGTTAAAACAATTTTCTTTCTTTCTTTCTTTTGGGACTACTCTATTTCTTAGTCCCGGGAGCCTTGAAGAAGCTAAGATTCCCAATACTTGACTTTATTTATTATTCATGTTATTTTTGTTTGTTATTATTTCTCATAATCATGCCTATTAATATTGTTGTCCAAATTTTTAAAGCTTCATTTATACTTTGACAAAAAGGAGATTTTATCACCTAAGAATGGTTTTATATGAAATATAAATTCTATGGTTTACAAAATTAAATTTATTCTTTTCCAAGCTTTAAGGAAGAACTCGCTACAATTTAAAAAAGAATACTTTTGTTTTGAAAAAGTTTTTTAAATCATTCCTAGAACACTTTGTTTTCTTAAAAGAAGATGACTTTGGTACTAAAATATTTTTCATAAAAGCATAATATAAAGAAACCCCTTAAAAAAAAAGGAAAATGAGAATTTCCAAACTAAGATTTTTCAAACAAATAGTCAAAGAAAACCAATAGGAAAAGTAGCACTAATATTGAGAATCTAGAAAAGAATAAATTTATTTATCAAAAAGTCATCTAGGAAAATAGTAAGATAAACATAAAGTAATTCTTCGAAAGCAAAGGAATCAAAATATTCATTTTAAAAGGAATGGACTTCTTGTTAACTTTAGTTTTCTAAAAATTTAATCAACATTGTTTTACTCAATAAACTTGAAGGGACAACAAACACTTGAGCATGGGTAAAATATGAGTTATATATCTATGAAAAAGGGATTTTTCAACCATATAGATTACTAAGTAATTATCAAAGAAATTTTTGGATGGTTAATGTTTGAAACAATTTGCTTTTAGGAAGGAAAATTCATGGTGAATCTGATCACCACTGTTTTGGAGCCTAAATGATCTAGTTTGATGAAAATAGTTTTAGAAATGGGTAGATCTTTTCGAGTAGGTAGAAATCGGTATATTATATGTGCAATTCAGAGTTAAAATGACCAAGTTATGTCCATTTTAAATTGAAATCATCCTTTATACGAACTTTGATGTTCTTATGACATTGTTTTGTCAAAATTCAAGAAAGTCATCAAGAAATACTCATTTTTGGTATTTTCCTTGATTAGGTGATTCTGAGGAAGAATACCCGTACCTTGAAGATTATTTCGACTAAGTGGATTATATCAACGATTCATCCGTCTAGAAGAAGTATCGACATGGCAATGTGAGTTTATTTCCTTAAAGTGCTCTACTTGATTGTGATTGTAGTTTAGTCACATTAGAATTAAGAAAAGAGAAATTGATATGTATGCAAAAAATTTGTTGAAAGCATCCTAAGAATATCGAGGCCGAAATTGATTAAATGTTTGTTTTAGTATAGCACTTGATTTGTATGAAATTCTATGATCACCTTAAATTGATAATAATGATGCTATGATATGATAAATAAATTGATTCATGCATACCACAAAATGAGTCATATTGCATTAGGTTATTATCCTTAGGTGAGAAGGATGGTAGCTCAATCGAAAGCAACACTTGGCGGTTATGATCGAAAGTGATTGCTTGGCGACATGGAATTAAATACTTGGCGAAAGTCCGGAAGCATGGCTCAAATCAAGTAGACTTAATATGCTTGGTGGTATTGATCGAAAGCATAATTTTTTTTTTTTACTAAAACTACTTGTTTTGAGGTTACGTATCACCAAACCCCGAATGGAGGGCGTAAATCCATTTAACATGTAGTTCCCAGAAAACTATATGCCTTATTTGCCCACGTGTATGTTGCATTTCATTTATTTGCTTAAATAACTTGTTTGAATTTATTTACACAAGAAGTTTATTTATGGAAATAATTCTCACTAAGCCTATTAGCTATACCCCTATAGATATCTTTTGCAGTTTACCTATTTATGGTTAAAGCTACGTGGACCCTGCAGCCAGGTATTTTCCTTTCTGGTTAAGGAATTTCTAAATAAAGTTTAGTGTTGGATATGATGTAGACTTCATAGAAATATTATTGTAATAGATTATAGTTATTTATGGCTGGGGAATGCCCCTAAGATTTGTAAGACTATTGTCATGAACAAATGAATATTATGATCCTCTTTTCTTAATTTGTTATTATATCTTCTTAAGCTTCATAATTCCATGTATGGTCCTCTAAATTTGTGAGAGCACGCCTTACACTTAATATCAAAACTTCTGGGAATGACTAAGGTTGTCATACTTAAGCTTTAATGTTGAGTGTGGCGGACTGTTACGTTTGGGATACCCCTTGGGGCATGACAATTATTACAAAATAAATAAATAAAAATTTAGTCATTATTTATATTAATAATTACAAATAGATATAAATAATATTGATATTTGCAATACTAAAATTTTTTTTCATTTTTTATGTCATCCCGGAGGTGCTTACGTACATGCTAGTCGAGATCAGACAATACGTAATTCTTTTTTAAAAAACTTTAATAAGTTGGTCACTTTTAGATTTCAAATTGTTTCCAATTTAAGTTCTTTAAATTTTCAATTTTTATAAATTTTTTTTTTTGTATGGTCCTATAGGCTATCAAGTTGATATTATTATTATATATATATTTCTAAAAATAGAATTTTTTATATGTAAAAATTATATATATATATTAATACCTTTATAACGTATTTTTTTTAATTTCTATATTTTTTTTATTTCTATCTTTATCATAGAAAAAAAAAAAACTTACCTGGACGCTGGATCGGAGTAAGTCAGAGCTAGATGTAGGTCGAATTTAAGGTCGGACCTTAGATCTTCAGTTGAACAAGCAGCAGGCAATCAATGGAGGTTGCTAGCGACGATCTGGTGGTTCTAAGAGGAGATGGATACGTCGGTCAGACTAAATGGGGGATTTTAAGAAATCCAGTTGTGTTGGTTTAGCTCGATCGTAGCTGAAAGTTGTCGGCATGACCAAGGCAAAGCAGTAGCAATGATGGTTGTTGGTTGTTATCGACAAGAGGCTTTGGATGAAGGGGAAAGCTACTAACTAAAGCTTTCACCACCCCTGGATCCAACTGTAGCGTTAGTTTGCTCTCATTTAACCTCTATGAAGTGTAATCGAAGAAATTAAAATTGAAACCCTAGACATTGGAAACTTGATTCAAAGCTCAATAGTGTTTGTTGAATGTTTCTGATGCCAAAAATGAAGAACTCGACCCCTATTTATTCTAGTTAGGCATCAAGTTAGGTGGAATTCGTTCACAAATTTCGTAGGTGAAGCACGCGCAAAATTGAGCTGTCAAGCTTGATTGAACGTGTTTTTGCAATTTTCGAGCTTAGTGAACATCAGGATAGGAAACAATATGTTCAAATTAGCTTAATCATGTGTTTTTAGAAGCCTAAGAAAGATCAAATCTGAAATTCAAATTTTCATTTCACACGCGAAAACAAATTATTTACAAACTTTAGATCAAAAATCGAATGCCAAATCATAAGTTTTAGGACTAGTTTTTTATCTAAATTTGTAGTATCTCATGCCTTCTTCAAATCTCTTCCATCAATTTGGTGAAAATTGGAGTAAAAAGGAGTAAAAAATGAGCTCGAAATGGCTACATCACGTGGGAAAAACTGGATAGCAACCTAAGGAAGACGATCGCATGTTCCTCACGCATGTCATACGTGCAACCGCACACAGGCTCGTGTACCTCACGTGTGAAGCGAAAAATAATAATTATGTCCTCGTGCAGCTAGTCAGTCCTGTGCATATGCATGCATTTTACCATCAAGCCGTTGGCCTATGCCTCGGTTTAGTTTGCACAAATCTAATACTTGAGGCTTCAAAAATGGGCTCAATTAAATAAACCAATTCACATGGGCCATTTAATTTGGTCCATAAAAAATTATAATTAACATTAGTATTATATTAAGCTCATATTACTTTTATTACTATAAAATCTTTTTTTATAAAACTCTTTTATATGTGTTTATTTTCTTTTTTTTTAATTATATATATTTTATTTTGTTTTGTTTTAATTTATGGGTTTAATATAATATTAACTTTTACTATAAATAAAAGCCTTGAATTGGCAAAAATGGGGTGTCTATAATCACAAAGTACCTATATTGTGATAAAATATGTAACTAGATACTTGAATTTTAAAATTAATCAATTTACTACTTGAAAGAACTTGACGGAGATACTATTAGAATGTATGAAAATTTCTTTCAAGTACTAAATTGAGCAATCTTAAAGTTCGGGTATTAAATTAATCAATTTCAAAATTTAAGTATCTAATTACGTATTTTATCAAAGTTTAGGTATTATATGTGATATTAACTCATTAATCATCCACATAAGCCAATTACTGAAGGGTAGGACTTTGCTGCCCTATTCTCTCAATGATGAGTTGAGTTCATAATATTTTTGATAGTAAGTTCATAATATTTTGTTCTTTCTTATATTCAAATTTTAGCGCATTTTTTTCCTTAATTCTATCATTTTAATGATTTATTTTTAATTTGATGATTTCGTATTTTCTTATTATTTTGAATGAATATTTCTTAAAATTTTGCTTTTTGCTGATTTTTTTTCGGCCAAAAGCTTTTTCCTAAATTTGATGAGTATATTTTAACATTTTTATATTTATTTCTTGTTTGACTTTTTAAAATCTTTTTAAATGACAAGTTGATGTAAAGGTTTTGAGTTTTGAAAGAGAAGATATTTCCATGCAATTCGTACTCAACATAATACATTGTATGTAAGAGGCGACTCGTTTCCGACGGGGACTTATGCGATAGAAAGTGACATTTTAACTACTCTAAGTCTTTTTTATATTTTACGTCCTTATAAGATCCCATATTTTAACAATTTTTATTAATCAGTTTGCTTCATTTGCTAAACATTGACATCGACGTGAGCCAATCATTTTGATTTCTTCTTTAGCTTGCAGGCCATACAATGTGTCACCCGAAAGAGAGAGCTCTCTACTTTTCCTGTTTCAATTCATTTCATATGTCTTTGTCTAAAGACTGATGTATAATTAGATGAATCTAGCCCATAACTACTTTATTATTATTTTTTTTTTAATTTTAGTATCTGCGTGTAGACACCCATTCTTGCTTCCGGTAATAGTCATAGTTTTAATATTAAAGAAGAATATCGAATAATTAGAAAAAGAAAAAGGAAAAAATAGTTAAAAAGACACACAAAAAAGAGAAAAACTGCAAAAATGCCAAACAAAAGTGATCAAAATTATAGTTGAATCGTTTAGATTACTAGGTGTAACATCTTGGAACTCCGCCCACCGAGGTATTGTCTACTTTAGCCACATGCCTTATGGCTTTGTCCTTTAATGTTAAAACTTCCTAGGAGGTTATCTATCTTGGGATTACTCTACCAGAGTACACTTAATTTTGGAGTTTCGACGAACTTCAAGTCATTACACAAAAAGACATCTCTATTATTAGAGTTTCATCATCTACATTTCGAAAATATTATATATTCTTCTACTTATAGAACTAATCGTCAGTTTCATTATATAAGTCCATAACAACACCAGGCAGGGAGGACACTCCTCAACTTTCAACCGGTGAACTACTCCAATGCTACTTGTAACGTCTCAGAACTTCGCCCATTGAGGTATTGTCCGCTCTGGCCATATGCTGCAGGGTTTTGTCCTTTGGTACCAGCGCTTCCCATGAGATCACCCATCTTGGGATTGCTTTACTTAAAGCGCACTTAACTTTGGAGTTCCGATGAACTCTAAGGCATTACACCAAAAGACAACTCTGTAATTAGAGTTCCATTATCTATATTTGATGGGGGTTACATTAGGTATACCATGGACAAAGAATCAAGTTTGGCTAAGTTTCCAAAAAGCATGGATGGTTTTAAATGATAAAGAGTAAAAAATGTATGAGCCCATATATTGTAACAATGCTTTTTTTTTTTTTTTAACTAATGTGATCCTTCAAAGTAATCAATTAATGCGTTATTTTACCAAATGAACAAGCTTTTCAAGCTAGAAACTTATTTTGGACAATGCGAATAAAAACAAGCCAAGTGCCTATACTTTTGGTTTTAGGTAATTTAGTATCTTATCTTTAAATTTTTGCAAATCATTGCTTATAATTTCAAAGTATATGATCCAATATCTCTATTAAATAATACTTAATGGATGTTCTTTTTGATGACATATAATAGCAGATACTTAGTTAAAAAATTGCTAAAATCTAAAGATGTGGTACTAAACTGTCAAAAATTAAAAGTATATGCATTTGATTTGTTATTATCTTGTCATTAAAATGAATGTCCATAAAATATTATTTAACAAAGGCACTAAATCATACATACTTTGAAAATACGAGTACTAAGTTGCCAAAATTTAAAGATAAGACATTAAACTGTCAAAACTTAAAAGTATAGGCACTTAGCATGCCATTATTCCTAAACAATGTTTTAAACTTTTACAATTAAAATCTAAGCCAATAAGCTCAATCAATATAATTGTATTTGAAATCACCAAAAAATCAACATTTTATTTTAGGACAAATTGAAAAATGTCTAAACAAAAATGCTACATGAACACTATAAACTAGGTAAGAGGGGAGCATTTTCAATAACCAAAAATCAATTATACACACTTAAACTATTAGGCTTTTTTACACAAAAGCTCAATAGACTGCCATAGCCTACTTTTCTTGATATAAAAGTTAGAACCCTACTTTCCATGTCTTCTTTTGAAATTTTGTCGTATGTTCTTATTCTTTCCTCTCTCTTTACTTTACTCTCTTGAATATCTTAGATTTTTCAATATCTTAGATTTTTCAATGTTTTTGTTTTTGTTTTTGTGTAAATGCAAGAAATGACACCAGAGGATCAAGTGGCTTATTCGAGTAAGCTTAGACTCCGGCAATGCAGGAGACACCAAAACTTGAGGGTCAAATTTTGATATCCTTTCCCTCTTTCTCTTTTCTTATTTATAGATGTAATACATGCTTATGTTTATATCTAGTTTCAGATCTGTTATAGTTTGTTAAAGATTTGTTAGATTTAGTTTCAAATCAGGTGGCTATATTTTATTTGTATTACATCTTATGTTCATACTACGTAATTTTCAAATTTATTTAGTTGTCTCTTTATTATGTTATGGCAATCTGTAACAATTGTCTCTTTGTCTAGGAAAAAAAAAACGTTTTCTACAAGGTAAAAATAAGATTAAAGGTTCTTAAAATCATCTAGATCCTCCTAATACATATCTTCTGGTGGAAGACCTCTCTATTAACTAATAGCTGATGCCCAAATGTCCATTTCTCAACAATTGTCCTATACCTATAACAGCCAAAGGTTGTGGTATAGAATGATCATGATATGAGTCCTAAGGACGATCTAATGTTGGTAAATCATACTTGAAAGCCTTCTTTAAGACCAAATAGTGAAACACGCTATGTATCTTAGACCAAAGAGGATGGTATAATTCATAAGCAAAGACACCAATAACTTATACAACCTTAAAAGTCCTATAATATCATTTGGCCAATTTAGAATAATAGCCTTAAGTCATAAAAAGTTGTTTGTAAGGTTGTAATTCGACAAACAGTAAGTCAACACGGTTAAAAGAAAGGTTAATTTGATATCAATTTGCAAAATTTCCCATCCTCAATTGAACTTTATGCAAAGTTAGCTTGTAGTAAATCCAAAGTCTCCTCTCAAATAGTATCTTAGACATAAGTAGCAATACTAGGAGATTTCATACTGTACACTACTTCAAAAGGAGTGAACTAAGCTCCTTGATGAACTAGAGTATTGTAAGTAAACTCTGCCTAGGAAATATACCAAGCCCATTTATCCATAACATAACATAACATCTTAAGTATTATTGAATAATTTAGTTAATCACCTTTGTTCACCAATCTAATTAAGGGTAGTAGGCACTAGCAACTGCTAATTTAGTGCCACTCAATTGAAATAGTTGTTGCCTAAACTGACTTACAAAAATAGAGTCTCGATCAAATACAATAGATCAAGGAAAACCATGTATTTGAATCGCCATTATAACAAAAAAGCCAAGCGACTTTAATGGTAGTAAAATGAGTGTCTAAAGTAGCAAGATGACAATGCTTAGATAATTTATCCACAACAACTCAACTGACAATGCGTCTTCGGGATTAGGTAAGCATGTGATGAAGCCCATGTTATCTTCCGAAATCCTTTCTAGAATAAGTGAGGAACCAATAGTCCTTAGGGCAATCTAATTTTATACTTAACTTGTTGACACACTGTACAATTTCGAACAAAGTCCTCTACTGTCTTCTTTATTCCAGGATAATAAAACTGAGATGCTAGCTTCTTATATGTCTTGAATATTCCAAAATGTCTAGTTGAAGGAGAACAATTAAGCTCCTGTAAAATAGCTAGTATTAACTGAGTTAGAGAAATTAAAAGGAGTTTCCACTAAAAATAGTGTAAATTATTATGTCATTATAATGGCCATTTCAGCTATTTCTTATGTCTCATATCATCAGTATTGTTATGAAAATCTCAGCTAGTAAGATATTCTTCCTTTAACTATTGAATGAAATCAAAACATGGAAGAAATAGAGCAAAATAATCTCTAACATATTGCCAAGACAAAGAATCTACAACTTGATTATTCTTGCCTGCTTTATACACAATGGTATGACCATAACCCAATAATTTTACCAAATGTTTATGTTATTTCAAAGTTTAAATCACTTGATTGAGTAATTCTTTGAGACTCCTGTGATCTATTCAGTTTCTTGCTAAAATGTGTAATAGGCCATCCCTCCTATAGTAAAATAGCTCTCATATGTGATCTTGAGTCATATGTTTTAACTACAAATTGTTTGGGAAAATAAGGTAAAATAAGAATAGAAATTGAAATTAAAGCATCCTTAAGCTATTGAAAAGCTTCCATTGCCTCTCAATTCTTTTTTTTTTTTTCCAATAACATAGTGAGAGGAGATGAAATGGATGCACATCCTTTGATAAAACGTTGATGATACCCATTAAGACCTGAAAAGGCTCTCAATTATTTCAGTGAAATAGTACCACCTCCACCTTAGTTGTATTCAGACTTACTACTCCTTGAGATGCCACATGACCCAAATTTTCTATAATAGTAACTTCAAAAGCACATTTAAACTTCTTGAGAAAAAAATTGTTTTCTACTAAGAATAGAAACACTTTTGTTAAATGTGCTACATGCATTTCCATGGTTTGTACTATAGATGAGTATGTCATCAAAGAAAACAATGAACTTTCTTAACCATGGTTTAAAAATATCATTCATAATTGATAGAAAAACCACTAGTGCATTATACAATCTAAAAGGAATTACTAAGAATTTACAATATCCTTCATGTGTCTTAAACATGATCTTATGAATATCTTCACCATGCATACGTATTTGGTTATATTCAAATCTTAAATCTAATTTTTGGGGGGAAAAAGTAGTAACAGGTCTGTATTCATCCAATAACTCATCTATTGTAGGAATGAGAAATTCATATCTAATATTAACATGATTTAGTGTCCTATAGTCAATAAAAAATCTCCTATTCCCATATTTCTTCTTAACTAACAAAACAAAAGAATTCAATGGGTTGTTACTATTCTGTATAGTACTTTGTTCCAACAACTCCTTGACTTGTTTCTCTATTTCATTCTTTTGAAAGTGAGGATATTAATAGGGCTTTACAATAATATGAGAGTACCCATGCATGAGATAACTTTGGTGTTGAACTTCTTCCTTTGTGTTGACCTTCTTCTTCTTCACCAAGTTATTATTTTACCATATGTCATTTTACAATAATTCAAAGTGTCTCAAATAGATGAGACAAGTTGCCCAGTACCTTTTTTTAGAGATAATTTTGTAATTTGTCCACTAATCTATCATGAATTAGGAGAAAAAAAAGGAGAAAGGGTGTCGATTTAATGAAAACACATACAAAATCACCATAAGATGATAAATGGTTTTTCATTTTTTTTTATTTGTCACTTATTCATACTATATAAGAGTTTATATATAAGCAACTACTTTACCATATTTGGGCTTAAGAATAATTCTCTTTAGCTCAATTTTAAAGTTGTGCATTTATTTATACAAAAGTCTATTCAAATACAATTGTAATATTAGCAATGTGGAACTATAAAATTTAAAAGATATAAACAATTCTCACAAAGAAAAAAAACAAACCTCACATTATTAAGGATGAAAAGTTCACTTTGATTTGAAGTTTATATAAATTCAGCAATACCAAACCTGCTAAAACCAATGAGTCTTTGGTTAGTTTGAATCTGCCTTACCCACTAGGCCAATTCTTAGTTTAGGAAGTGCCGATGACAAGTCAAATTGGCTCTGACTTACTAGATAATTTTCTATGAACACTTTGTATATAAAAACACGTGTATATAACATTTGTTTGTTGCTCCTTTAAAAAAATTATCACAATATACCTCATATTTAAAGCATGCAATTTATGATAATACACAAAACCATTCATTGGACAACAGGCATGATGCCATGCTTTAGAAAAAGTTCTCAATTAGCCAAAAAAAAAAAAAAAGGAAAAGGAAAAAGGTTTCAATTTTGTACTAAAGTAAGAGATGAGGAAAAAAAATGATATCTCCATAAAAAAACTTTAAAAAGTCATCAAATTGAAAATGATATACAACAAAGACAATTTAAACTCGTAAACTCATATATGGCCAAAAACAAAAATCGTAAACTCATGGATGAGTTCAATACAATTATACTAAATCTGTCTATTCAATAAACAAGTTTAACTTGCATAACTTATTTCCTTCTTTTTCAACCGATGTTGATGAGATTAGTTTTGATTATATGAATTGATGGACAAATAGTATACCAAAATTAAACCGAAAATAAACCATTTTCTAATAGTGACTTAAATGGGCCCAATTTTAATTTAAGAGAAGCTCTGGAACCTCCTATTCTATTTAAAAAAACTGATTTTTGAGTTCTCGAATAAGCAGTAAGGCTCACCTTTGAGTCCTCCAATGAGGTAGTAAGGCTTACCTTATTGAGTTGATTTCAACTTCCAAAATGCTCTTTAAGGCCTATACCTAGTTGTTTTATGATTTTGGCATTTGTAATTTTGGATTTCCTTAAATATTTGTTCATTCATCTTATTTAGGAGTTTAAAGGTTCATCAACAAATGTTAGAGAGAGGAAGCATAAGTTTTATATTAAAGTTATCTCCGAAAGAAACAAGTCCAGTGTAATTGTATTGAACTCAATGAGATCAGTATAATTAATAAAATATCTTCTTCTTCTTTTTTTCCTTAGCCCCCAAAGTAGATGAAGGATTTAAGTGTATTTACCGGTTACAACATGTCTAGAGGCCGTCTAATTGGTGAAGAAAATTCATTTTGAAAAAAAAAAGGGATTTAAACAAAGAATTGGATAATAGAAAATTTTACAAAAAAGAGGGAAGAAAAAAAGGAAAGTGGAATTGGATATTAGTTTGAACCAGATAACCCAAAAAGTACACCTATTTTAACCTCTTCTTGCTTCAAGTTGTAATGAAACCTTTTACTACTCTTTTACTGTTGCATTTTAAAAGCTATTTACGCTTTTTACTAATTTTTACATTTCAAAACAAGGATTATCATAGATAAATAACCAAATTAACACATGTTGTTCAGGTAAGTACATTGCAAATGCTTATGCCTTTAATTTTTAACAATTTAGGCCATTCTCTCTTTGCTGATTTAATATCTATACTTATAATTTGGTAGCCACTTAATTAAACAACCAAGTTGGTAGTAAAAGTAAAAATTCTAGATTGCTTAAAATATAGATACTAAATTTTCAGAAATTATAAATAAAGCTCATGTTGCTAGAAGCAAACTTATGTTTATTGTCCGCTTGAGATGCGGGCAGGAGTGAAAAGGAAAGGAGAATATTATTTATTTTCAAGTACAGAAGAAATGACGCGTTTCCACTAAGCAAACCAAACATCTTGTCCCATACGGAACTTGATAAATAATCTTATATTTATGTTTCATTTACTGTTTTGCTGATTTTTCAATAGTATGAGAACAGCAACCGATTTACGCGGTGTCGACAGTCTAATTTGTACCATGACCTCCCAAATTGAATCTAGTATATTAACCGTTTGAACCAACCCAAGGAATTACTGTCCAATCCAGAATAATAGAAATTCAAAGTTTCACTAGAACACCGCTTGAAGTACCAACTAACCTCTATAACGTCGAGTTAACACTCCATTCAGCATCATTTGATATACTCTCTCATTTGGGCTCATTATGTGTGAACGTGGAATAATAAGTCCAGCACACGTCTACTATAATTTTCACTAATTACCTAGCTACCCACAATCCCCCGGCACGTCCAACCGTTAAAGATCCTCCGATTATAATTATCCCCTGCTCACAGGAATGGTAATGTCACTTAGCTCACTCCCTCTCACGTCCACTAACTGATTCTATTTTGCATGCTTTTTATGTACATGAGTTCAACTCAATTACTTTCTCTCAACCCCCTACTGGATTAAAACTACACAAAAATAACAATGAAGAAGCCTATATAAAAATTTTAGGTTGAAATTGTAAATATGAAACTTTCGAATAAAAACTTTTAATAAGGTGAAGATGCTCTTTTTTATCGTCATGGTATCCAAATCAACTCCCGTGATATACATTGGGACCACGAACAGATTTAATATAATAACAAAGGCAGAAGTCAAAATTTTGCATTTTGTAATTCTTTCGATGAAGCAATGCTTTAGGCCACGTGGGTATCATAGTGGTGACAGCACTCCTCTATTTCTTTGGTCAATTTAGGTGTACTGTATTATAATCTGTCGTGTCTTCCATGAAGACTATCCATGGACAAGAAACCTACGGTAGCATATATAAGAAAAAGATTTAATTAAAGATGGTGATAAGTGAACACAGTAAATCCTAAAAAATTAGATTTCAGATACAAGAAACTGAAAGCAATAATATAATTATTGCCACCCTTCCTTTGTACGCTCTTACCGTGCTGAACTTCTCTTGAACTTCCTCGTAACAGATGATAGCGTCGAGTAATTTCTTCCTCATTTGCGGTCAAGCTGACCAAGAAATTCCCCGGTTCCCGCTAGAGAATAGGGATCGAAGCGATGAGTCAGTTTTCATAGTTTTATGCACTTCTATCCTACATAACAATTTCAAAATCAACGATGTAAAGAAGTTGAAACGAAAAAGGAAGTGAAAGTCTAAGAACCTTCTTTTATTTGGCAAGGAAAGTTCCTAAAAATCAATATGTATACGCTCTCATCAATCACCATAAAATTTGCTAAGTCCACACGAGGGACAGAGAGCATAACAAAACATTTGGAAACCAACGGTAATGGAAAACTGATAATGATAAAGAATTAAGGTTATTCTAAGTCGAAAGAACATGCAGTCGTTGTGTAACCGTAAGCGTAGCTATTCAATTTGAGTAACCATCGCATTATCTGCAAGCAGAGTTTACTCATCCGGTAATTAAAATTCCCTCAGGAAGCTTCCCTTTATAAATTGACAGAACATAAAAACATTCCACGTTTGCTGTCTTTCGAGTTCAGAAGCGATGTCAAACTTAAAGCTAAGACCATTTTCTTTTTACTGTCTTAGTTTTATATCAACCTTATATGTTTTTATTGTAAATCTATTATGTATCTCAATTAGATCTAATGTTTGGAAAACTATCTTATCTTTATTCAGTCTGGGTATGTTTGGATTGTCTGTTTTTCATCTGTATCTGTATCTTTTTTAAAATGATATATGTAAATATATCCGATTTGCATCTAAATTTTATTTATATTTTTTCTATTTGATCTTTTGATGAGAACTGCCAACTTTTTTTTATCTATATCTATTTCTTGATAAATAATTTGTTAGCAAAAAGTTTGAAAAAGTGTCTGTATCTGCCGGAAAAAAGCCAACAAATAGACCCTAATCAACCTTGGTGTTTGAATAAATCAACTTTTTTATATCGTACTATAGTTATGGTGAATATATGGATTGGATAATAAGAGTTAGTAAAAGACAATCCAGGTACTTTTGACAGAAAACGTTTGAGAAATTATTTGGAGTTTTTGTAAAACTAAATAGGAACTTGTTAGGCACTTAACTTTGTAAGATAGATGCAAAATAAGGAAAAATGATATCAAAAAGATGAAAAAAGATAAATAAAAAAGGCCTTGACTTCAACTCTTACATAGATGTATGTTTAAAAAACTTGACTATTAAAACAAGATAACCAATCAGATATGAAAAATAAATAACTGTGCATATTAATGTAATTATGAATTTTATAATGATATAATTTACTATAAAGTAAACATAAGAACACAGAGTAAACAACAAGATAACCACAACAATTGGGAGTCCACATAGAAAGCCACAAGCGTTATATAAATCTCAACTAAAAGCATAGCCTATGGCAACTCCCTCGAAATAATCTAAAACATGACAGAAAGTCCAGTAAATTACCTAATCAACAAGCTTACAAGCTTAATTGAGAATGAGTGGCAGTTTCTGAGAGGAAATCAAGAAGAAGTGATTGCCTTGAGATGCGAGCTAGAACGCATCACAGCCTTCTTAAGGGTTGCCGATTCTTTGGAAGAAATCGATGAGGAAGTCAAAGTATGGGTCAGGCAACTAAGGGACGTTGTTTATCAAACTGAAGATGCTCTAGATGAACTCAAAATGTTTTCTATGCATGATCATGGGCCTGGATTCTCTGGCTCTATCAGTAAGTGGGTCTGCTGCGTCCGGAACATGAAAGCACAACACCGTATCTCTTCTGAGATACAACGCCTCAACACTAGAATAAAGACCATATGTGAAGGACATCAGAGACTGAGGCAAAAGTTCATTAGAGCTGAACAATGTTTTGGTTCTATTTACGCAGACAACACATGCCAGGACGATCGAGGCAATGCACTCCTTTTTGACGAAGGTGATCTTGTGGGTATTGAAGAACAGAAAAGCCGGCTTGTTCAGCAGCTGGTTGATGGCTGTTCCACAAGGGAAGTAATCCCTGTCGTGGGTATGGGAGGATTGGGAAAGAGCACTTTGGTGAAGCAAGTCTATGAAGATCTAACAGTGAAGAAGCTTTTCCCTTTACGAGCCTGGATCACTCTTTCTCGGTCCGTGAAAGTAAAAGATCTAATGGAAGACATGCTTAATCAAATCATGGAGCTAATGAGGCAACCAGTCCTTCCAGGAACGGATGCTAAGAGCAGTGATTGGCTGAAAATGATTGTCAAGGACTTGCTACAGAGAAGGAGGTACTTGATTGTTCTTGATGATGTATGGAATATAAACGAGTGGGATGCTGTCAAGCATGCACTTCCCAATAACAACTGCGGAAGCCGTATAATAATAACCACACGTGACAGTAATCTAGCACATGCATCCTGCACAGAGTTCACTGGGAAGGTTTATGAAATGGAGCCCTTGTCCGATGACCAGTCTTGGGAGCTTTTCTGCCGGAAAACATTTCAAGGGAACCAATGCCCGCCACATTTGGAGGAGACCTGCAAGTACATACTACAGAAATGCGACGGACTTCCATTAGCAATTGTAGCAATAAGTGGTGTTCTGGCGACAAAAGACAGAGGACGAATAGATGAATGGGATGTGGTTCGTCGAAGTCTCCGTGCTGAAATTGATGGCAATGACAGGCTCAAAAACTTGAAGAAAGTTCTTTCACTTAGCTTTAATGATTTGCCATACTACCTAAAATCCTGTTTTTTGCATATGAGTGTGTTTCCAGAAGGGCATCCAATTGAGCGTAATAGACTGATGCGACACTGGATTTCAGAAGGGTTTGTGGAACAAAAAGAAGGTAAGACAATCGAAGATGTGGTGAAGGATTATTTCGGTGAGCTCTTAAGCAGAAGCCTGCTGCAAGAGGCAGGAACAACCAGGGATGGGAGGATCACCAGGTGCAGGATCAATGGTGTTCTGCAAGAAATAATCACTTCTAAATCAAGTGATCATGGTTTCGCAACAGTTGTCACAGACCAAAGCAAAAAATGGCCAGATAAAGTCCGCCGTCTTGCAATCCACAACACATTAGAGAGCCTGCAGGAGAACAGGTCATTCTCTCAAATACGTTCATTATACTTGTTTGGGTTAGATAGGGCCTTCATAAATAGTTTGCTAGCTTGTGGCCTTCAACTAATCAATGTTTTAGACTTACAAGCTGCACCGTTGTCTAAGTTTCCAGTTCAAGTAGTTGATTGGTACTTCCTGAGATATCTTAGCTTCAGATATACAGAGATTAAATCAGTTCCAAACACAATAGGCAAGCTACAGAACCTAGAGACTCTAGATCTAAAGCACACTAATGTCACTGAATTGCCTCCTGAAATTCTGAAGCTGAAAAAGCTTCGTCATCTGCTTGTTTACCGATATGAAATTATATCTTACTGTGCCTTTAAATATGGGTTCAAGGCCCTTACTGGGATTGGAGCTTTGCAATCTCTACAAAAGCTCACCCATATAGAAGCAGATGATGAGAACAGTGCCATCATTATGAGAGAAATTGGAAAGTTGACACAACTAACCAGGTTAGGAGTTTTGAAGCTCAGAAAAGAAGATGGAGAGGGACTCTGCTTATCAATCGGAAAGCTCACCAAACTCCAAGCCATGTCTGTGTCATCATTCAATGATGATGAGGTCATTGACTTGCAGCACCTACCCTGTCCACCTCCGCTGCTTCAGAGGGTCTACCTGAGAGGACGTTTAGAGACATTACCCCATTGGCTATCATCCCATTGTGGCCTCAGCAAACTGCATCTTCGAGGCAGCCAGCTAAAGAAGGATCCACTGGCTTCCCTTCAAAACCTGCCCAATCTGGTACATCTTGAGTTGCTTCAGGTTTACAACTGGAAAATATTGCATTTTGAAGCTAAAAGTTTCAACAAGCTTAGGATTCTTGGTCTTGACAATTTTGAGGAGCTCGCCTGTGTAGAAGTGGAAAAGGGAGCCATGCCTCTCCTAGAAGAATGGATCATCCAGCGGTGCAGTTCCTTAAAGAAGCTTCCATCAGGCATTAAGCATCTGAGTAAGCTAAAAGTACTCCAGTTCTTTGACATGCCAGATGAATTGACAAAGAAATTTGTGCAAGAAGAAAAAGATGAAGACTATCAGAATGTAGCACACATTTCAGAAGTTTATTTTGGTTACTGGCGAGACGGATGCTGGGATGTCCAATTTATAGAAAGATCACCTGAAGGAAACAGTTCTGCTCGTGCAGGCACTAACATGAAGTCTGCAAAGCTTCCTCCCTGTTGGAAGTAGGGTTAATATTATTACCGGCTTCCATTTAAATAATTCTTTGCTCATGTGTATATGTATGCAAAGTTCAAATGTCACTGAATCATATGTGCCTAATATTAAGTGACATGTATGGTAAAAGTGAACAAATCCTTGTAAGCAGCAATGTTGCAAATAAAACCTTGTATATTAGCTGTTTTATTTTTTATGAATTATTGGTAAACATTCCCCTTAAAATGCTTAGATAAGGAACTTGCTGCTATAACATGCCTTGTGGCTTTGCAAATGAATGCTGGTATGTATAATAAATTCAAAAATTGTAAGTTTTTTGTAGTTTGTGGAGATGATTTATCTTCTTTCTGCAGTAAAGAGCAGACAAAAGTTACAGTTAAAAGACTTGTTGTCGGAAATTCATAATTATATTTAGACAACCGATAGTAGACAGAAAGGACCCTTATGATACAAATTAAAGAATAGGACTTAAAGTGGCATATGCATTCTTGTATGGAAGGAGATGAATACAAGCTATTTCTCTGAGGAAGCAAGAGTATGTATAAAAGGCACAGTCTGAAATTTTAAGAAAAAGTAATATAAAGTAATGGCTAATCTAGATCTGGCAGAAAAGAGAATGCGAATTCCAAGTTGAACCCTTTTATAAGGATCTGATAGTGGAAACTAAAGAATATAACTTTGCAGTGGCAAAAACTATCGCAAGCTAAAGAATTTAAGGAAAGGCACTGAGAGATGGAAAGAAAAGCTAAAGTAACAGCTAAAGAGACCCAGATATCGCACAAAACACTAAAAGAACCGCAGAGTTTGAATTCTGGGATAAATCCTGTTACAAGGATGTGATTTACTCAGTTTTGGTATCGGAATGTTACATCTAGAGCTAGAAACTTTGTAGTTTAGATCTTTTTTAAATTATTTTTATTGCAATAAATTGATGTTCTACCCACAAAAAACATGCAACCTAGTCCACGTACATAGTCATACTGATATGTGATAGCCTGATCATCAAAGTGGATGAAAATAAAGGCATTAAACACCAGAAGTGCACTTTATAACAATGAATTGTTGCCTTATATTCTCATTTCATGAATTTTGAAGGAAGAGGAGAAGAAAAGCAAACACATGTTCACATCCTGCGTTGTACATTAAGTAATCCCTGTGCTTAGAAGAAGCCTAATCTGAAGAAAAACCAAAGACAGATAAACCAGTCTTCTGTATTTTTCAACGTACTCATGCACTAAGGCTATAATCAAGTCATTGAGAATTTAGAAAAAGCATAAGTCCAACGCCAAAATATCAAAACTCAAGCTCAATATTAGATCTAGAGCTTGGCCCAAGTTAATAAACTCCATGAAGACAAGGTCAAGCTTTAGCATGAAGAGTCAAACTTCACATTTTCCATTAAAAACTAGGATAGCTGGAATCAAAATTATATTGGCTTTTTTATCAAAAAAAAAAATTATATTGGCTTTGGAAGGCAACTAAAGCCGAACTTAGTTTGGTCAAGCTCATGATCCCATCAATCTATACCTAAATGCTCTAAATTGACTCAATTAAGTGTTCCAAAGTCTTGAGCTTGCCATAATTACGGTTCAATGACTCTTGAGAAAATGTAAATCCGAACTTAAATTGTTTGTAGAGTGACTTTTATTTCGTTACATCCTAACTAAGCCATGCTTCAAGACTTACTACGACAAGCTTGATAAGTAACAAAACTAATGGCAAACACTACATTCAAAAAGAACAGATGTCAATCTAACCAATAGATGTTTTAATCATTTGCTTAATTGCTTAATTATGAAACTACTCAATTATTCGCTTTCCATACAATACAAACCGAATGTTTATCTTTTCAGGAAGCATAAGCATTCAGATTATCTCGAGAAAGCAAACGCAAAAACATAATCAGGTTCTTCCAAACTGAAACAAGCAGTACTTCATAGGTAGTACAGAGGAAATGAATGGAGATTTACCGCCATCAAAGTGGATTCAATCCACTGAAGATTGTTACATGTGCGATTATGTAATACATACTGTTTCTTGACGTCGAAGTCGACGTCTCCAAGGGAAGTGGCAGGTCTTCATTGAATGGCTAGGGCAGAGAGTTCAAACAACCGCAGTTGAGGTGGCCACTGGCCCCTGTTTCCCGCCCGTTTATATTTCAGAAATGCTGAAAGAACTTATTTATGACAAACCAAGTGGGAATGTGGGATTGCCTTAGGGAAAACATGGGTAATGTATCCTATTAAGGAGTGTACTACATATTTAGCAGCACTCACTCATATTCTCATATACCAAGGGTCTAATTGGATTTGTTTTTTATTTATATTTTATCTGTATCTTATCTGTATTTATAGTTTATTTATATTTAATTTATTTAATCTATTGATGAGTTAAAATATCTATTTTTCATTTATATTTATTTCTCGAGAAACATCTATTTAAAAATGATAAAAAAAAACAAATAAATCTTATATATTGATACAATTTCTATTAATTTAGTGTTTATTAATTCATAGAAATTGTGGTAAATAATTCATTCCTTTCATTTGCAAAAGATTTCGACATGTAAAAGTATCATGTCCTATCAAGGTTGTTAAAATGTCATATTAGCATTTTATTGACCTCTCTTTTTAAGAAAACTCTCGCATTATCACAAAAATTCTTTACATGAGATCTTCGTATCTTTTTTAGTTTTGCGATCCCTTATATTGTACATAGACATAAAGGTTCTAACATTTTGAATCCTTTCACAACGGATCCTCAAAAGATTAAAAAATTATTTCCATCTCATAGTACCTTAAAAAGTAAGATCCTTAATATATGATCTCATATCAAGGACCGGATGAGGCTACTCTAATGTTTAAATGGTGAGTAATCTAAGTATATAGCAACTATCTACCTTATTTAAAAGTTAAAAGGCAACTTATTTAGCATAGGTAGTGTTTAACATAGTATTTAATAAAGCTAGTCATTACTATTTGTCCTATAGGTACCATCATTATCTATCTTAAACACGATTTGCCCATTTGTTGTTGAACTAAAACGTTTATAATTGTTTTTTATGAGACAAAAATATAAATCTAGTTAAAGTTGCATTAATCTAAATGAACATGTTTTTTAACAAAACAATTGATAATCTAAAGCCTTTGGACAAATAAGAATTGTGATACAAAATGGCATAAACTTAGTTTAAGTATTATGATGGTTTTATTCTTAGTGATCCGGATCAATATGAAATGATCTGGACCTATGCATGTGATTTGCTTTGTTTTAGATGCAGGTAAGTACAATAAGTCTAGACCATTTAAGAAAGGTCTGAGTCATTTGATGGCATGTAATTAAAGAATCTCTTAATTACCCAGATCATTTGCAAAAGGTCTAGACCACTTAAAGTACAAAATGTTTAACTCACCAATAAGTTTGGACCGTTTGACAAGGCTCGAACCTTTTGAAGATCATAATACTTGCTCAATATGGAGGAATACAAATTATTTGGACCACTTCCAAAAGGTCCAGATTTGTTGTGTTTTTACTAGCTGTTAGGGCATACTTAGTGCAAGATTAAGCTTGGGGATTTGGTGTCTAATGTCCATATTGTTGCACATCAATATTTAAGAGCTTATGGGTAGACTCCAACATTAATAATAGAGTTTTCATTTGCCATTCAACAAAGTCATTATGTGTTATTTTTATTTGCCTCTTTGTAAATCGTTTATAACCTTAATTAGTGATTGAAAAAGTGTACTACCTTATTTCTCATTTTGCAATTCTTGTAAAGAGCACTACACTTGCATTTGCTAAGTGAAACACTTTGTTGTGACTCATTTGAGCATTGATTTGTTAGAGATTAATATAGTAGGTGTGAATACCTCATTAGAAGCATTGGGTGATTGTAGAGACTAGGAGAAGGACCAAACTCCATGTTAAAGTTCGAGCTTGATCTTCTTGTTCCTACTCTCTTTTACTTTCTAGTACTTTACATTTTTAGTTATAACCATTTAAATCACTTGATGCATTTCAATTTATCAACAAAGTTGCAAATTAGGGTACAATCTCATAAATACTCAATTCACAACCCCCCCTCCGAGCTGGAAAGTCAAATAACAATTGGTCTCTAACTTTCTTATGTTTAATTACATTTTAGAGTAAAGATTATGACAAATAATGCATTAGGATTTCTAGAAGGGCAAGCTATCAATAGGTCACAACTTCTAAGTAGGGAAAACTACCCCTGTTGGAAGTATAAAATGAAAATGTTCTTCAAAGCATAAAATAGGTTAATATGGAATATTGTCCATTTAAGATTGAAGGAACAGAAGAAAGAGACTTTAGCAAAGAAGATTGAAAGAGATTCGATTTAAATGAAATAGCTATGAACATATTGCATTGTGGATTAAATGAAAGTGGGTTCAATAGAATTTGTATATGTAAAACTACTATGGAAATATGGGATGAACTAGAGAAAATATACGAAGGAACATCTTGAACTAGAGATACTGAAATAAGTCTTCTATGCAGTCAATTTGAAAATTTCAAAATATAACCTAATGAAACCATAGATGAAATGCATAATAGGTTTATAAATATTATAAATCCCTTAAGTGTATTTGGAAAAAACTTTACTAATGTGGAAATCAACTCCAAACTTCTTAGGTATTTGTTGGGAAGTTAAGAGAATCACAATTGAGGAGGCACGTGATCTAAATACCATGAATAAAAAAGAGCTCTTTAGTACTCTCAAGACCTACAAATTGATCAAGAGGTAAGGAGAAGAATCAAGCAAAAAGGTCATTGCATTAAAAGTCACAAGCCATAACTCTAGTGATGAAAAGGATGGAGATGAGGAGGAGGAGGAGCTTGCCTTAATGGCGAAAAAGTTCATAAAATTCAACAATAAGATAAAAATGAAGGATGATGATGGTAGCTCCTCAAGGTACAAAAAGGAAAAGAAAGATGTAATAACTTGCTTCAAATGCCACAAATCGAGACCACATCCGACAATATTGTTCCATGCTCAAGAAAGCATAAAGGACCTAAGAAGGAGACTCTCATTACCAATTAGAGCGATGATGATACAAGCGACTCAAACGACAACATATGCTTCATGGAATTTGATGATAAGATAGGTCCTTCATCATCTCCCTTTTATGATGAACTTGTAAATATGTATAATGATCTATACAAACAAATGATGAAATTATAAAAGGAAAATCAAATGTTTAAGGAGATGATGTCAAATGTTGGAAATGAGCTAGATTGGTTTAAGAATCAATATAACAAATTAAAGGATGAAAATGAAAACTTGAGTAAAGACAATGAGTTTTTGAAATTTGAGAATGAAAAGCTAAAACAAGAAATGAAAAGTTAAACATTGAAATTGATTTGCTTGAAATTGAGAATAAGACCTTCAAACATGATAAAAATGTCAATGCGTGTGCTAATGCTTGTATAAAAGAATCAAAGGAACTTAAAAATGAAAATGCTAAGTTAAAAGCTAGCGTTGAGGATTTAAAAACAACCATAAACAAGTTCACAAAAGAGAAAAGAACTTGAACACACTTCTTGGAAATCAAAATTATGATTCAAGCAAACATGTAAGTCACATAAGACTTGCTTTAGAAAACCCACACATAGAACTTGCAATTATTGTAGTAAATTTGAACAAGGAAAACAATGCATTTGAATCATAAAAGGCAAGTTAGTTTAAGTTCTTAAGAGTGAAATTCTTGTTGCTCTTAACCTAAAAGGACACAAATTAAAGTGTGTACTAAAGAAATAATCATTTGTTTTGTAGGAATCTTTAACAAGAAACAACAAATAGTACTTGGATAATGGTTACACAAGGCACATGATTGGATATACATCCAAGTTCACATCTTTAATCTTCAAGAATCAAAGGGAGTGTCACCTTCAAAGACAATCGCAAATCAACAATATGCGATGAAGGTAATATTCTCATAAATAATGATTTAATTATTAAGAATGTGCTATTATTTGACAACTTGAAACATAATTTACTTAATGTTAACCAATTGTGTGATAATGGATTTAAAGTAACATTTTTTTGCCAATAAGTGCTCTATAGAAAGAATTGATAATAATTAAGCTTGTTTTAAAAGGTATAGATAAAGGAATATTCATAATATCAATTTAGATGATTTCATGACTTCTAATGAAACATATCTATACTCTCAAAATGATGATAGTTGGTTATGACATAGAAAATTAGGGTATGATAGTATGAACATTATTTTAGAACATGCCAAAAAGGATCTTATCAATGGCTCATCAAAAATGAATTTTCAAAATGACAAGATTTATTAAGCATGCAATAAGAAAAGTAAACTAAGACTTGCTTTCAGTCTGAGGATGCTATTTTCAGTTCTAGGCCATTTTAACAATTACATATGGACTTATTTGGACCTACTCAAACTTTAAGCTTGGGCGACAAAAAATATATCTTTGTTATTGTTGATGACGTTACTAGATACATACAAACTCTTTCTTCCATCTAAGGACAAATCAAACAATGTCCTTATAAAATATTCTAAGAAAGTCCAAAATGAAAAAAGAAAAAAGTCTTAATATTATGACTATTTGAAATTATCGTGAGAGAGAATTTAAAGAGTATGAAATGAATGATTTTAATAGTAATATTAGAATTGAACACATCTTTTTGATACTTAGAACACCATAACAAAGTGGAGTAGCGGAAAGAAAGAATAAGACCTTAATTGAAATAGCTAGAACAATGTTATATGAAAATAACTTACCCAAATATTTTTAGGTCGAAGTCATTAATACCGCTTATTATATATCTAATAGAGTATTCATTAAACCTATACATAAGAAAACCCCCTATGAGCTTTAGAAAGGTAAAAGATCTAACATATCATATTTTCATCCATTTAACACTAAATGTCACATTTTGAATAATGAAAAAGAGCAATTAGCCAAGTTTGATGCAAAAAGTGATGAAGGTGTTTTTTTTTTTTTATTCTCTTACTATCAAGGCATATAAAGTATTTAATAAGAGAACTTTAGTTGCTGAAGAATCAATTCATGTTGCTTTTCGTGATGCTTCACCTTAGGTATGCTTTGATGATGATATAAATGATGTGTGTGCTAATTTAGATAAATTTTCTTTAGAAAATAATGATCATGACAATGAAACAAATATAAAGGAAGACCTAAAGAAAGATGGCTTAAATGAATCAACTAGCCATGACCTTCCTAGGGAATGGAAATGTGCTAAAGCACACCCTAAAAACTTAATCATAGGTAAACCATCAAATATGGGGCAAACAAGATCATCCCTAAGAAATTGAGCAATCTAGTGTTATTATCCCAAACTAAGCCTAAAAATGCGGATGAAGCTTTAAAAGATGAATTTTGGCTACAAGTTATGTAAGAGGAGCCAAATCAATTCACTGGAAATAAAGTTTGGGATTTGGTCTAGACCTAGTGGTAGACTAGTAACAAGAACAAAATTGGTATATAGAAACAAACTTGATGAAACCAATGTAGTAACTGGGAACAAAGCCCATTTAATAATTAAATGTTACAATCAAGAAGAAGGCATAAATTTTGATAAGACATTTCCCTAGTTGCTAGGTTGGAAGTTATTAGGATACTTTTGGTATTTGTCACTTTTAAAGACTTCACACTTTTTCAAATAGATGTCAAAAGTGTTTGTTAGATGGCTTCATCAAAGAAGAAGTATATATAGAATAACACCAGGTTTTGAAGAAAACTCTTTATGGACTCAAGAAATCTCCTAGAGTTTGGTATTAAAGACTTAGTAGCTTCTTGATAAACAAAGATTTTTCTAGATGAAAAATTGATATAACATTTTTTATCAAGAATCATAAGCCAAATACATTGATTATACAGATCTATGTCAATGATATTGTGTTTGAAGTTACTAGCATGACTTTTATAAATAAATTTGTTGAGTGTATGAAGAGTGAGTCTGAAATAAACATGATAAGAGAACTCAATTACTTCTTAGGTCTTCACGTAAAGCAAATTGAAAATGGAACATTCATCAATCAATCAAAATACACTAAAGAATTACTAAAAAGATTCAAAATGGACAATTGTAAAACAAAACACATACCTATGAGCACAAGCATAAAACTTGATAAAGATGAAAATGGCAAAAATGTGTGTAAAAAGTTTATATAGAGGCATGATAGGTAGTTTATTGTACTTAAAGGCTTTTAGACCTGATGTTATGTTCTTGGTGTGCTTGTGTGTATGATTGCAATCTTGTTTGAAAGAATCTCACTTAAGTGCGGTAAAACACATATTCAAGTACCTTGCAGGCACTATTGAAATTGACCTGTGATATCTAAAGTTTACCTCTTTCGATCTTGTTGGATGCTCCAATACTAAATTTTCCATATGCAAATATTAATCAGAAAATCACAAATGACACATGTTGTTGGAAAATCTAAACACCACTAGGCTTGTTTACTCACATGTGGAAGTAGAAGCTAGAAGGTGAGTTTCTATACTGATTTCAATCTCACTTAACCAACCATTATCTCTTATGCCAATTTCTCCCAAAATATAGATAATAATGAGAATTAAACAGATAAGGGAAAGAAAGTTTGCATCGAGATTTAATATGGAGTTTAGCCCGTCTCCCAGTCTCTACGGTCCACAATTGTCTCATTCAAGGAGGACTTCAGACATCCATTCATTTCAAACAATGTCTCACAAAGAGAACTTCACAATAATGCCTCACTACCGAGGACTTTACATTTGCCTCGCGAAGAGGACTTCACTCAAATACCTTAACGCATGAGGGCTTCACTAAAACACTCAAAACAAACATGTGAACAGTCCCTTATAATACTAGCTCACTAATCTCATTATGACACTATTCTCTCAACAAATACAAACACAAAATGAAAGAATATTTTGACATAATCTATACAAAATAAGCTCAACTCTCTTTTATAAAAACACCTCAAACACTATTTATAAGCTTTCAAAGCCATTGCCCTAAAAAGAGTCACCAATGGTTGAATCAAAAAGTCTGTAATCGCTATATTTTGGCCTTGATAGAGTATACCGGTAAGCTGGTCAAATTTTCACCAGCGGGCCAGTCTAGTCAAGCTTAATGTCGAAGGCTCGATCTATCGCTCGACTGCCTTTGGTCATTTTGATACTGTTTCGTATCTTGGTCGTAACTTTCTCATTTGAACTCCAATTGAGGTGATTTAAGATGCTACGAAAATTTGAAAAAGAGCTCTACAACTTTTTTGTTTTGAGCATTAAATGATTCCAAAAAGCATCAAGGACTAAAACATACTTGAAGCAACTTGCAATAACAAGCATAAAACAAAAAACACAAACAAACAAAACTCAAACATCACAAACAAGTTTTTAAGTATTAAATGTAACTTAACTAAGTTATGGAGCTTTTGTGCAATACATTTTCCCATCAAGACAAGATTGTAACCTCTACATGGTTCAACACATGTCATTTTCTTGGAACCTCCTTAATATTTTGGCACTCTATGAAACAAAACTCGGTTTCACTTTCAATTGCCGACGTTGAATATATAGCGACCGGTAGTTATTGTGCCCAAGTTTTGTGGATGAAGCAAACTTTTTTAGACTATGTACTTAAGTATGATCATGTTCTAATTCGTTATGACAACATCAGTGCGATCAACTTAACAAAAAACTCAATCCAACACTCAAGAACTAAGCATATTGAAATTAAACATCATTTTATTAGAGATCATGTCCTAAATAACGATATTGGCTTAAAATTTGTTGACACAAACAATTAAATTGCTAACATTTTCACCAAAACCCTTGGACAATAATCGATTTTGCAGTTTACGTAAGGAATTGAGCATGAACATGCAAAATGGGTGCTAAAATGTTAAGGACCTAAGATAGTGAGCTTCGAGTTTATTGAATTACTTTTCCTAAATAAACTCATGTAGAACATGTTTTTATGGGGTCAAGAAACTTGTTAATTATTGTTTAATCCATATATATTGCTAGTGATGTGTCATAGGAGATATCGATTCTATGTCATTTGAATGTTTATTATTTTATAATATAAGTCATTTTCTTTATAAAAGTTGTTATTGGCTTTTTTGCTTTGATGAAAAGTATTCCTTGAATAAATTCGTTATTCCTTATGTTATTAAAGTATGTGACTTTAATAGTAAAATCATAAGGCAAGAAATAACTTTATTCTAAATCATCCCTAGTCGTTGATTAGATAGAATACAAATGAATTAAGACTAGTATGTTAGCTGAACGATGATCATATTTTACTGATCATGGATATGAGATACCAATTCAGCACGTGGATACATGTAAGGGTACATTATATTGGAATGACCAAATATGACAATGTTATATAGAAATGCAATAAGTATTTCTCATTGTAGTGTTATTTTAGTCCTTTGACTTGATGAAACCCTGGATTCTTACATAGCACGTTCCATGTTTTGATTATGTTCTTCATTATCTTTAATCATTTATTATAAGAGTATAACTGGACATGGAATAAGTCATATAGAGGAATGTAAGTATTCGTAAAGGAATTTGTTCTCTTATTAATTTGAGAGAGATATATTTTGGGCCTCTTGATGATTATGACTGAGAAATGCATGGTCGTATTCGAATAAATTGATAAAGAGTTATCAATATCATTTATTTAAGTTAGTCATACTTTGGATTCAAGAAATATGTGATTAAATAATATAAGAGTATATTGATCCACACGTTATGTTTAATTATAAGATATCGTGTAACAAAAGGACCAGATAACTGATTGATAATAGGTAGAGTTGGATCACCGATCTTCACTTAATTTGGATAGGCATAATATCTTGCTAGAGATCAATTACGTTTTGTAGGCTAAAAAGTGTTTTAGGGCTACTACCAACATTAAGTCAACCTACATGGTCACACACAAAGAATGAATCTATCGGATCATGGGTTATTTTAGATAACCATATCGGGAATTATATAATTATATATTATTCTTAATCAGATTAAGAATAATAAATAATTGTTAAATAAAATTGTTATTTATAAGACACGTGTTATTTTAATAGAGAAAAACCCTAATGAGATTAGGGTAAGTAACTAACAGACACATCTTTTTATAAAATAGAAGGTAAGGGTCACCTCTAGGGTTTACAGACACTTGCCGTCACATTAGAATTACAAAGAAACTCTGTAACTCAAAATGTGAGAGACCTTATTGAGAGAGAATACTAAAATTCATAATAGTTCAAACGTGCTAGCACATGATCAGAGATCTGATGGGAAATTCATTCGTGTGGATACAGTAGAGGGTGTTCGCATTTACAACATCTCATATCCGAATTTCCAAATTCATAAGCATAAAAAAGGTAAATTTCATCCGCTCTAATTTGATTGAATCGCATGGATCCATAATTGAGGATTTATGGCTCATTTTATTTTTTTTTTAAAAAATTTCCACTGCTCTTAATCCCAAAATTCCCAGCATATATAAAGTTAATAAACAAGTCATGTGTAAAGGATTTAAACTGATCTAATGAACCATTGCACATATTTAATAGGTCTAGACCTTTTGAAATCAGTACAAACCTTCTAAGGTCATAGACGCACCTTGGCTTAATAGGTCCGATGCTGTCAAATGATTCGGACAAATGAATTTTCATTTCAATGATTTCTTCCTAGTGATCTAGACCTTTTCAAATGGTCCAGCTCACTTAGCTATTTTCAACACACATGAAAAACACACTGCACGACTATTGCTCATTTTTTTCCCTCTTTATACTTCCTCTCCTAGGGCTTATTTCCACCATGACTCAAATGATTCAGAACTTCCACTTTCATCTAACTCTTTCCACATCTTCATTTTCCTAAGCTTTCCTCCTCTTCCTCCAACACATGCTTCCTCTCTCCCATCTTAAACACCCACTTTCTCCATAATGGTTTATGGCAAGAACACTATCTAATGATCATAAACACTCTCATTCCCGCTTTGGCACTAGAGCCACCACAATAGCATGTTCCACAACAACCACCTCTAGTTGCACCACCCGTTGGGACCCTAGATCTACTTGCTCACTTCTTCCCCAATGCTAAGCATAGGGCATGATTCAATGAACAGTTCAGGTGATACTCCATTCATCACGATAAGGACTTTGAAGAAAATCTCTTAGATGAAGTTAATTTTTAGAGTGAGGTAAACCTAACACAAATTGGGGTTATAACTCTAAATAGTTTGTCTCATCGTGTATGTAAGTTGGTTGTTTGGTTCTTCTTTTGCAATATAACCAATAAGCATGATAAGGATACAAGGAGGTTTCATGTTCGTTTTAGATATAAAAAGAGTTAAATCTAACGTACATTTAAACTTTCGCAATCTATTTATACTCTTTCTTTGGGAGATTCAAAGAAGTTAAATAGAAGTGATTAAGAACTTTTTGTTGAGAATAAACAAATCAGAAAACTCTTTCGTTGTTTTTGTACTCTTGTTCATAAATTTGCAAAATCTACAAAGGGAGAGAAAATCAAATTAGTACTCTGTTCTTGTATTTGTTATCTATAAGAGAGTATCTTAAGAGAGAATGAAATATTTTATTTCCTAAGTATTACAAATCAGTGTACTACTCTATTTGAGCTTATGTGATTGATATTCATAAAGTGTATGAAATCCTCTAATTGAAGGTGATTTTGTCATCGTAGAGAGTAGAAAATTGGCCGAACTCCATGTTAAATATGGACTTAAATCTTCTCTTTTTTTAATATTTGTTTTAGTTCTCTTCTCTATTATTGCCATATCTGCTATTATTAAAAGTTTAAATTGATCTTTTACACAAAAAATTATTGTTTAAGCATTTTAGGTTAAATACTTAATTTACCCCTCCTCTTAAGTTTTTTTTAGTGCATTTTTCATGGAGTATGTGGAGGTGTTTTCCACCTCTAATTTAAACAAAGCAAGTTTTGGTCAAGTTCATCGGCATGATGGGACAAAATATTGGAAAAGAAAATGCCTTGCTCCCGATGAAGATATAGAAATGACAACGGGGTCCAAAGTGAGGAAGGTGGTGACGATGAAGAAGAGGGGGAAGAGACTTGTGATAAAGAAGCTACTCCTAAATTTTTGATTCGTGATCCTCAATTAATGTCTGATATCCCCAGCAGCTCTCATGCATCACCACCTTCTTCCCATTCACCCATGGATCAAATCCTCAGTCAGCTATTCTAGCTCAATACAAATCAATCTCAAATTCTCACTCAATTGTTTGAGATGCATAATGCCCCAAACTCCCAAGATATGTGCTATGAGGGTATGACCCATTAACTCTCTTGGGATGTCATGGCATATATCAAACTCAAGGCTGGGCTTATCCACCTCCATATGACTTCCCGCCACTTGGTTTCTATCCTTTAACTTCACTACTTAATTTCTCCTACCCTCGACCAACGACCACTAACCCCATTAAGTCTTCATAGTTACATTAGTTTTATGGATTGGCTTTCTATGGCCTTGCTTGTGTACCTTCTTTGCTTATTACTGTTTCTTTTGGCTTTTGTAAGACCTGAGATGTATGTCATGCTTGGCCTTGTTCTTGAACTTCTTATGTGCTATTACTATTTTCTTTTAATGTTATATGTGATTTTGATATTATTGTGTATTTCTGTTAATTCTTTTTTATGAGGCTAAAGGGGAGAAAGTTGTAGTTAACTATGCTTTGGCTTAGTTTGATCATATTTTAACAATTTGAAACAAGTGAACTTCCATTCTCTAAAGAACAAGATAATTTGTAACCTGGATGTCTTATTTAAAAAGGGAGCATTGTTTGAGGGGGATTTAATGGATTGGATTTATAGCTTTGTCCTTATAAAAAAGGAGGAGTTTGTTGAACCTAAAAGTTTACGCTCATTTTTTATGAGAAAAAAACTATAAATCAAGTTAAAGTTGCATTAATATAAACGAATGTATTTTTTAACAAAACCATTGATAATTTGAAGCATTTTGACAAATAAGAATTATGATACAAAATGGCACAAACTTAGTTTAAGTATTACAAAGTTTTATTCCAAGTGGTCCAAATTAATATAAAATGATCCAGACCTGTGTGTCCGATTTGCTTTGTTTCATATGCAAATAAGTACAACAAGTTTGGGCCATTTGAGAAAGGTTTGGACCAATTTGAGTATAGAATGTTTAGCTCACCAACAAGTCTAGACCATTTGACAAAGGTTTGGAACTTTTGAAGATCATAATACTTTCTCGATACACGGGAGTCCAAACGGTTCGGATCACTTCCAAAAGATCTGGACCTACTATATTTTTTATTAGCCGTTGGAATACATTTAATGCAAGATTGAGCTTAAGGATTTATTGTTCAACGTCTATATTTTTGCACATCAAAATTTAGGAGCTTATGGGCATACTCCAACATTTATTCTAAAGCCTTCATTTGCTATCCAACAAAATCATTAAGTGTTATTACTATTTACCTCTTTATAAATAATCTATAACCCTAATTAGTGATTGAAAGAGTGTAGGGCCTTATTTCTCATTTTGCAATTCTTGTAAAGAGCATTACACTTGCATTTGTTGAGTGAAATACCTTGTTGTAGTTCATTTGAGCATTGATTTATGAGTGATTAATATAATAGGTGTGAAGTCCTCATTAGAGGTATTGGATGACCATGGAGAGTCAGAGGTAGAATGAACTCCATGTGCAAATTCAAGCTTGATCTTTTTATCTCTACTCTCTTTTATTTTCAGTACTTTACATTTGTTATTATAATCATTTAAATCACATGTACATTTCAAATTATCAACAAAGTTGAAAATTAAGGTAAAATCTCATAAATACTCAATTCACCCCTCTTTAGTATTTTCCCTAGTGTATTTAGTCAATAACATTTACTAGGTTGACTAAATAAGAGTGTAATCTTGTTATCAGTGGGTAATGAAACAAAATTACAATAAGATTTTCATTTGTTACTTTTTTATTTAAATGATGGTATTTAAAGGGAAAAAAAATCAATTCTCACATCGAATTATTATTCATAGGATGGTGCAATGAATGGTTATTTAATAGTTTTTACAATAGGGATTCTATATGAAAATCACTTTTAGTCAACTAAACATTCTAATAATTTTTCGTCAGAAATAAAGCAGTAATATAAATGCTATTACAACAAGAATTTTTACTTGTAATTTAATAATATATTTTGAATATATTATCATGTAAATTTTACCGTATTTTCTGATAAAGGTTAACAAATATTTGCTTTCATAAAAGGAAGAATAACTAAATTAATGGTTGAAGCAAGTGGGACTTTATATGATTGGATAGATTTTGCAGTTGACATTGGAGGTTACATAATAAGTTTTCATTTCAATTTTTTGGCACAGGTGTACAAGATATAACCTTGCGCCAATTTAGAATTTTGCTCGGAACCTGTCATTTACATATTAGAGAGGAACAAAAAAGGATAAATAAATAAAGAGCAAGACTTGTGTTTGGGCTTTTGTAATCAACTAACCAATGTTTTCTCTTATAATAAAGTCATAATTTGTATTTCATCACTATCTGCTACAACTGCAATTAGTCAGTAAGATATTTATCAAATTTTGATTGGTTTATAATAATTAATAAATATAAAGTATAATATAATGAAGACCATAGCATAATGAAAACTAAGAAGAAACAGAGACTAGGTCTAATCCAAAGGGCACTCAGCATCTACCCCAAGGTTAATGACCAGAAGCTAATGGCGTTGGGGTGACTAACAATAGCCTAAGATTGATGGTGGTTCTTGACCCACTCACTACCCTTAAAGGAAAAAAAAAAAAAAAAAAAAATGAACTAAAAACTTAATAAGTGGTCATTGGTTCATAACCCAAGGTGTTATTGTGACATTTGAATTTACTAAATTAATTCATACGATCACCGAATTATTAACAACCATCGTTAAAACTTTAAAAGTCATGCAAGAAGTCTATGCTCCAATAAGATCACAACAATCAAATTAATAAAATTCATTTACAGAAACAAAACCAAGATCAACTTCACTTATCATTTAGTGGTCCAGCATTATTACAACTTGGCCACAGAAAGAGTCAGGGCTGCTAATATTTACAATTACATTACTGAAATACATTATCATCTGAGGAGCTACAGGTAAAATCAATAGTCTAATAAGATGAAACAGAAAAATGGCAACAATTCATTGCACTGGAATAAGGGATGGACGAAAGAAAGCACTGTCATTGAATTCCATCCTTGCCTATTTTGTGTGGTGCATTTCTCGATAGTTAGTTGGTAATGCTATGGGATGGTGTTAACTAGAAAGAACCATTAGCTTCTAGGAAGCAATTTGCAACTTGCAACGCACAGTAGGGTATCCATTCAGGAGTAGCCCTCATACCTATAGTTGTAATAGTAAGTCTGGTCGGTTTCATATTGGTAGGCATGATGTTGATATGAATGCTGATGATAGGCATGATGGGGAGGTGAGGGGGAGCTCAGTTCACTACCTGAAGGACTGGCAACGTGTGTGTCCACATTACGAGGACTCTCATCCTGTGTGTTCACCTGGGGACGACTGGTGATGCCAGATTCGTATTTATTAGCTCCAACCTGCACTGCTTCTTCCTCTTCAACCTCAAAGGACCGGAAAATTGGGTGCAAATAGGCGTCAGCCAAATATGCTTTCAAGTTTAGGTCAGATTCTGCAGTTCGCTCCACAATGTCTTTTTCCATGGCATCCTGTACATAAAGAGGAAAGAAATAAGTATCAGCCAAATATATGTACTCTGAATATATACGGCATATCTAAAAGTTGCATGCTTGTTATCATTGCCCATGTATAATTTGCTTTCTTTATTTAGACAGAATTTCTGACAAATTTCAATCCATGTCATAGTCATCATGCCAAGGACCTGCATGCAAATGTGGATCCTAAACTCAACAATATGCATAGTTATCATACCAAAGACTTATTCATAAAAGAATTTTTCCATGAAGGGAAAAAAGGCTCCCCCCCAGGATGGAGGCATTAAATTGTGATTAAACTTGCTAATTTACTCTCATACTTTCCATGGAAGAAAGCTTCCTTCATACAAAAGGAAATAGGAAGAAAAGTTTAATCTAGGAGATAGCAACCGTTTTTGAGTAACAAAATGAATAAACACAGATATAGATGAAGGCATAGCTTCTTTTGTGGCATGGAAAAGACCAATTCGCTTTACATGAGGTGAACCAAACTTAAACTCAATTCCATTTAAACTAGAATTTATCAAAAATAGCAAGTCTTCATCTACCTATTATCGTGACAAAATAAATAAATAAACAAGACCACAGGTTAATTATTAGCAAGAGCATAGTTAGGCCTTATACGCCTGTAACAAGGAGCAACTTTGCAGTGCACATAAAGTTTACCCAAATAGTCAGTATGGTGACAAATATTTATGTAACTTGCCAGTTATAGAAGAATTTATATGATACCTCCAAGGGGTACTTTCTAAATGCAGGTTCAAAACGATGCTTGCAGTATTTGTGGAATGCCAACGTCAAAACAGGTAAAGCAACAAGCAAAGGAGTTGAATTCGCAGCTTCCTTTGTGCTAAGCAATCCCATCAGAAGAAGTTGAGATATCAACAAGCTCGCTATAATGCGACCATGAACGTGTGGCCAGAATGCTGCAACACTCTCGTATTGTTGGTTGTAGACATTTATTATCTGCACAAAAAGCCACCACTTTAACACCATACAGAAAAACTTTCAACTACAAAAGTTCATGTATTGAAAACCTTCTCTTTTTTTATTTTCATCCTGAAGAAGATTTTTGGTCATCAACTACAGATCCTTCAGCTAAAACCTGACAATTAACTACATTCCACCAATTTCTAAGTCATTGGCAATGGTTCAAAGAAGAACATGTTTTTAATGAAAGTTCTAACTTAAGAAACACATTGGGTTCTATAGAGCGTAAAATTTTCCTCACAATCTTCTTAGAAAACTAGTAGCTGCTTTAAGAGTGCAAAACATCCTTGACAAACATAATTCAAAAGTTTGTCCCCCGAACGAGTATTTCATACCATAGAAAGGATAGTTCCAAATTTCATAAGAAATGTAAAGCATTTTTTAGTAACTTACCTGATGACGATAAACCAAGTATGCAAAGCCAAAGAATACAAGAACGAAAGGAAGAAGAATTGGAGTGACAACAGCATAGACAATCCCCAGAAGAAAATATAGTTGGAGACTTGGAAGAGCCTCAGGAAATTCTACACCTCCAGGGTCCATGGCCTTCTCCCTGTCTCTATCTGTCTTAACCAAAAACACATTCTTGAGATGGAATATCACCAAGGACTTCAGCCTGAGGATTTCACTTGCAATGCCAGCCCAGCCATCAACCATTATGTAGGTCATGAAAAATGTAGCTTTCATTGGAATGGATACACCAATTGTTCTTGGGATGCTGCAATAAAATATAGCCTCAATCATAGAATTACCAATTACAAGTGAGAGCCTTGTTAAACATGAAGAAGTGAACAGAAGTTCACAAATGGAGGGACAGTCTATTAGATATGAAGGTAAGTAAATAGAAAGGAAAAAAAAGAAAAAAGGAATATATTGTATTTTTTGAAAAACAAAAAATGGAATCCGCAATGCTGTTTGCATGAATTTTTCATGAGCAGTTTCTATTCACATGAAAAGCCACCATTTATGAGAGAATGCATAAAAATTATAGAGTAGGTCTCCATGAGTTGTAACCTGAGAAAAAACTACAGAAGAGCAGAAGATTGCAAAAGTGATATCAGTTTTTATTCATGTCATTACCAGCAAATCTAAAGCAATAAAGTAGAATATGCTCATCTTTTCTTTTCTGATCTCAACCAAGGGGAAGTGCTCAATTTAAGTTGTTGAAAATTCTACATTTAAGATAATAAATAATAATTAAAAAAAAAAAGGAGTTGGTTCCAAATATGAACTGTTATTTTTGACAATCTCTCTCCCGTGAACAATAAAGACAATGACTACAAACATGGAATTCAAAAGGTTACTCTCTGTACGGTTCATGTAGAGTTGTCATCAATGCAGCATCACTTTTAGGTGTATTGCATCATCACCTTTTAGGTTATTGTAGGATTTTAATTTCTTAGAATATTTAATAATATTTCTTAAAGTATCAATGGGTTATCCTACAATAATCTAAAATATGAATTAAAAAAAAAAAAAAAAAACAAAACAAACAAAAAGCATCAAGCCTAATGATCATACTCTGAAGCTGATTGATGCAAGAAAGAGTGAAGCTGCTCGAATGCTGTTCCAGTTACTATGCTGCCCAAGAAGACGTTAACCAACATAAAGTAATAATATTTTGCTGCTGCCCTTCTTTCCAACATGGATGTAGCTATGTACCCTTCAATTTTTGACATAATAACCAATACTGTAGGAAGGATGTACAAGAATATTTTGAGGGCTAACCCTGGGAGGAAACCTTGTAAGAATGACTTGATGAATTTCCTGCACATTCAATATAGTTAGCTAATTAACGGTCAAAAAATAGTAAAAGATCTTGTTTCTCAGAAAAGAAGATGCATAGAAATTCCATAACCAAAAACATCATGAAGCAATTGAATATCAGGAATCATATTTCCATAGGATAATATCGCATTTGGCACCTAAACTTTGATCAATTATTCAATTAAGTATTCAAACTTTAAGCTTGCTAATTTCAATACCCAATTGAATTTTTTAAGGTTAATGGTACTCCCTGTTAATTCTTTGTCTAAAATAGTATGCACATCTGGCCTTTTCTTTTTTTACCAATTATGGACTACTGTTCATTGTAAATGATTATTTTAATCAAAATATTCTATTTAGCATACATATAACTAGTAAAAACAACATCTGATATATGTTAAACTATATTTACTTAGAACAAATGACTATTCATAATTGGATAGATACATCAATAGAGTATGTATAGGTAATGTAAATGATCTCTTAACGTTTAAATGGGCACTAAAATTGACAATCTGAAAGTATAACTAGATTTTGAATAATTAATCAAAGTTCAGGTACCAAATTACTCCTATTTATTTAACCGAAAAACAAAAAAATTACCCCTATTTCTAAAAGCAGTTACTTGCACGGTATACCTGAAAGTTTACAACACTGAATAAAATATAAATCAAACACAAATAAACTGTATACAGTCATTGCTATCAAGGCAACTATGCCATAATAGCTTTCATCCCCAACATCTATTTTTCAAGACCCAGAGAACATTTCAGTAATAGTGCTTGCAAGCACCTAAAAACTTTCAACAGTGCGCGCCAAAGACAAATTATTGCCTAACAATAAAACCATCATTACAGAGATTAATTATAAAGCATACGGTTTATGAAGAAATAGATTTCCTGAGAACATTGAAAACTAGAATAGAATGCACACATAACATAATAATGACAGTTCTCATGTACATCAAACTTCAAAGGCAGGAAAATCTAAAAACCATTACGAGATGCTTACACAAATTGAGCCATATAATGAAAACAGTGTCATTAAATACCATCGTTGCATTTTGAAAAATCAATGTTGTCTTATCAAACACTTTTTCTTTAAGCTGATGCGGATTTGAAATTCACTTGCTAAAATAATTGCTTTTAAAATTATTCAGCCAACTAATGATCAAATTAGCCAATATGGTAACTTTTATCTATCATTAAGCAAATTACTATTCCTCTACATGTCTATAGTCCTTCAATATTTACCACCAATCATAACGGTAATTACAAAAGGATTAAAATGACTTACAGCTCTATCACAGGTCTGAGAAATGGAGCAACTCTTTCCAGACCCTCCAGATTTGCAAGAGATTGAACAAACGCAATGGGTATCATGTAAAAGAAAACCAGTGCAAACACTGACAATGAAATCACAAGCTTTCTGATGCTTAGAGACACAAATGGAATTGACAAGTTCCTCCAATAAATATCACGAGGTTCAGGGGCCCAGTTCGTCAACCATAAAGTAGGATTCTTGCTTTGTTGTGTCTGAGCACAAACTGCAGCCCCCCAACGTGTCTTAAAAGAAACAAAAGCAACAGGTAAGATGGATTTCGGGTCCTTGATAACTTTTTGGCGCTCCGAAACCATCTGTGACAAGACAAGCAGGGGACCATCTGGCATCAGGGACTAGACAGCTCAAAGATATGCAGCTAGATAAATTGAGTAGAAGAAGAGGATCTTTGAACTACTTACTCGTTTTTCAAGAATTTTGATCTGTTCTTTATAATAATCAATAGAGTCAACTCTCCTGCCCCAAAACCCACAAAATCCAATCTGTATAAAAGAAAGGTACTCATTCAAATCACAAAAGGCTCTTGTTCTTTGACAATATATTCTTGTGATACAATCATCAATAAGAATTTTGAAAATGTAATCTAGCAGCATGATCCTGCCTAATTGAACTTGTAGGATGGACCTACCTTTGTTGTTGGTCTTTTATCCGGGTGCCTCTCAAATTTAAGCTGATAATAGTCTAGCCAGTTCTGGAGTCTCTCTCTTCGTCGTACAAGTTTAGCATATGCATTTGCATTGTAGACTGCCTGATATCAAGAATTTTTTAGCTTTGTAGATGCACTTTTTAGCAAAAGTGTTATTAACAGCTAATATGGATTACCTGGTGAGAAAGATAGTGGTCAGGATGATTCTTTTGAAAGAAATAATCCACACTGTCAGATATTGATTTGCCAGAAACATGAGGCACATTACGAACTACCACCTGGAAAAAATATTTTTAAGAGAATAACCCCTTATCAAAAGAACATCCAACATGATTGACGGACAACATGACAGTCTTAAAACGTTATGTCAAAAGCATTTTCTTTTATAACTTGTACTGGATTATCATGCATAGTTTCTTCATGAAACTTCAACAAATTGCACACCTTATATGGAAAAGTCTCATAGAGATAAAAACTAAGCAATGGTGATGCATAGACATTATAGGACTCCACCAATATTATCAAAAATTGCTACACCAGAAGGGGCGATCACACTGAAAACAGGCTAGCAGAAACATGTTCTGAAAATCCTACCTCAACAATGGAAATACACTTTGTATGATGAGCTTGTTAAAAAACAGAAATCAAAACACATGTAACAACTTTTAAATATGTAATCCACCAAATGCACAGAAGCCAGGAGGAGTGTACCTCTCCATGTCGGCTTTGCTTGGGCTACCCCAATAATACAAAGACAAGCCACTATTACAACACTTTCTTGTTGCAAGATAATTTTTTATTTTTATTTTTTATTTTTTGCTGTGAATATATTTCCCACAGAGAGAAAGAAGGATGACTTATTTGATCCACATGACTATGATGGAAAAATATGGATTAAGGCACCGCTCAAAACCAGAAATATCATCTTGACCTCCTATGTAATCAAGGAAGTTGAGTATGTCAATGACTTAACAATCATGCTGTGCTCTCTTCCCAATAAACAAAAACAGACATAAAAGAAGGCAACCCTGATATTGAAATAAATAAAGTTAAAATGGAATTAAGAGATAAAATATTCAACTCACTGTAAACTCTTCAACCCTTCGAGGTTGGGTAGCCAAAAAGCGCAGCCTCATTGATGCTACTATATCATATTCCTTGTAAAGCATGAAGCATATCCAGAATGTGAATAGATATTCCAATCCTATATGAACGAAAAATCTGGAATTGACATCCCCACAGATTAGAATGCTCTAGCCTCATTATATGCAAAAATACAATTGAAATAGTTGCATTGATTTTAAAAATCCAGTATGCACCAAAATTAAATTTTAGAAATTCTTTACTCAATAAGCTACAAATGCTGTAGCATAAATCAAACATCTTAGCAAACATTATCTACACACAATTCTTTTAATACTCAAAAGGAAAAAGAGAAAAATCTAAGTGAAATTTTTTTGATCAGTTAATGCTCAAGCTCTGTCCTTAGACTCATATGAGGAAAATGCTGAGGTAAGAGATAAGAGCGGACTTTAGTTTCTTTACTAGATTATTCCACTGTCAGTTAGATTCATAGCAGATGATAGATGTCAACTTTTTAGGTGAAGAGAGAAATTTTCTTCAACATGTAGAAGTCCAGCAACATATTTGAGACCAATTGCCACAACTTTTGCTACTGCACTGGCATTATTTTGGCACATGCTGCATTTATAAATATTGCAAATAAAGTACTCCACATGAAGAAAATATAGCCTTACCTTGAAGATTGGGGACGGACATTCGAAATGGAAAGTTTATCAATGTCACTTGTTACCAAATCTCTCTTCAGAAAAGATAAGGTTCCATCAGACACATTGACTGGGATAAGAATCAACAGGGCAACCACTGTGATTGGAACAAAAATCTTTAATCTGCCATGCTCAAGTAAAAGATTTCAGTCACAAGTATGTCAAAACGTTTAAAACTTTTCTTGGAGTAAAATGAAGATAAGTTAAATCACCAACCAAAAATTTCACATGAATTCATCCGGAAGATAACAAAGACATAGAAGGAAATGATTTGAACATTGCTATTCGCTAGGACAATCCAAGGCTCCATTAAAGCTACACTCAGAGGTTCAATTTTCAAAAATGGTCCATCCCTCACCTAACCGGAATAACATATCTATCTATAGGCAAAAATTCTATCACAATATAGAAGTCCAAAATTCTTGACACAGCAAACAGACAATTAACGAGGACACCATATCACATGAAAGAGGATTTCTCATAATCCACCATTTAATCCTTACCTTAGGAAAAACTAACGAAACCCAATACAACCATACTGTTCGGAATGACGGAGCTACACTTGAATTATCAAGTTATCAAAACTCAGAACTCTTTCTCAGTTTAGTAACAATGCTATGACCAGGATTACCAGTATTACTGCAGGAAGTTTGCCACATGGTAAAAATGTAGCATATATGAACAATCTCAAGACACAACAGCAGATATTATAAAAGGAAAAAAGAAAAAAGAATCAAACCTGGAGACAAGAAAGCAAAACTAAATTACACCCTCCAAAGAAATATATACTTGAAGGGGGGAAAAAAGGCTACTTTACATACCCAGTTGGAAAAGGAAATTAGATTTAGAAAAAAATAAATGAAATTTTAAAAGAATAAAGGGAAATGGAGAAATACCCAAGTGTATAAATCCTGAGGAAAACAGCAGAGTCAACTCCAGCATGAGTAATAATTTCAGTTTCAGTCATTTTCAAGGCTTGAGGCATCCAATTCAAGAAAGTGAGATAAGTTGTGATATTTAGATTGACAAATTTTCCCACAAAGTTCCTGGACCTTCTTGGGCTTGTTCTTGATCCATTTATGTACCATTTTGGAAAGTAAACTCTGTCATTGACTGGTTGGATTCTGAGTAATGCAAAAGCTAGTAAAAATGCAAAGGCACTCAGTATGTTTATGAACGCTGACACTCCTATGTCCTGAAGTGTTGCCATTAGAATTTGGACAGTGAAGAGAGGAAGAGGATGACAGAAAGATAGAGAGAGAAGAGGATGAAAGGAAAAGATTTGAGGACACAGAAAGAAAAGGAGTATGGACAGTTATGAGTGATGTGCTATTTTGTTGTTGCTTTTATTTTTTAAGGAAGATGGTGGCGTGCACAATTGTGCATGTGTGAGCGGTTTGGAGCGATTAAGCCAGTGCCCATGAGAGATGTCCCTTTCCGGGATGGGAAAAAAAATTAAAAAATAAAAAGACACACTCGTCAAACTCACGGGTACATATTCTGTTAGTTGAATTTTAAACGATAGCAATTGCATCACAATTTTATTAGGCGTATTTGATTCACCGTAATAATAATTTTTCAAAAAAAAAAATATTATAAATATTATTAAATAGTGTTATTTACTCAAATCTTTTGAATAACAATTTCATGCTAGATATATTTTTTTCCTCAAAATACTTTTATTTCAATAAAAAATTTACAAATAAAAATCATATTACAATTTTGTTCTATTTCTCGATAATAACAATTCTATTATAATCTTACTCATTCAGTGAAGTGAACGAGCAGTTAGGTCATCATCAAAATGAAATAGGGTAAATTACACCCGTTTGAAGGTAACTTCATTTTAGATCACAATATTTTGAAAAGTTCAAAAGAGATAATAATATTTAGTGAATAAATTCATTTTATGTCATAGTATTTTTGAGCGGTTTAAAAAGAGATCACAACGTTTAAAGAACTAGGTCAATTGAGGTCACCATTAGCGCGTATCAATAAGAAAAATATTTAACTAAAATTAAAAAAAAAAAAAAACCTTCTTTTAAGTCCTCATTGACATGTGTCAATACGAGAAATATTTAATTAAATCTCATAAGACATTTTTGCAAAAGTTGTGACTTCTTGAATATTTTAAAATGTTATAACCTAAAATAAATTTAGCCTAAGATGTCATGACTTTTCAGTGTAATTTTCTCGAATGAATTAGATTAAAATGGAATGCAATGGAGAGAGTAGCTAAATAGAAAACTCAATTTATGATATTTTTATGTTTGAAAACATTTACTAAATATAATAGAATGGGAGCAATATATGTGTAGTATAGTTGTTAAAAAAAATGCTTTTAATAATAAGTATATAATATGACAAAGAGATAATTGAAATAGATTAAATAATAAGGATGGAATTGAATCGTTATCATTAAATTTCTCATAAAAACTAAAATCATTACTTCTAACAACAATTTCGATTATGAGAAAAATGCTTCCAAACATTGCAAATTTTTAGTTCATCCTCAAGGGTTAGCTATAAACTATTAATGCTCTTATGTCTCTTTCACAACTATGTTTTTCTTTTTGCATTTTTGTAGATCTATACGCTTGTGACTCAATTTTTTGGCCAAACACCGAAATTTGGTCTCACTTCGAACCTAGAACATGGCCCATTACAAAGAACTAAAGGATGCGCTTGCATAGAGGATAAAAGTCACCATCCATGTTAGACAAGTGGTACACATGACCAAAGAAGAAAGATAAATAATACACATCTCTCCATGACAAATAAAAGCACGTTGCAACAAGCAAGACCAATGAGATAAAAGTCTTCAATCTTGATGATTTAGAGAGACTATCTCCCAACTTTAGAGATTATTATGAGAGAAGTTTTCCTTTGCAGAATCTACTCTCTCACTTTGTAAATCTCTAACCAAGATTCCTCTTTGGTCTAGGTAGTAGGATAATTCAGTTCTCCCTTACTTTTAAATGGTTTGTGCAACGTTTTTTATCAACCCTATTCCCCTTACCGACTTAAGCAAGACTTGCATTAGATCTACCTCAGATGTTACCTACGTGATATATGTTACTTGTATAAGTTGCTCGAAACATCTACATAGAGGTTAGTCCACTATGTTGGTTGAATCTTAGTAGATAAGAACCATAGACGAACAATCTTTTTACGCAATGGCTATCTCTTTGGATGCATTCTTCATTCCTCAACACTAAAGGTGGGCATACGTGTAATCCCCTAGATTTTACGCTACAGTTATGTTCAGACCCTAAACCGAAAGTCAACTTGAAACCTTAAGGTCAACAAATACATATCAAACCCTAATAGATTAGATCCAACAATCCCGTGTTCCTAATCCCGAAATAACAAAGTTGAGATAGTAGTGGATAATAGTTCGTAATAATATAAGGATGCATAAAAATATCAGATTTGATAATTTTTTATGTTATTTGGATTCGAACAAGATAAGTTTTCGAAAATCGTGCCCTGGTACCCCAACGGCAAAAATATTCTTGTAATATCAATAAACTCGTAAAAATATAAGGATTGGAAAAATATCAGTTTTATAATTTTTCGGTATCTAAAATAATCAGATATAGCTTAATTAGTGTATTTTTTTTTACTACCAATGTTAATTTATCTTGTATACTATTCATAGTACTATCTACGCTATTTATTACTATTCATCTATCTCTACTTTTTCTACACCTATTTCTACACTCTACTATACTTATTATCTATTTTTTACTTTTCTCATATATCTTCATTCACATCAAACTTTACATCTTATTACTTTTAATTAACAAAAATACAAAACAAGACAACACTCTCTCTCTCTCAATCACGCTGGCCCCACTCTCTTCTTTATACACACACATTTATTTTTTCTTTTTCAATTTATTTAATTCACACAATTTTCACTCCAAAAATTCTATAAATACCCCACCTCCCTCCAATTCTTTCACACACTCTTTTATCTTACTAAAACTCTCCCAAAATCTCTCCTCAAATACTCTCTACAAAAATCTCTCTTTTATTTCTTTACTACTCAAATTTTCTATACAGTTCCTACACACATAAATACTATCCAAGCTTTTCTTCTCTACCACTTCCACACTTCCTTTTAGGTGAAAGTTCTTATTCCTTTCTTTCTACCATGTCATATAACTTAATATGACCATGGTGTATGTTTCTTAAACATTCCAATGTTATAGAAGCAACATTATATTCATGTTTTGTTCTTGTTCATGAATAAATTTCATATTATGTTGTTTTACTATTATGTTGTTATTATGATCTTATTATTGTTATTATCATGCTTCTAACCTAACTTCATATATATGTTACTATCTATACATATATATATATACACACATTTAGAGCTTAAATGCTCACTGACTCACTAACTAGCTTATTATTGCTTTTCCTTTTCTTTCTTTTTCTTTTTTTTTTGGTTTGAGACATAGTCTTAGGATGCCTTAATGAAGATAAGGCTCTCAATACTTGATCGGTTTGCCTTGATGAAGCTAAGGCTTCCAATACTTGGTCAAGTTACCTTGATGAAGCTCCAATACTTAATCGGGTTATCTTGATGAAGCTAAAGCTTCCAATACTTGGTCAGGTTACCTTGATGAATCTAAGGCTTCCAATACTTGACCAGGTTACCTTGATGAAGCTAAGGTAACCAATGCTTGACTATAATATCTTGCTTATTATTGCTATATTGCTTACTAATATTATCTTACTTCTTATCTCATATTTTTATCATCTACATACTACATGTTCATTATACATACATCTACATACGCTGGCAGCCTTTGACCCTACACCAGTGGCTTAACCTCTCAAATTGCTGGCGCACCTTCTGAAGAACAAATGCTGGCAAAATTTATTATAAAAGCCGGCGGTGTTCCAAAGCGGCGTTAAAAGATTTACTTCTTCTTGGTTCCAACGCTGCCTCTACGCCGGCGGCGTTGAATTTTCAGATGCCGGTGTACGTTCAAAACAGATCTATTTGACAGAACACAAATCCCCCGTTTTCCATTTTACAACTTTTCAATCTAAAACACTTTTAAATCTTCTTCAACTTCATTTTTAACTTCATATACTCACTCCTATCTATACTTCTCAATCCTAGCAACTCAAAACACGAAATCAACACATTTGATCACTTCTAATTCCACTTCCATTCATTCTCAACTTTCCTACTCAAACTATCTTCATTTCCTCCCAACACTTCATATCACTACCACAATACATAAACAAACTCACACACTTACAAAACACATTCCTAACTAATCTCAATGCATGAACAAGCAATTTAGATAGTATTTAAACTCATCCTATTCAAGATCTCACATAACCACTACAAGAAATGAAAACAAAACAAAATTATACTTAAATCAACTCACATGTCTATGCCTTGTCTTGGGAAGAACTTTGATTTTTAAAGCTTGATATTGTCTTTGGGTTAGACTTGGAAATTGAAATGAAAGAGGAAGAAAAATGAAAGAAAGAAAAAGAAAAATTCGTATGAAAAGGAGGGCTGCCCAAAAAGGAGTCTAATTGAGCAAAATTAAGTCTTAAATATATCCCAAATTTGACTTCTAAGGCATATGCAACTTTAGTTTGCATTTGGGGTGTATTTGAGCTTCATTTGAGGTTCATTTGGGGCTTATTTAGGCCTAATTACTAACTTAACTACTAAGAACTTCTATCAACTAACCTTAAGCAAAACCAAAGTTGATTTTATAAATCTAAACTTAACTTAACACCTTAATGTATAAAAGACACAATTAATAATTATACGACACACACATTAATACATATAAAACAAAAATATTAATTTCACTACATATGCAAAATAACACATTTAGACTATTACCAACACAACTATCATAAACATCATGCTCATTTAATTCAACAATTAAGGTAAATAAACAAACACATGGAAATTAAATAGAATTTAAATTTAGATCATTTCATTCTTCGCTTCTTCAAGAAGTTTCGTCCTCAAAACTTAACTCACCTTCTTAATAAAAAAGATCAGGATACTTCTGTCTCATAACACTTTCCACTTCCCAAATCGCTTCTCTCTCAGATTCGTTACTCCATTAGACTTTTACCATTGGTATTACTTTATTCCTTAGTTCTTTGTCCAATTTTTCCCAAAATTCTAATCGGTTTCTCCTCAGTAGTCAAATCTGGTAATATCTCTGGTTGATTTGTGTCTAATACCGCGTCGGAATTAGATATGCATTTTTTTAGCTGAGACACATGAAAAACATTATGAACACCTGACAAACTTGGTGGTAGCGCCAATCTATAAGCTAATTGCCCAATTCGTTCCAAAATTTCATATGGCCCAATGTATCTTGGATTCAATTTGTTCCTTACTCCAAATCTAAAAATTCCCTTCGTCGGAGATATCTTGAGAAACACATGATCTCCAAGTTCAAACTCCAAAGGTCTTCTTCTCAAATCAGCATAACTTTTATATCGGTCTTGAGCAGCTTTTAATCTGTGTTTGATCATTTGAATCTTATCAATTGCTTGTTGTATCAAATCAGGACCAATCAACACTCTCTCGCCCACTTCATCCCAATGTAAAGGAGATCTACATTTGCTCCCATATAATGCTTCATATGGAGCCATCTGAATCGATGCCTGATAGCTATTATTGTAAGCAAATTCAACCAGAGGTAAGTGTTCATCCCAATTCCTTCCAAAATCTAATGCACAAGCTTTAAGCATATCTTCAAGAATTTGAATTGTCCTTTCTGATTGCCCGTCAGTTTGTGGATGAAAAGCTGTACTAAATTGTAACTTTGTCCCAAGAGCTTCACGAAGACTTTTCCAGAATCGACTGACAAATTTAGTATCTCTATCTGAAGTGATGGTCACTGGCATACCATGTAATCTCACTATCTCTCGAATGTAAATCTGAGCCAATTTTTCGAGTGAATACCCGACTCTCAGTGGAATGAAATGTGATGATTTCGTGAGTCGATCTACGATGATCCAAATCATTTCATTCTTGGCTACTGTCTTTGGTAAAGCCGTCACAAAATCCATAGTTATCTCATCCCATTTATAAGTTTGAAAAGATGATCAATAACTTTTGCTATAAACAGTTCAGCGTTCTTAGGCACTTAACTTGTTAACAAGCTCCTTTAGAGTCGTTCTATACTCGATAATCTCAAGCATCCAGATCATCACCTGAAAAAGAAGGAATGAGCCAAAGCTCAGTACAACAGCAACACAAGCAACATACAATATGGGCACACACGCCTATTCTATATGCAATGCAACAACCAATAGTTCATATCTTTAAATTAAAGTGCGACAAACAATGGTGGAGCACTCACACTCCGGCAACACGCTGGGAACCTGGGGGTCCTGAGTAGCAGCAACTGCTCAGGAGGTTGATATAAGCAGCCCGAATACCTATATCCTCTATAGGATCATCTAGTAAATAGCTTCATCTAGGGGCCACAGCCGTTACACATCTCTATCCATATTAGTCCATTGTAATTAAGCAAAGTAACAGAGCCCATATATTAAACTGCCTAATACAACTTCTTTCCAATATGAATAAACGTTACCCCGATACCGTCTCTCCCATCAGCTACCCACCAAGCCACTAATAACCATCATTTATCCAATGTCAATGATGGGAGGTGGCCTAAGCGTCTAACTACCATGCTCGCATCGCCTAGCAAGGTTGTCGCCCCTCGGACCAGGTTAAATGACCACGCACAAGCAACACACAATTATTAAGGCCATCTTTAAGTATTAAATGATTTAGGATGCATATCCTAGCAAGCAACACAAAAGTCACTGCATACCTGGTATAAAATCTGTGCTTTGAACAATAAGAAGATAGACCAGAAGATAAAGCAGAATGCAGACTCCTAACAATTATCTGCTTCAAAGATTAATTCATATAAGCATTTGATTCAATTATCAATTTATATCAAACATGTATTAACCACTTAGTTTTCTAGCAAATATACATTTGAAACAACATACTCCTCTTATTATTCGTGGTCTACCATATTTTAGAAATTACGTACTCCTTATCATTTAAGGTTTACCCTAACATATTAATCGAAGCTAATTTCAAGTTACTATGATCATATAGGTATTCATCAATTAATAGCTAAGTATAAATTGTTGGTTTCTGAAGAATTTACTTAAGCTAATATTAGTTAGTAAATCTATATTGATTTTATATAATAAGGTTGAATATAATTAACTAGTCAAGTTTACTAAATGGTAATTAGGTCATTTAAAAATGATAAATTCTATTGTATGTCCTATAATCAATCTATTAAAATTTTATTAAGTAAAACAACTTATTAAATATAATTATTCCATTTATGTCATTTATAATTTATTTTTACATCTAAATGGACTAAGGAATCTAAACTAGTTTCCTATTATGTTTGTACTATCTTGTGATGCTATATTTATATTTACTTTATTAAATAAATTCATAAAATAAAAATAATTAATTACTTATCTTAAAATTCATGATTTAACATGAAAACACATTATTTACATTTATTTCATATTCATTTTATTAGAATTAATTTACCTTAAATTCTCTCATTTCATTTCCTATAGAAAACTAGTGTGTACCTTAACTTTAATAAATCGGTTTATTATCTTAAACATGGGTTCTTAAGCTCAAATTTTTATGTGAACTTCCTAAAACATATATTTATATTTTTATAATGTCATTTGGCTTAAATTAATTAGTTAATTATGGTTTTAATTTTAATTGATTCAAAACTGTCCAGAGCAGGGCATAGGCAGCGATGATCGATTGGTTCGATCAATTTCAATAACTAATCTGACCGGTTCTTGTCCGATTCTTTGCACCATGTTAAATTAGACATCTTAAGCTTTCAAACCATTGTAATTTCATCCAAATAGAAGGAGAAAAAGTCACCGGTTTGGCCATATGAAGTCACGCCACCACTGCTAGCCGAAACACTTTTTGCCCTGATTTTCTATTTTGTAATTTAATTTTTAAAAATAGTAAATGTATTTGAAAAATCATAAAAATTTACAGTTTGTATATAGACATGTTAAGATGTCGTTTTTATAAATTTCATTCAAAAATCATTTCATTTGATATTTTAATTAAATTTCACAAAAGTATATACAATAATTAATTCTATCAACTTATATTATCACAAATTAATTCATCAACATGTTTAACTTATCAAACCCACATTCCATAAGATGATATATCATGTTCACATGCTTATATGCATATATTGATCACAATTTCAGTAATTTAACTAGATGACATGCCTTTTATATATAATATTCAGCTTATATGTCCGTTTGATTCATTTTCCAACATTATAACTTATTAAAAACTAAATCAAATACACACATATAATCAACATATTAGATCAATTATATGCCATACATTAGACACATCATACTTATATATTTATATATATGATAATTTTATCAAAACAATATTTATACATATATTTATGGTATTCGATTTGTAAGAAAACATATATCTATATTTACCAAAACCTTATTATTATTAAATCTATGTTGATATCACCATCTAACAATAATTTTAACAACAAAATACAACAATCATACAAATTCACTAATTAAACTAACATTACTTACTTGAATTGTGAAATAATTAGATAAAGATCCACTACCCTACTCCTTAAGTTGATGTAGCTTCTTCAAGCTAATTTCCCTAGCTTTAACCTTTCTTTTAGCCTTCAAAATCATCGAGAAATTGGTTGAAATGGAGATTGGATTTGGGAAAGAAATTGAGTGATTGGATGATTGAGAAATAATGAATTTCATTCTTTATTGGATGCTAGATTTAAAGAGGAATTGTTATAGAATTCTCGTAGGATTTTTGTGGGTTTTTAGAGTGATTTCTTGAGAGATTTTAGGGATTGGAGATTGCTAGAAGAAGTAGGGGATATGGGTTTTCTCAATGGATATATTTATAGTGTTTTAGGTCTTGTAATTTCAATTAGGTTTAGGGGCTTTTTGGTCTTTTTGCTTTATTAATTGAGGGCATTTTAGTCCTTTTCCTAGGTGTAGAAAGCTTCTTGAAGTAGTTAAGGTTACTTTGGTCTTTTCACACACTTGATTTTTTTGTGTTCACATTGTAGACATTTAAGGGGCAATTCGATCATTTCACATGGTTAGAATTCTCTAGAGTTATGAGATATTTAAGGGGCATTTTGGTCTTTTCCTAAGTTAAGAAACTTCAAGAATTGGCTAAGGTCAATTTAGTCTTTTCACTTGTTAGATTTTTCTAGGCTCTAGGGTTTTTATTGAATGTGTGGGTGTACATGATAAGAGTATGGTCTAATGAGCTTTATGGGCTTTGATGTATGGGCTTTTGGTCTTGATCTTTGAATAATTGGGCTTGATCTTATGTTAATGGGCTTAGGGTTTTAGATGATGAATTAAGATTTTAGGTTATGGATTCTTGGAAATTAGAAATGGATTTAGTAAAAAAAGAAAGTTTGCTAATTATATAAGAAATTGAGTCTAGGAAATCTAATTAAGGAAAAATTAATATCTTACTTGAATTTAGTATTTTAAGAACTTAGGAATTGAGATTTGAATGAAAATATTTAGTTTTAAATTTCTAAGTTTTAAGGAGTTGGAATTTAGGCTAAAATGTCTAAATTGGATTTTTAGGATTTTAGATGATTAAACTTGACCAATAAAATTCAATTGATAATTGAAAAGGATTAATTAATTCGAATTTGTTGAAATAGCCAATTGATGTTGCTTAATAGGTTAAATTGGGCATTTATGACATTAGAATATCTATTTTCAATTAAAATCATTTACTATTCCTAATTATGTTAAATTATCAAATTTTTCGCTTACGCGATTAAGGTTTGTAATCCTAATAGGTCAAATTAGGGTATTATGCTCAAAAGACTTAGAAAATTTTAAATTTTATGATTATGTATTCAGAATTTTTATTCGAGTTCTAGTTTAGTAGATATTGATCAGTTTCTATTCTATCGCGTATTTTTCAATCCTATCAATTCATCTTTAAACTACCGTTTACTATTTAATAGACTCTAAAATTTATTCGGGTCATACTACGCTTGATTTTTATAACCTTAGGTATATAGTTAGTGAGTTATTGACTCGAGTCTAATCTAAATTTAGATTAAGGTTTAATTTTAGTGAATTAGGAATTTATATAATTCAACTTGAGAAATCAGCTTCAAGTCAATAATTGAAAGGAATTGAATAGCTTGGTATGTTGGAAAAAGGAATTTGAAGTAATTTGATAAGCTAAAGTAGGTATTTGTGGTATTGGAATTCCTAATTTCAATTAAGTCCATTTACAAATTAAATTATCTAATTATATTCTATAGTTTATGAAAATCAATTGACTAACTATCTAAATTCAATTAATAAGTTAAATTTAAAATAAGATTAAAAATTGCCTATATTTTCATAGTATTTAATTATCACATTTCTAATTTAGGTTGGTAAAATTCGAGGTATTTCACTTTGTGTCTTACTTAGGTAGCCAACACTAAGGCAATCCTATTAGTACGATAGATTTCCAACAAATTTTAACATATTGAAATCCTTCGATTACTTTTTAACATCAATTGACAATGAGATGTATGATTTAATATGAAAGGTAGATGCTTCTAAAAATTAATTTCTAAAAGTAATATCATGTAATAGACAGGACCATTTACAAAAGTTAAGGAGCATCACAAGGGCTACAAAAATAAAATAGGGCTTAGAAATCTAAAATAGGATTAGTTATATTAATAATTATGATGCATAAACATAAGGTGCAAAACATAAAAAGTTTATAAAAAAAAAAGATAAAATAGAAACTATCTACATAATCTTAATCATCATTGGCATGTAAATCGCATAACTAAACAATGTCTCCAATATCAGTACTATCCACCACTTTTACTGTAATCCCCTTAGTTTTATATAATCCAATTATAATAAATATTATAAATAAAATGTAGAATTATAAAAGAACTATATTAAATCACTCCAAATTTTTCACGATTTAGATTTTTGAGTATAAACAAATTAGAAGAAAGAATCTTTATCACTAAGATTTTAAAAAGTTCATAAAGTTCGAAATAAAGAATAAAGAAAAATTATTTAATATTTAAGAACCTAAGTTTTAATATTCGAAATATGTTAATACCTTTAAGTTAAATAATTCTGAATTTATAGAAACTAAAATTCTAATCCAATCTAGTAACCTATAATTAGTAAAAAGAACCAAGTAACAAATATAAAATTAAATTAAATTTCTAATCTATTAAAAACTCTAGAATAAATTTATAAATAGAAATGAATTCATATGTAATTTCAAACCTTATAAATTTATAATAGAGTCGAATTAAGGGGAATATAATTATTAATTTATCAAAATACCACTAAACAAAACTTTTAAATAGATAAAATATAATTTACAATAGCAGTATAAAAGCTGAAAAGTAAAAGCTTTAAACTAAAGATTCTATGTATACTATAGTATTTAGAATATTTAATATCGTTAATATGTAAATTTTTATCCAAAAATATTAATGAATCAGTATTTATCATACGTGTCATTTAGATCTACAAAATTAACTTTTTACCTTAGTTCATATTTTTGCCCACTCCTTAAATATTTATTAGTTATAAATTTATCATCTTTTTTTTTTTTTTGTATTTTCATTCATTCTAACTCCCTTACATTTTTTCTTATTTCTTTTCACGTTCTCTTCTAATTCTAAATCTGGAACTCTTACTGTACGTGCAAAGGTCCAACAAAAGTGAAAAATTTAGCACATATACACATTTCTTTAATAGAAATTCTATTTATTACCATAGTGTTCATAATATTTAATAACGAAGATATGGAAATTTTTGTCTAAAAATATTATCGAATCCGTATTTAATATACGTACTACTTAGACCCGTAAAACTGATTTTTTTCACAAGTTCATGTTTTTACCCACTCCTTACATAGTTGTTGGTTATAAATTCATCATCTTCTTTTTATTTTTGTATTTCTATATACCTTATCTTTTTTACATTTTTCTTATTTTTATTTCCACGTTCCACATTCTTCTCAAAATTGTTAGAGCTCCTCTGTATGAAAACCACGGATGGAAACTTTCAAAATAAACGATATATTTGTACCCGATTAGGTTGATGAACTATGCTAAAAATAAGATAATTATCTAACTAAATATTATTATATAATAAACTATATCATATTCAGTATAAATTGTGTCCAACTTGTGGCTGGAACTTCTCTAATTTTCCTCAGCCAAAAACACTCAACAAATGAGTCAACAAGGCAACCAAAAGTCCAACAAATAATGGCAAAAGACCAATCAAAATTCACCAAACAATCAATAAATGCAGCATACAATGAGGAGCCAATTTGCTTCACATTCAAGAAGGAATTCGGGGGAAATTCCTTCCAAATTGCAGCTACCTTCCTCTCTTCATATATATATATATATATATATGCCACTCTTAATGAACTAAAGAACAAGATACTAAAGCACATAAAGCAACCTTCAAATACACTTCAAATTCGTGCTCCTTGTCTTCCCTAAAACTCACACAAATCACACTCCAACAATAGCAAAAACAAACATCAAACTAAGCTTGGAAACAAGAGTTTAAGGTAAGGATAAATTCATTTTTAGTTAGTTTAAGTATTAAATATTATTCTAAACAATGTTTCTTGCTGTCTTAGAATTGAAACAAGCTTTGGAGTGGAGTTTAGAACATCCAAATTTCTATCAAAAAGATAAAACTTGCAAAAACCTTAGTTGCATTCTTCCAAATGCGAAAATTAAAGATCACATCCATATTGATGCGTTATGAGTTGATATATATAGATATATATCATAGAAACACTTAGGAACGATTTTGGGAATTATTCTAATGTGGAAAATTGAAGAAATATAAAATAGTTCATCTTAGAATATGATGAACAGTACTAGCATTGACCCTACGCTGGCAGCTTATACCTTCAACGCTGGCAGTTTACAGAGATAGGCTGGTGGCATAGTCTGGAACAAGGGCTACGTAAATTTTGAAACACGAAAAATTTATACAAATGCCGGCTTCTGGAATTCAAAGCGGCGGCGTACACCCCAATTCCGGCAGTGTTCGTTGAACGCTGGCAACCTTTGAGCCAGCGTACGCTAGCATTTGAATAAAATAAAAATTTACACGAGCGCTGGCACCTGGGAATCAATGCTGGCGGTGTTTGTTGCCGGCGTACATGCAAAATTTCCCAAATCAAGCTTGTTCATCCTAATCAATATATATTATATTATATTATGCAATGAACAAGAATAGTATATAAATAAGAAATGAATACAATACTTGAAAAAAGGGAATGATAAAATGTGATAAATGTAATTTGGCAACTCCTAAAATTATTGGAAAATATCACTTACAATATTATTTCTAATATTAATATATTGTACAAATAAAAATGAATTATAAATATTATAAATAATTATCTAGGATAGATATATAAGAATGGAAAATTTTAATAAGTTAAAATTATGAACAATGTGATTTCCAAAAATAACAACATAATTCCATAAAGTAGAATAAGAGGAACACAATAAGATTAAATGATAGAAAATAAATATTAGTTACTATAAATTAAAAAACAGTCTAAAATTGATAATAATAGTAATAATGAAATATCAGTTTATTGAGGATGAATTCTATGACTACTAGATAAAAATATTTAGTATCCAATAAGATCAAGAGAAACAAGATAAAAATAAATAATTAGAAATAAATATTTGTTGCTATAATCAGTCAAGCTAAGGAACGATATAAAATGCTAATAATAAATCATAATAAATTACTAATTTACTAAGTATGAACCCCGTAACTATCCGATAAAAATAAAATATAAAATATTCTAAGACCAAGACAAGCAAAATGAAAATAAATAATAAGTAGTAAATATTTGTTACCATAAAAACATAAAAAGAACCAATATAGGTAATAGAAATAAAATTAAATATCAAGATAGAACACTTAGACAATCATAGAAGTTTAGTGGCGTTATTTATATTATGTTAATAAGTATTTTGTCTGAATAAATGACAATGAATTGTAAATAATATAAATAAAACTAATATATCTTAAATGAATTATTCTATTAAGTAAGATCACATTAGGTTGATTAAGCTAATTAAAGTGGATTTAGTAATTGAATTAGGTGATTAGTTCCAATCAATCCAGCTTAAATTAATATACTAGGTAAAACCATAAAAAGAAAGGAGTACGTAATTTCTAAAATACGTCTAAAATAGAATTAGTGTAACTTATAATATGAGTTATACCATAATTAATATGGTAAATATGATATTTCAAATATCTTATTTTCGGAACTAATAAAAGAATAAATTGGTTGAATAATAAATATCTGTTATTTCATTTTCATAGGAAAAATAGAGCAATTCTCGAATTTCCAGTATCTTATACAACAATTTAGCGAGGACTACAGGTGAGGGAATTCTGATGATCGACTATTTGCTTGTGACTGCTACTGCTTGCTGTTATGTTGATTGTACTGCTTGTATGTGGAATGACTAATTGATGTGAGTGTCATCATCTACATAATCACCTGAATAAATGGATAAAGATAATAATTCTACTAAACTAATTGGATATGCTCACCGCATATGCATGACTGCCTATAGGAAGTGTCTCGAATTTGAAATCAAAAGTATTTTGAAATGCATTATTAAAGAAATCTGACTTGGAATATTCCAGGTTGCTTTTATATCCGTTGAAAATGACGAATTTATACTAAAAGAGTTTATGAGATAAACATGGGACATTTCTAAGTATTGTTATGATAGTGGATATTGCCCGAGTCGAGATCCACTGGTTACGTGGCAATAGATGTTACCTGAGTTGGGTCTATTTGCCGGATTCACCTTTAGTAGGTGATGGTCAGTTTTGGCAGTAGATGTTACTTGAGTTGGGGTCTACTTGCCTGATTCACCATAAATTGGTGATGGTTAGTGAAAATTGCCATTAATTGGCATTATATATATTCAAATATTAACCAACGTAGACCACATGAACACGTTGGGGAATATTTGCTGTTACCAATGACGTTTAAGCATTGGGTAAGTCTGGATGGATGCTACCACCGGACAGCCTCGTACGAGTAAGGCAAGGTGTCCCATGCGGTCAGTATGGGAGAAAACTGAAATGTAGACATGTAAATCTACATCGTCTATGGATCCGGACTCCCATAGATGTGTTGCTTGCATTCATCACGTATGCATTCATATTGTGTGTAGATAGATTTGCATGAATGTATAATTAATGTTTGATAACTTGATAACGGTAGTAGTGAGGGATGAACTCACTTAGTCTATGGTTTTGCTCACTCCCTATAGTTTTTATGCAGGAATAACACTAGCTGGGATTGGGCTAGAAATGTATGAAGAGTGCTTTTCCACCAGACTTTGCTGGAATTAGAACTATAGGTTATGACAAACTTAGCATACAAAATTTGATAGTTTGTATAAAGAAGTAAATGTTGTCATCTGATTAGTTGCTACCCAATTTTCAATATTTGATAGGGAATATTGATTCTCTGCGATCTTTGATAGATTATGGAAAAATCAGAATCCATAATGAATATAGATAAAAATCTTATATCTATATTATCTAATGTAAATAAATATAATAGAGTCTTGTACACTCTGACTTACAAGACGGTTCTTATATTACGGGCGCACACATGATATGATAACCTTAGATTAATCCTACTAGGCCCCCTTTTGAGATGTGACATTTACACCATCGAATCTACAACCTATCATATCGTACGGAAGTTCATAGAGATATCTTTCCTTGGGAAATTTATAAAACTAAGTTACAACAAGCATACATAATGTGTCATACATGGACCTATCCTAATGTAACAAATAGACTCATTTGATATATATTATATATATTTAGGGGAAAGTAAACAAGTAACACAAGAATACTCATGATTCTAGGCAACAAGATGGGGACATATGATGTTCAATCCTAGTGGGCTATCAAGGGTTAATGAGAACAATCAGACTCTATGTTGCGAACTAAAATATGAAAAAGCGATTCCATATAGGATCATTGCAATTATTCAAACATTGTCGGCAATTTATCTATACTATGTTGTGCATGTGTCCCATTTCACTGTGCAATACCCATTATGACTTCTCTCTACTTTTAGTGATCATTATACCAATGCAATTCCTCTTTATTAATTACCGTCCAAATTACCACTAGCAGTCTAAATGCTTAACCATTTTAACATCCCAACAACTACACCTATAGATGAAACTTCATTTTAAGAATGTTGCTCACTAACTCAAAATGATCAAGCACATTTAACACTTAGTTATTTCAGTTATGTTTACGTATTAGAATAAATTGAGCCTTTTGTATTAGTAAGTAACAGTAAGTTACCACATTCCCACACTAAAAAACATGATTCAATAGGTTGATTAGAAGCCTTAAATCTAAGTGAAAAATGATTAATAAGGATTAAGAGAAAGTAACTTATTAATTTTTAATTCATTATTAAACTAAGTTTAATTTTATTAAGGTGTAGCCATTAACTAGGTTTAAGCCCCATGTTTGACTCAACGATACTTGGTTAGGTTTCGAAAGAGGTATGAACCTAAAGGGTAAATGAGCCTAACTAGCTTTTATGTTGAGTTTGGCTCATTATAATGGAAATTAACTAACTTGATTGATTAAGTTTATTATTATTTATTAAATAAAGTTAATTAAAATAAACTAAGTTAATTAATTACTTTTATGGGTTAAACTAGCTCATAACGATTCGATATTGGAAGTGTATTGGTATAGATGTACTTGATCAATCTAACATAAGGTTTAAAAAAAAAAGTTAATTTTGTGATTATTATTATTATTATTATTTGTCCATAAACATTATGTAATGCCCTAAATTAAAGGCATTACAACTCGCCATATATCCTTCTCCTATTAACAACATGCCAACGCTGTAAAATACTAAGTTATAAATTATACCAAAGATTATCACCAAAACTCACGCATGGTTACTTTAAAACATCACATAAAATAGTCCTCCTGGAAAATATGAACTATTAGAAAAAATTCGAAACTATATATCATCAAAGCAAATAAAACCTAACAAACTGGTCTCATAAAGTCTTCAATAACTAATAACATAAAAATAAACTCCATAAAGTCTTCCATATCTCTCTCCTATTTCCAATGCTCAAGATCTATTGGTCCTCAATTGGATAGTTAAGTCCACTATCACCATCCCCATGATCTATATATAGATCATACTTGGACAAGTCATAAACAATATCATCTTCACTTGTACCTGAAAAATAAAGGAATGAGTGAAAACGCCCAGTACATCATACCACAAACAAATACGCATGAACGTGCAACATACAAAAATTACATACAACCCTAAAACCAATGCAACATACACAGGTTATTATCTTTAATTAACCAACAACCAACAACCAACATAGTTTAGAATCAATTGCAACTAGTCCTAAACTCGCAGCAACTCATGACCCCGATTAACAAGCCTTTATATAAAATGCTTATATACATATATTGATGTTGGGTACTGCCCACACATCACTACGTGCTATCGTGAGGTTTGGCATGACTCTTAATCTACCAGAATTATCTCTATGCACGAGTCCTTTTGGAACTCCCTCACACATAGATTATCAGGGTATCTCGTTAGTATCACACTGTGCGTGGTCTTTATAAACTAAAGCCAAACACAAGAAGCACACTTTTCAATTATAATCCGAATAGAATTTAGTCAATTTATTTTTTTTTTCTAATCCTACAAGCATAGGTAGCAAGTAAGGTAAGGTTGTACCTGATTCAGCTCTTTCACAAAACTCCTATAGCAACAAATCCTCTTAAAAGACTATAAACCTTAATTTCCACCAGAAACTTTATCATCAACAAATATCAAATCAAAATCCAATTTCACATTCATAATTAAACCCTAAACCTAAAATCCAAATTCTCAAAATATAAGGTTTACAATATTAGATCTACACAAGTGTCTTCTAAGATCTCCAAACAACGAAACCCTACTATACAGATTTCTCCAAAACTCCTCAAAACCCTAAAATTCTGAATCAATGATAATTTAACTATCAGAAAAGATTCCTTCTCTAAAATAACAAAGATAGAACGGATTCAATACTTACCTAAAGCTTTGGATCTCATACCTTCTTGATTGTAGAACCAAATCACCGATCACAACCTAAGTTTTTTATCTCTAATGAAATCGTTTCCGGCAACTTGATTCCTCAAAACCAATATAAAACAACCTTTAGAAACCAAAATCTAATCATAAACTCAACCAAAAGAGTTTTAAGAGGAATTCTTACCTAGAATTTGGCTCAAATTGAACTATGAAGAGAGAACTAAAGATCTTGGGTATTTATATAAGACTTAAGAAACACTAGCACAAGGAAGAATGTTTCTTTCATAGAAATATAGGCTAGAATCAAAGCTAGCGGCTTAGAGACGGCTTAGACTTGAATTAAGAAACAGAACCACATAAGCAAGTAGAAAGTTGGCAGCTTGCACCATTAACGCCTGTTGCCTTGATACTTATACCTGTGGCTTTAGTCCGGCGTTCGTTATACATAGCCACCTTTCACAAATTTTCTTGCAAACTCTTTGAAACTCCAAAGCTGACATAAGGTCGGCGGCTCTCCAATAAAAGCTGGCGACCTTGTACCCCAAAGCTAGTGGCTTATAGCCAACCTAAGTCCTCCCCTTCATGTTCTTCGCGAACAACTTCTTTGAGTCCAATTTCATCTATTAAATGATAAAAATATCCTCTTAAACAACATATTTTACATTACTACCCTTCACCATGATTTATTTATTTGTATATTATATATTATCTATAAGAGTTTCCAACATTGAAGAAGATCAAGCAAGGCAAGCTCATTTCTTGATCCAACACTTAGGTTCAAAACTAAGGTTTATATATTTTTATTTTTATGGTTTTATTGATCAAATATTGGTTAAGTATACAAAATTCATTTGAAAACATTTCTAGTTGAAATCTTATGCAAAAATATTTTTGATGATTTTTTACAATTACAATGGATTAAAAATTACTTTTAGCCAAGAGCATGATGAATATTTGTATAAGCATTCGTCTTTTTCTTTCCTTTCTTTTTTTTTTCCCTTTTGATCATATTTGTATAAACATTCACGAATACTTAAAATCACCAAAATTTTCAAAATGTTCCTTAAATACAAAAGCACTTCTCTTGAAGCTAGAAGCCCTTCATACATCTACCTCACCTAAATGTTAAAGCATGATATAAACTTCAATCAACCCATTCAAACATCAAGATAACAGACATTATATTAAATGAACATAGCTAGAATTTTTGTGAAAATATCTTTAAGTTGGCTATGGATGGATATTTTTATGATTGATTCATTTTCAGAGTCAATTAATCTATCATAACGAGTACTTTTAATAGTGAAAAATCTTACATAGGATGCAAAAAAAAATGAGGCAAGTGTCGCCTTTGTTTATGTCACACCCCGCCCCCTCAGGCGACGGCGATGCGATGCCAGGACAGGCAAACCCACCACTGGCCCCCTAGTGGTAATGGTTACCATTGCATCATGGTGACCCCAACCAACGCATGCCCCAAAGGGTACCACGGACACTATAGGTATTGTTACCCTTAGGCAAAGTTGAACCCAGTCTGCAGCCTCTAGGATTCAAACCCCAGACCGAAGGCTTTTGCCTGCCCCAAAGGGAACACCTCTTACCAGTTGAGCTAAAACTGTCATGCCCCGAGATAGGGTGCAACAGCCCGCCCGCGAATCACTAAGTGTAATTCACGAAAGGCTCCTACAAACTACGGTAAGTTTCTAACATATTTTAGTTTTCGAAAACTCTTTAATTAGTTTTCACAAATATTTAACTGAAGCGGAAATAAAACATTTGGTACCAATTTCAAAAAGATTGCTCACGAGAGTAAATAACTGATAAAACCATAGTATCTAAATAAGAAGTGATGAAAAAAAAACAGTAATCTTGCCCACGCAGGCGCCCCAAAAGTAAACAGTATCTCAAAAACTGTATAAGTATCTCAAAAACAGTAGAGTCCTCACTAGGCTCTCCAAAAGAACAAAACAGTAAGCATAAACGATGCGCGCATCTAATCGTAGAACTCATCAGCACACTCCTCGAAGTTGGTACCATACCCCAAGAAGTCATAGCGGTCATCAGAATCGTAGCCATCATCACCAGAATCACAATCAGTACTTGAAATGATTAGAATGAGCGGCGAAGCCCAATACACAGTAACGCAAGCACATGCGACATGAATGCAAGCATACTTATTCTACCAAGCACAACCAATAAATTGAGGTATTTAATTAAGACAACACAGGAGCACTCACACTCCGGATCAAACACGGGGTAGGGAAATCCTTTCGTGCACATGCACACAACAAGGGGGATGTGATATGACAAGCCGGTGTCACATCCTGGAAGCTTGGTCCTTAAACCCTGGAAGATATAGTCCGAAGACCCTGGAAGATATGGTCCGAAGACCTTGGAAGAAACTAGCGTCGTCTGGGTTTTCCAGCCGTTATCTGACATTAACCGAACCAATGCATCTACACAGTGAAGGTACGGGCCCATTACCGTAGTCTTCCAGCTGTGCAACTTCTCTTCAATGGGGTTAACCGTTACCCCGCTACTGTACCGGCCCGTCAGCTAGCCACCGTACCACCAAGGGTGGCCTAAGTGCCTACACTCTACCACATTAGAGTTGGACTCTAATGGGGTCATCGGAACTCTCCGGCCCGAGCCCGACTAAACACAAGCAATTAATCATTAAGCCGTCTTTAAGTTTTTAACCATTTTAATGCCTGTCCTAACAAGCAACACGCATGTTACTGCGTACCTTGTATAACAGAAGGAAACTCGAAGAAGTCCGAAGGATAACAGAAAGAAGAATCTGTTAACAAAAGATTTAACAGAATCAGGATTAAGCATTTACAAAGAATTATATCAAGTATTAAGCTTTTAGAACAACGCCTTAACCTTATAAGACTTTACAAAATTTTAGGGGTGAAATGGGCTTGGAGTAGATATAGAGTAAGCCCATTAAGACATATGTAATTGAATATCTTATTTAGAAGTAATGGGCCTTGAGGGTTTACTAGTTAAGCCCATTAAATAACTATTAATCATTTTCACTTTATTAGGTTAATGGGCCTTGAAGTAGGCTTGGGCCCATTAAGGAAAATATATATATATAAAGCTTAGAATTAAATTGGGCTTCATGATTGGGCTTAGGTCCAATTAGGAGTTTAATTAAGTTATTGGACCTAAATATATGTGATAAGCCCAAAAGATTAGAATTATGTCTTATTTAGGAATATTGGGCCTTGAGTGAACCTATTAGGCCCAATAAGTAACTAAGTTATAATTCAAGCTATAGGGCCCATGAAATGTATATGGACCCATTAAGAGTCAATACTCTTGGATCTTAGATGATGTGCTTAAAGTATTGGGTGTAAGGTCCACTTGGAGTAAAAGTGGGTAATGGACCTCATTTTTATATTTTAAGCCCATGGGGTTTAAGCTAAAGTTATGGGTTTGATTTTTAGATTTATTTTTAAGGGATATGGACCTTGATATGATATGGATAGGCCCATATTAGAATAGGTTCAGATTGATACAAAATATTTAGGTTTGGTTGTAGGCCCAAAAACTACTCTATAGTTCCAGCCCATAATAAAGTATGGTATATCCTCACATTTTAGCTATTTGGGCCTTCAAATCATATCGGATTTTTGTAAAATAAATTTATTTTGAAAGATAATCAATAAAAATACTTCCATGAATTTTTATATGATTTTTAGAGCCCAATAACTATTTTTAAGAATTCATTTTTCACAAAGGACCAAATCTGTCCAATTTTTCCCTGAAAGTCAGATTGCGCATACTTTACTAAAATAGGCATATCTGGGCCATCCGAATGAATTTTTAAGTGGTTCTAGTTGGGTTAGAAACTAGACTCAGAGAGATTTATATTGGTAACTAATTCACGTGATAAGAAGCTGTATAGGCTGAGTTATGATAATTTGAAGTTGGGCTAACTAATAGGAACGAAACAGAATCTACTAGGTGGTTTGTTTTATTGCACAATTAATAACTCCATCAATTCTTAACCTTTTTAAGTGATTATTGAGCCTAAATTATACTACTTTTAATTAACTAAAATCCTGTAAAATTTCACGGTTTTTAAAGCTTATTTACTATGCTAAAACTATTTTTAAAATCGAATTTTAAACAGAGGAAAACAGGAATTTCAGAACATAGCCCAAATACAAGTTTAAAACATATAACTTGGCCCACAACGTGATCAGAATACCATTAACATAATATCACACCTAAACATGATAGTAAACATGTCAATAATCATGATTAATCATAATCTTATCGTAACACAAGTTAAAATCATCATGTTTAGGCTCAAATCATCATATAACTTCATTTTTAACATGAATCAATAAAAGATATCAACATGGAACATCCATAACATGAATTTCTAAACATGTACAACAGGTTCTCCATATTATAAATACATGTTCATCAAGTGATAATCAATATATATTAAGGATTCAACATATATAAGATGATTATAAGCAATATACTTCACTATAACATCATTAACACCTAAATCTAACATGATTATCCAAAAATCATCAAAATATATCATCATATACATATACATCTTACACGTGCAGCAAGTGTTCAAGAGGTTCATTAAGTGTTTTTCAAGTCTTAAATCAAATAAAAACATAATCAATCAAAGAATCAAAGTTTACTTACTTAATACTCTTAAAATCAAGTTAAACTTCAATACACAACCACTACTTCAAATTAAATTTGATGAAGCTCCAAACCCTCAACAAAACTTCCACTTAAAGCTTGACCCCAAAATCTGATTTTTATGATTTTAAACCTACAAGAATCAATATATCATTAGAGATCAACAAAGGGTTTTAAATAGAGTTGATTTTGAGGAAAAGTTAAAATGGAACTTAACTTTGATGAAGATACTTGGAGCTTGGATTTCCCTCTTTGTGCCGTGGGCTTTTCCTTGCTAAATGGGGGTTATTTTATGTTGATTTCACTCTTTGATCAGCTATGTAAGGTTGCTGGAAGTTTGGATGTGTTTAGATGAATAAAAGAACCATTTTTGGTAAAGATCAAAGGTATATGACTAGAGATTTGTCCTAGGTTTCTCTCAAGTGTGTAAGATGAAATAAAAATGACATTTTTGGTTTGTGGAGGCAACTGACCATAGGAGTGTGGCGTGTGGATTTGTGTGTGGTAGGGTTAGGGTTTTGCCAAATAAAGAAGCTTTTATAGATAGTGACATTAGGTTAGTGATTAGATGAAAGGCTAGGATTTAATCTTGAAGCATGTGAGTGAGTAGGTGGGTTCTTAAGCATGTGAGGGTTTGAGAAAACATTTTAGAATATAATTTAGGTATTTTAAATCATCTTTTGGGATTTAGGAATGTTAATTAGTGATTTTACACTAATTAACCTTGATTTAGGACTTTAGAAGGAATTATTGAATTTAAGAGTCTAGTTAGGATTTTAATCAACTAACTAGAATTGTTTTGATGAAAAATATATGAAATTGAATAATCAAGGAGTTTAGAATGGAATTGAGTGATCTCTAACACATAATGATCCAATTACTAACTCAATTAAATTAATTAAGTTAATTATTCAACTAAAAGTTCAACTACTCAGAGGTTTGAACTTGACCCACTAGTTTCTATACTTTACTGAAAAGTTTTAAATTTTTTTTCCATATTTTCAAGCTAATTCCTTTCTTTCCTTTTTAATTACATCTATTTTTTTACAGTTTTTCAGTTTAGGCGAAAGTCATCTCATTCTTTCTCTAAATATGCCCCTAAACCCGCCCCTATCCATGTACATATTGCTTTCTCCCTCCACATATCTGTCTCCCCCTCTCTCAAATTGAAGGAGCTCTCTACCTCTTTCATGCTCTCAACGGTTGTCACTCCCTCTCCACATTTTCCACTGGTGAAATTTGCCAACTATATACATATATTAATTTTTTTAAATTAATATTAATTATTTTATTTATATTTTGTATCTCTTTTACAATCATTTTCCTGAAGCTGATATTTGAAGTATTGCTACTACCAAAAGGTTAGTGAAATAATTTTAATAATTTAACTATAGTAATTTGAAAGCTACTATTTAGACATTTGTTAGTTAATGTATATTTAATTTATGCATATATATTTCTTCTTAGCAACAGAAAATAGATTATTTATTTAGGACTTAGCAGTTGTATATCATCATTTAACACATGTTTAATGAATTTTACTATATGACACATAGATACCTTGATATTATGTTAATTTAGAAGATAGGGTTTAGATATTAGATGATCGCATAGTTAGACGAAAATATCTAATAGAATAAAATATTATAAATGATTAAGTGCCAATTTAGGATGTTTGCACGAAATTGGCACATTACGCGTGATTTGATAACTATGCAATAGAGAAATAAGGTTAGAGCATTTTTATAAGCTACTACAAATCATCAAAGGGCAGATGGATTGATAAGATGTCCTTATAGAGACTATCTCAACAACTTATGGCAATCTATTCAATTATTGAGTATCACCTCCTAACGAGGGAAATGGCTTGAACGTACTCAAGGTGGATTTACCATGGTGAGGATCTAAATGATTTAGTAGACAATGAAGATAAGGTAAATAATGATGTTGTTGGAGGTGAAGGGAGTATCCAGCTTGAGTACACACACTTTGAAGATGAACTAGATCTAGAACTTTTGGAGGACCTTGCCACAAATATGACTGATCTCGAAGGGGATGACATCGATAGCGGGGATGAAAACAATGGAGTTGATGGAAGGCAGTGGATAAGGATATTCGAAAATGCAAAGAGTTTGGTGTACCTAGGCTATACAAAGCTCTTCATAATGTTTAAAGTAGTTAGATTCATCTAAAGGTTAGTGGTAAATAATTAGTGAAGTCATTCAATAGTTGGCTTACTTTAATAGAAAGTTTGTTACCAAACAATAATTTGTTACCATCCTCATATTATGAAGCACACAGGATGCTGAAGCAATTAGGTATGGATACAAACATGATCCATGAGTGCAAGAACGACCATGTTTTGTTCTAGAAAAAATTCTAAAATCTCAATAACTGCCCAATGTATGGTAAAGCAAGGTGGAAACTTCATTCAAAGCAACAAAAGACAGTACTAGTTAACGTTTTGCAACATTTTCCACTAATCTCGAGATTTCAATAGCTATTCATGTGCCAGAAGATGGGTCCGGAGATGAGATGGCACAAAGAAAAACATGCACTTGAGGAGGGTGTGCTTGTAAGCCCTCGTTTTCTTAGCCACCTGAACTCGGTTTCAGAGATTGGAATCGAAAACCAAAACCCTAAAAGAATATCCTAGGACTAATTGGACCTGGAAACCCTAAGTCCGGCAATCCCGAGAACAAAACTCTAGAACAATAGAAATGAGTTAGCTTTAGAATACAACCCTACATAAAAAGATCATATTTCAGAGAAATTCATTCGTTTCGACCCAATTAGGATCTGTTCTCGAAAACCAGTCCCTGGGACTCGGAAATAGAAAAATATTATATAGAACTCTTTAGAACCGAAATTTAATAAAGAATTCAAATATATGATTATAAGAATTTTTTGGTTTATAAAAAATAAAATTATAGCTTTTTTATCGTATTTTCATTACTACCGATAATTTAATTGTCTAATCTACTTTTTAATTTCTAATCACACTATTCACCAAGTACAACCACCTATACCCTATTCTTACATCCTTACAACATATTCTTATAATCTTACATCATTTTCCCTTACATTTACTTTTTCAATACACTTTTATTACTTAAATTACTTATTTGAATTTGAAATTTATTACACAAAATAATTAAACATCTCTCCCCCCCCCCCCCCCCCCCCCCCCCCCCCCCCCCTCCCCCCGAGCTTAAACCGGCGCCTCCTCTCCCTTGTCCTCTCTCTCATTTTGTTTGATTTTTCTTCTTTATTTAATCATACAAAACCCTAATTATTTTCTTATATAATCTCTCTTTTATCTTTCACTTTTCACTTTCTCACTTTTCTCACAAAATTAAACTTTTGGAAAAGTCTTTTTCTTTCCCTCTCTCTCCTCTCTTTCCAAGAGCTTCTCCCCTTCCCTTACACACACACAAAATTTTTCTTCAAGTTTTTCTTATTCCAAACCTTAAATAGGTAATAGATCTAAACCCTACCACAATAAAACATGTAATGGCAAGATCATACATGCGTGGTTCCACTAAAATCCCCATAAGCTTTATGCTAGGGATGTAGAAACACTTAAGCATAATATTCTTGTCATCACAATATTGTGGATCTCTATATTTAAGTTGTTCTACTATTATTTTGCTATAATATTGCTTTATGTTGTTCTTATGGATATTTTGTACATATACTCTTTCATTAAACTCATCTACATTGTGTTTATGTTGCATTTGCATCCGTGACATGAATAATATAGTAGATCTATTTGTTTAGAGTACATAAATACCATAGATTTTTGTCTTATGTACATAATAGACTTGTAGTAGCTTGATAATAATGAGAATATGTTAAAAAGTTCAAGACCTATTTTAGTTTCAACAAAAATGATTTTTGGAAATTCGGATGGAAAAAGAAACCTATTTAGAAAACCTATTTTCCAACTCCAAAATGAAGATCTTACATTTAAATGGAAGGGCTTAGGTGATAGGTATCATAAAGGAACGATTTTTATAAGTTGAGCATAGTTTTACTAAGAGAAATTTTCAAAACAAGAAAAAGGTTATAGAAGATAAATTAGAACTTGTTTCAACCCCAATAAGAGCTTGAAATTCGTAACTAGGGTGAAATGCCAAGTAAATACCTATTTTTCAACTCTAAAACAAGAGTTTTATTAAAGAAATGGAAGCGTTAAGGAGTAAGTTTGGTTAGGACTTAATTTTAGAAAGATTAAATGAGTTTTACACAAGAAATAATCTCAAACACAAGTTTCAAAATTCGGATCTAGAAATGACTCCCATTTAAACACCTATTTCCAAATGTCGAAATGAGGATTTTAATAGAAAAATAAAAGCCTTGAGGAATAGATGTAATAAAGAATTAATTTTGATAAGAATAAATGGATTTTATCAAAGTATAAACCTAAAACAAAGGAAAGGTTTCCAAACATGGATCAAACAATATTTTCATTTCCTAAAATTATGTAAAATTCGTCACTAGGCAAAACCCCTATTTAAACATCTATTTTCCAACTCATAAGTGAAGAATTTTATTAAAATAATGAAGGTATTAGGCATATAGGTCATCAAGGCTTTATCTTAGTAAAAATATGGATGATTTTCAAAGAGATAAAGCTAGTTTTCTCAATCAAGTATTCTTGAAGTCGTTGCAAAGTAAAGGTTTTCCAAAAATTATTTTTATCCAAAAATCATTAAGGATACACATATAGATAGCTCACATCATGTCATTCATGATAATAACTTGTAGATAATGCATGCACATATAATATACTTTGTAGGAACAATGCAAGTTTCACAAAACAATTTCGAAAATGTGATTTTTAGCTACTAATCAAATTTGATCCGAGCTTTCCAAGAACTAAAAGTTTTCAAAACTTAAGAATAACATCATAAATAGATAGATCTTTCGAAATAGATAGAAATCGATAGCTTATTTATGAAATTTCGAGTTAAAACAACCAAGTTTTAGTCGTTTTAAGTTAGGATTTCCATCTACCAGGAAAATTACGAACTTAAGAGTTTTATTCAATAGGTTGGAATTACTTATGGTTTGAAATACTCATTTGGGTATTTCTTTCGTTTAGGTGACCTTGATTCAGAAGAATTCTTATCTTCGGATTGCTACTTCTAGAGACTGGTGTCCATAGCCGAGTTAGTTCACATTCTTTAAATTACATGCTTATGATTATACTTGTAATGATAGTGGCATTAGAACTAGGACAAGATAAAAATTGGAATGTGCATGTAAATTCTACTTGATTGAATTGATGATAAGAAGATCAAAATGGGAATTGTTATAAATATGTGTATGATTTAGTATAGAATTGAAGTGTCTGAAATCTCTATGATCGTCTATAATTCACTTAAATAATATGCCATGACCCTATAACTAAACTATCCATGCATAACATCTATTGAGTTACATCACATTTGTTATTATACCTTTATGAGAAAAAGGCATAATAGCTAGGCAACTGGTGGGCCTAAAAACTCGAATATTGGCATGGGGTCACCTGAATTAAAATGGAAGTAGAGTAGGTACTTGAATCAACTACATACTTAATAAGTGGGTGGGCACTTGAAACAACCACTAAATGTTTGAGAATAAAAATTAAAATCTATGGTCATATGGGCCTAAAACACCTAACCCCGAATGGAGGGCGTAAATCCATTTAACATAGGACTCTCAAAAAGTCTTATGTATTGTATGTTCACGTGCTTATGCATTTCATATGATTGTTTAATATAACTTGTTTACCTTATTGTTGAATTAAGTATTTAATTTTGGAAGTGAAGCTCACTAAGCTAGCGTAGCTTATACCCCCATAACTTTCTGATGCAGTTCCTGTACATTTGGTTGTGTCCCCAGATTGGCCAAATCAGGTAATGCAAAGTTAAGAGTTTCCTTTAGAAGTTTATGATTAGCTTTGTATAGACATTCATTGGAAACCTTAAACGTAGGGGTTGTTATAAAAAAAAATAGTATATGGACTTGTTATTTTGCGGGGGAAATGCCCCTTAGAATTTTGTAAATGATCCTGAGATATCTATGGTTTATGTTTTTATGTTTATTCTATCAAGTTGAGCTATCTATCTCCAGTTGCATATATATTCTATCGTCGTAAGGGAACGCCTTGCATCTAATGCAAGACTTTTGAATGAATGTGGTAGTGATTCCTAAGTCTCGTTAAGCATGCGACGGACTGTTATGCTTAGGGTACCATTTAAGGCGTGACAGTGCTGATGCATCCCATGGACTCCAAACAGTAGAAGGGATTGGATAGCAAATATCTTCAATTTACGTCAGATCCTTGGAGTGTGCAACTAGAGCTTGCCACCAATGGGTTCAATCCCTATGCAAACATGAACATAACATATAGGGTAAGGCCAATTATAATGTTTTTATACAATATTCCACCATAGAGATGCATGAAGGAGCCATATATAATGATGTCCCTTTTAATATCGGGGCTAAGATCTCAAGGTATAGACATTGATGTGTAGTTACAACCCCTTGTGGAAGAGTTAGAATAATTATAGGGCAAATGGTGTGAAAACACTGGATCCGGTGGAAGGTTGAACATTTCGAATGCAAGCTATATTGTTGTGGACTATCAACAATTTTCCTGCATACGGTAACATTTCAGACTAGATGACCAATAGATACAAGGCATGTCCTATATGTAACTTCGACTGTATAAATGAGCATTCAAATAGCAAGTTCCATTATATAAGTCATAAACAGTTCTTGCTACCAAAGAATAGATGGCATTGCGATAGTGTAAGTTTTGATAGCACTGTGGAAACAAGACCCAGACCAAGAGATTTCATCGGGGAAGACATTATGGATTAGTTGAGTCAGTATGAGCATGTCTTATTAAGGAAGATACATGAATAAATCATTCATAGAAGGAACGAGGATGGCACAAACTGGTGTAAGAAAAGTATGCTCTTTAAATTACCATATTGGAAGGGACTGCACATACGAAACAACCTTGATGTGATGCACATCGAGAAAAATATATGTGATAACCTGGTTGAGGCTATTTTTAGTTTAAAGGCCAAGTCAAAGGACACAGATAAGGCAAGACTCACCCTCTGAGTAGGTATTCGACCAAAGCTGCATCTGTAAGCACATGGCAATCGGAATTTCAAGCCATCAGTTGCATATACACTGTTAACTCGGCAAATGAGATAGGTCTACAACCTAATTAGAGAAGTGAAGATGCCAAATGGATATGCTTTAAATATATCATCTTGCTTTGGTGTTGATGAAGTAAGGTTGAGGGGTCTAAGGAGCTGCAATTGTCATCCCTACTGCAACTGATCCTCCCGACATTCATTTGTGGGTTTCTTGATAACCGAATTTACAATGTGATATGTAATGTATCTTGTTTCTTCGTGGAATTGATGGCTACAGAACTTCGTATGAATTTACTAGAGTCTTTGGAGAAAACCATAATCTTAACACTTTACAAGTTAAAGATGATATTTTAGTCTTACATTTTTTAACATCATGGTCCACCTAGCTATGCATCGTTCGAGAGAAGTACAAATATGTGGCCTTTATCTAGTATTGTTAGATGTATCTTTTTGAAAGATATATAGGAGTTCTTCAAGGAGATTTGCAGAGCAAAGCTAGATCTAAGTGTTCCATTACCGAGGCATATGTTATGAGAGAGAGCATTCAATTTTGTTCGTTGTTTTTTGAGAACATGGATTCAAGAATAAATAGGCCCCGTTGGCAATAGACAATTGCTTGATGAAGGTTCATCCTCATTGTTTTGGATATTCACACAACCAGAATGTTCGATAGGCGCACGCCAAATATCAGGTTTAGACATAAAAATCAACAATATGCATTGAACTGTGTTAAATAATTGCAAGGAGGTGCAACCTTATGTAAGGTATGTGGTATCATCTTCTTTCATTTATGATTTGAGCATACCATAACTTCATTGTTTCTTTAAGTTCACTATTAATCAAGTATTTTTTCAGCGAGTTCAAGCAAGAACTTAATGCGCAAGAAACATGCAATGTGGGTGTAATAACGTGTAAGCACTTTGCTGAGTAGTTTAGAAATAAGGTTCTAACTCACCCATATTGTAAGCCCCTAAATTTTTCGAGAATGGTTTTGGAATACCGAATCGAAACCCTAAAGTCTGACCTAAATTGAAACCTATTTCGATCACGGGATTTCATAAGAGAAGCTTAAAAAACAAAAATAGAAAGTTCAATAATCATTGGATTCGAAAATCCGAGCATGAAAAGATCTACCTATCCGATCCTTGATATAAACCCCTCAATTTATAGGGCAAAGTTGGATTAAACCCTAACCCTAGTCAAACCGGAGTTTCAAAAGTCAACAAAAATCAAGACAATCAAGCAATTTCAACTCTGGCAATCTCGCGTTCTCAAACCCAAGAAAACGAAATTAAGTTAATGGTTTATAATAGTTCGTAATAATATAGGTAACATAAAAATATCATATTCACAAATTTCGAGTGTCCTTTTAGACTCAAACGGGATCAGTTCTCAAAAAGTGTGTCCCGAAACTCGAAATAATAAAAATATTTCATTAACACCAAAAGACTCAAAATTAAACAAGGATTTCAAAAATATCAGTTTTAGAATTTTTCGATAACTAAAAATAATAGATATAGCTCGTTTATGCATATTTTTATTACTACTGGTATTTTATATGTCTAGTCTACTATTCATAGTACTATTCCTACTATTCATTACTATTTCACTATCTCTACTTTTTCTTACCTATTTCTTACTACCTACATACCTATTTTCTTATTTTTTATATTTCCAATACAGCTTTATTCACATCAAACTTTACACATTATTACTTTTCTTTATAAAAATTACCAAATAAATCAACTCCTCCCCCTCTACAACATCAAAACCGGTGCCACTTTCTCTCTCTTCCTCTCAATTATTTTTCTTTTTCAATTTATTTTATTACATAAAAAATTCACTCCAAAAATTCTATAAATACCCCATTCCTCCTTCATTTTTTCACACATCCATTTTACATAACAAAACTCTACCAAAATTCCCTCTCAAAACCTCTCTCTAATAAATCTCTCTCAAAATACTCTCTACCATTCCTTACAACTTCAAGAAGAAAATAACAAAAACACTATCCATTCATCTCTTTCCAAACCTTCCATTAAACCTTAGGTAAAATCTACTTATATTTCTTTATCATGTTTACACAACTTAGCATGAGCTTAGTGTATATTTCTTAGACTCATATGAGTTAAAGAAGCAACAATACGTTCATGTTTTGTTTTTGTTCATGTTCATGTTCATATTTTACATTATGTTATTATGTTGTTGTTATTATTGTTATCATTATTTTTGCTCTAATCTAACTTCTATATATAGTATTATGTATACTATGTATATATATTTATTTAGAGCATATAAGCTCATTTGTTATTTATTTATTTTCATGTCTTGCAATTTATTTATTTACTTGTTTTATGCAATTTATTAAGACTAGTCTTTCTAGTCTTAAACTTGTCCATATCAAGTCAAAACAATTTTATTTCTTTTCTTTTCTTTTCTTTTCTTTTGGGACTAGTCTATTCTTAGTCCCAGGTTGCCTTGATGAAGCTAAGGCTCCCAATACATGATCGGGATACCTTGAAGAAGCTAAGGTTCCCAATGCTTAACTATTTTATTATGTTTATTTACTTACAAGCATTTCTTTCTATCTTGTTATGTATTATCTTTACTTTTACACTGCTACACAACCATATTCATGCATGATTAGAATGTTGGTGTCTTAAATAAAAATAAAAATTGGTTCATTCTTAAATGAAGAAAAGTAAACTAGATTTCATGACAAAAGGAATATTTAACAAAAGATTTAAGTTTTGTTTTTAATAAACTCTTTTCAAAGGATAAGCTAATCATACATTCTAGAAGAAGTAGTAATATAGATATCTTCAAAATAATGAAAGAAACTCAATTCTTTTATAAATCAAAACTAAAAACTCCATAAAGATAGAATTTTTAGCCTTGAACTAAAGACTTTAACTTAACTACATCTTTTAATAGTTTCATTATAGACTTTGAAAATCATATACTAGAAAAGCCTCTTCAAAACTTAATTTTTTTATATGTTGTTATTCCCTTTTCAAAATTAAGATGAAATTTTTGCTAAGTTCTAATGATAACAATTCTTTATTAAGAAAGTTTTCCTTATAAACTTGTCTAAGGGAATTATTCTACCATTTAACAAATATTAAGAATAAAACAAGCTTTTCAAACCAAGATAAAATCAACTCACTATTTTAAAAACCAACTTAGAAAAAATAAAATTTGTCAAGTAAGTAAAGTTTAGAGGTAAACTTATTTCCTAAAGAAGAGAAAAGATATAAAAATAAGAGGAAAACATACATTTAACACAACTTCAAATATTTGACCACATAAAAAACTTAAAGGATATTTTGGAAAGCTTATTTTTCAATCACTAGAAATAAAGTTAGTAGATAACTTAAAGAACCAAAATTTTGAAAATGAATTTACTTTTGAAAAGTGAGAAAATGAAATTATAATAGGAAAACATTTACTCATAACAACTCAAATATATTTTTGTTTTCCTTCTAACAATTCAAAAAGGAGAAATTCTCAAAGGTTTTATCTTTTAAAACCATCAAAGACAAATTGTTTATGAAATATCAATATTGAGACAACACTACAAAAATCATGCATACAATATGAGTATAAACATATGTTCAAAGGATTTTTCAACTATATATATATATATATTCATATATTTTTCTTAAGGATTTTTTAGTAAACCGAAGTTTAGAAAAATCATATTTTGTGAACTATAAATTCGTAACTATTCCATACCATAGTATTTTTCCAACCCAAATGGCTTTTTATGACAAAAATAACCTTAGAAATGGATAGGTCTTTTCGAGTATGTAGAAAACGGTATGTTATTTGCACGACTCCGAGTTAAAATGACCAAGTTATGGCCATTTTAAGTCGGAATTACCTTCTATACGAATTTTAACGATCTTATGACATAGATTTTGACAAGTACTATAGAATCAATAAGAAATACTCATTATAGGTATTCTTCTTGATTAGGTGATCTCGAGGAGGAGTATTCATACCCAGAGATTATTTTGATTAGTGGATTTACCGATCGACTCATCCATAAGAAAGATAGATGCTCATGGCCAAGTGAGTTTATTTCCTACCTTTTACGTACTTAGTTGTGCTTGTAGTTAGAGGCACTAGAAGTAAGAAAATATGAAAATGAATTATGTATGATAATATTGGTTGAAAGAATGTTAAGCATACCAAGGCATGAATCGTTGTTAATTAACTTATGCTCTACTATTATTCTATTGGAGTGTGTATAAATTCTGTGATCACCTTTAAATTACTCTAATCATATACTATGAATTATATTAATTAGTTCATGCATATCACGTAGTTAGTTTCATTGCATGAGCTGCTATACTCAATGGGACAAGAATATAGCAGCTAGGTTTGCAGTAGCCAGAAATCTACAAGATGGGCGATTAGAAGCCCGAAAGAACTATTTTAAGATGGGCGAGTAGGCGCCTAAAATATACGACATGAGTTGGATTTTAAGATGGGTTTTAAAGAGCCTGGAACACCTAACCTTGAATGGAGGGGTAAATCCATTCAAACATATGATTTCCGGTAGATCATATGTATTGCTTCATCACTTGCTTGATACATTCATATGCTTATTTAATAACTTACTTGAAATTCCTTATACAAGTACGTTAATTCAAGAATTTTCTCACTAAGCTAGTTATGCTTATACTCCGATAGACCTTTGTTGTAACAGGACTATATCTTGTATGCCTAAAGACTTCATATACTTGAGAGGGATGATGCTTTAGAAAAGCTTCTGGAAATCTTTTGAAGATCTTAGGTTAAATATTCCTTTAATGACTTTTGTGTTAGTATTATTTTGTTATGAGAAAGATTAAGTTGATATTATGATTGTTTGGAGAATTATAGGGGAAAACCCTTAAGAGGATGTAAGGATTATATTCTCTTAATGATAAATTGGATGATTATTTAGATTCTTGTATGTTGTATTTATTATCTCGAACTATACATCCCATCGGTGTCTCTTATTATTATGATGGAAGCCTTACATATGGTGTTGAAAACTTTCGTATGACTTCGAGAAGTCATTCTTAAGTTTTAATACCGTATGTGGTAGACTGTCACGTTTATGGTACTTTTTGGGGTGTGACGCATATCATTTGAAACACGTTTTCAATAGTCTAAACATTAACTTCCTCATTCGCATCTTATGAAGATAATGGGACTTAGGTATGTACATAAGCAACAAATGTTAGAAGATCTAAAAGCATTGACATGGGGCTTAGGTATTCACCACTGTAGCTACAAAGCTTGCATTATGAATAGGGTTCGATACAACACTGAATCTAGGGAGATGAGCTTAAGATCACAAAAAAGCAATATATATGTGAGTGGTGTAGATAACGGACAAAGGATAACCTTTCATGACATTATCATAAAAGTCATCTAATTAAATTAAGTAGGGTCTAGGCAAGTGTTTTTGTCTAGGTGCAAGTGGTTTGACACAAACCAGGACAAACCGAAAAGCATCGATGGAGACCTCATCTTAATCAACATGGTAAGGACATGGTATGACAATGACTTGTACATCTTTATAGACCATGCACAGTAGGCATTTTACCTGAAGGACCCAAGCAAGCAATCTGGTGACTAGAAGATTGTACATAAAGTTCATTGTTGTTAAATATTCACCTGTAGCCTCTTCCAATTTGAATCCACAGAAGATGGTGAATCGGATGAGCTACCTCCTACGATGAGCCAATGCAACAAATGATTGAGGCCTTAGACGATTCCAATCGATCGCTTATTTGTTGGCCTAGAAAACCATACACATCTTCCTGACCCAAATGAGGGTCGTAATGGCATGGACACTGATGAATCTTTTGAATAATTCGTACATCTATTTTTTCCTTTGTTGCATACTTGAAAGAAATGAATCATTAACATTTACTATTTCTGAATTTACATCATGCAGGGCTTGGATCACTATGATCATCTTATGGAGGATGCCAAGGCCTACCTTTAGCCTATACTAGTGGGGCTTTCATCTTGAATGGTTAATTCTCTATCTTTCATATCAACATTGGAAGGATAGACTAATATTCTTATTTGGTTCTATAGGGGGATTGTTTATTGCGTTTCTCACCAATCAACAAGAGAGAGGGACAAATGACTATTCTACTTAGACTCAACAAGGGTTTGTAAATGAGCTGGGGACAGGGGAGGATATCACCTATGACCTTCCTGATGATCTCCCCAGTTAGGTAAACCCTAAGGACCTAACGGTTATAGCTGTCGAGCAGCAGGAGACCGCAACAACAGCCGAGCTAGAGATGAACGATATCATGTTGCTCACAAGGTACTGAGGCATGTAAATGGGGGCCCAGGCGGAGGAGGTGTGTAAGAGGATTGATCACAAGCCAATTGTTACCATGCCAAATGGATATATGGGCCTTATATGCTCTAATCCTCAAATAGTTATATCAGAGTTCTTGTTCTAGCATAAAGTGTAGACTAAGTTTTTTATTCCAAGAGCAAGAGGTAAAGCGTGGTCAGCGTTTCCAAAGGCTTACTGCCATGGCATTATCCAAAGGGTTATGGTAAGTTCATTTTCCATTAAAAGCATACTTGTGATGCTTACATTAGCTTCAACCATTCACTAACAGGTAGTTTTGTCTTTAATGTGCAACAACAGTTTGAACTACTAGAGAACTGGTAGAGGGAGCACAAGTGGTGGATCTCATTAAAATTTTTAGCGAGTAAATCATATAGCCAGCTCTGGTACAACCCAAAGTAATACATCTAGGTTAAAGGTGGAGGTAAGGAAGCTGCTAGAGGTCACTACCAAGTTTCGAGCACTGAGCGAAGGAATAAAGAGGGTTTGTCTACTTTGTAGAGAACAAAGAGGATTACCAGGCATGAATGTTTTAAAATGTAAGTAGGCATGAGTCTATATGTTCCATTTTTTATTTTTCCTTTGCAACATCAATCTACGGTGAATATGAAAAAAGAAGTAAAAATTGGTGCATACGGGTAGAATGAAGTCTATGCTTTACCATGCACTTATGAAGGTAAGTGACAAATTCCATTTGTTGTCACACTTCACAATACCCACATGGTTTGCAAATTTATGTTCTTTATTTATTTTCCTTTTCATGTATCTTGTATTACAAAATCATACGCCAATTAAGGACTACAAGTACACGCATTTGAGGAAGGAGAATGGCCAGTTGACTAATCGATGAGGGTTAGAGGAGTCTATGCAAAATTTTGTAAGCATATTCAATTTTCATATCCTAATGTAATACACTATATCTACCATTACATATTACTATACTAACACTATCTTTCCTTTGTTTTAATCAAGCCATTATGAAGCATAAGAGGAAGGGGAGGAGGATCGTGCTACTACGATAGGTTAACTACCTAAGAAATATAGTAGACATTATGAAGGAAGTTTTGGGAAATACATCCATTTATCGCTTTGGATTTAGTTACGGTATGCCAATAGATCACCACATACATGACTACTATGAGCAACCACAAGATGAGGATTTTGTTCATCTAGAGTGCCATAAGACTATGCGAGACCATCAGATTGATTAGATGTAGGAGCAAATCAATTTGCTGATGAACTATGCTTGTCCTCCTCAAATTTCTTCCTTCGGGAAGTGCCTACTATACCAACAGCTTACACCATACATGGGTACTCCTAGTAGTAACTCAGATCCTAGTAATCGAGCTTCACCATTCACACTAGCAACACCTCATTCACAGCCATATCGGGGTGTTTTTAATGGGATGCCAAGCTAGCCATCTAGATTCATGCAAACACCACATGATCCGTCTCATGGGTTCCCTAATAGCTCCACACAACAGCCCCCTTTAGCTCATATCCATTCCTAGGTACGGCTCCACCCCCAGGTTTGAGCTCGTCCCAGTTTCCTCCATAATACCACGCACAGCCTTCTATGTACCATTTGACACCACCTTCGACTTCCTTAGCCATAGCATCTTAAACAATGACGAATATAAGATCGGCCCATTCCCGACAACGATAGCATCAAATATGCTAGGCACGTCAGCATTTATTTTTGCAGTTTCTAATGTTTAGACTTTACATTTATGTTTTCCATGGATTTTATTGTTGTGTTGTAGATCATGTGGATCATGATGACTCATTTTATGTTTTCGGTCTGTACGGATAGATTGTCTAATGATTTCCGTGCAAGTTATTCCATGTTAAATTTTCAAATTTCATAAATTTAGATATAATTAATTTTTAGAATAATCTAATTAATTGATTTTAATAATAAAATATAAAAATGTGTGATATTTGTGTGCTCAATTTTACGAAGTCTAATATAAAATTTACATAACACGTATCAATCAATAGTATTTCCATATATATAATTTATATCATAATTATCAACATATATTAATATTATTTACAATTATATGTACCTTATTTATATTTTTAAAAAAAATTTAAAAAGCAAAATTTTATTTGTATTTTACAAAATGTAAATATTTATAGGGAGGGAAAATTTTGGACAAGGCAAAAAAAAATCACCAAATTGTTGTCTAGGGTGCGAAATTTTAAGTATAGAAATTTTGAGGTGAAATTCGCCTTGCTAATTGGGATAGTGAGCAAAGTAAATTAGGCAATTTACACCTCATTAATTCATTCTAGGCAAGTCTCATCTCAATCCACCCCCTATATATACTCCTTCACTGCACATCAATTTTCCATTTTCACAGTTTGCTTCATTTCTAAACTCTGAATTTTATTGTTCACGTCCTAATTTTTTTCATTTCAATTTATCTTGTTTTGTGATGATTTTAAATTGATATATATGTTTGTGAATTTTGCAGGTATAGATGATTTTATCAACATGTTAATATAGATTCAATCAAATCAAAATGAAGGTAAGCTGTTATCAGTACATAGTTGTTTCTTTTCATTTGTATTTGTTTGATTGTTAAGTAACTGATAAATTTTATATCATGTCATAGGTGTTTGATGATATCAAATATGTATTTTTTGCATAAATATAAATTTATTCATGACAATAATTTCATTATATGTAAAAATTATGCAAAAAAAGAGATCATAAAAAATCGTCATTAATTATAATTAATAATAAAAATTCCTATTATAAATTACTGAAAATATGAAATAATTACATATTATAAATATTTTATTATTTTCAAAATCATATTATTTTTTATAAGAAATACAAAATATTGTTTTTATAAGAAATACACTTGAAATACAAAATGAAAAAAAAAAAAAAAAGAATTGGCATGAAGCGAGTTGCGCCTCTGATAGGAAATAGAGCTTGCCTCTTGATCCTATATGAGGCAATTTTCGCCTCATTCGAGCTAACATGACTAGTCATATGCTGCAAAATTTTGAGTGTTTGAGGCCATTAATTTTGCCTCAAGTAAACAGCTTTTTGGTAAGATTTTGGCTTCACATGCAGCGATTGACCAATGTCATGCAATCAGTTCTTAACTCTTGCAATTGGTCAAATGGACTTAAAACTGGTCATGCTTCTTTGATTTTTAATTCACATTTATAGTCTTATTACTCATACAACTGTCTCATTTTAATCTTTGACTTTGTTGATGATAGATGATAATGGGAAATTTACAGACTTAAATGTAAATAGGCAGTAGTTAAAAAATGGTGGTTGATCTAAAAAAAAATAATAATAAAAACCAGATTTTCAACTATAAGCAAATAAATGTTTTGATATATATATATAGGTAAAAGTGGACATAGAAATGGACCAAGAAAATAGGAAACCATAAATACTTTAGCCAAGGATGGATGGAACTCAGTTAAGATTACTTGAACCCCTTTATGATCTTTTGAAACCCTCTTATTTATTTATTTTATTTTTTTTTTGGCCGATCTACAAAATGGTTTTTGAAACCTTAATTCAACAAAATAGTCTAATAATAAAAAAGCCTTTTTTGTTGGTTGATCTATCAAAGAATAGGAAGGAGCTATTCAACTAAATTACAATAGAATTGAACTTTTGTCAGCACCTCAAGCCTACGATTCTTATGATTTATGATCATTCAATCAATTGAGCTATTGCTTTTTCCTGCAGCACTTAGAATCAAGCTTGATTTTATGATAATGTTTAACTGATTGAACCAGAAGCGGCATTAACATTTGCCCCTTCATTAAGGTTCAGATTATTGTTCCATAAAGAGATCAAACCCCTTTTATTTTAATGCCAAGAATTAATTGCCTTTATATTGTTCAATGTTTGTGTTAGGTACCCAAGCCTAAAAGGAGAGCATAATCCTAGAGCTAACCTATTAGGTAGGAGAGCTAACCTATTAGGTGAGAGCCCTTCAAGTCTAAGTATCCTTCCGTAATTTCTTGTGGAATCGATGTGGAATTGTAACATCTCTCATCTATTGAGAAGCCGACGCTCTCGTTGGCCCACTTCATACGACCCACTATGAACGGTTTTCTCTCTAGCCTTATCTACAAGATAGCTATTTCCCATATCGCCCATTCTTAGTCACCCTTTCTGCTGGCATCGATACTTTTAACAAGAATATCAAATGTTAGATACCCAAGCTCAAAGGAAGAGCTCAACCCAAAAGACTAGTCTATTAGATGGAAGAGCCATCTACGCTCAGATATCATTCCACAATTTCTTGTGGGGTTGTAACAATTTGTGTTTGTTATATTATATTTTTCATTAGTACAAGCTCCTTGTTGTGAAACAAAATTAAGTTTAGCACGTCTTTTGATGTTGCATGTTAATCAAGTTGTTTGTTGCTGAATTATTGTGTGTAATCTAGGATTTAAACCATCTAATAGAACGAATAATGGAAAACACGAGCTTTTGATGGACCTAAATGATCACTATTGCAAGTAAGGAAGTTGGAAAGTAATAGTCGAATTGGTTAGCGGATATATCACAACAAGCTCATCATCAAATGTAGGGTAGAATAGACCAACATTCACTGTGGAAAAGGTGGATTACTAGCTATCAATGGCTGTTTAGTTGAGAACTTGGGATACAGTGGAGCGCTAATCTCCTATTGTGTTGCAGAGTAGGATGCAAAACTATAACCGACCACAATTAATTGGATAGACCACTGGAAAAACAATAAGAAAGTGACTGTTACATGTTAAAATGTGAATAGTCATTTATAGGAAAGGAAATCAGTAAAACGGAACTTGTTAATGTTTGTTTATGCATTTAGATAAATTAATTGTAATTACACATGCATCGTGACCACAGTATGTGATGACTAATATAAGTGCTTACTGGGTAATTTGCTATCCTTTAGGAATCTCTTTGTCAAGCATTGTGATTTTGGGATAGAGCGAAAAACCACGATATGAAGTTTGTGCATATTTTCAATTTTAAGCCCAAATTTTAAAACTAGTAACTATCCTTAATCGATCTTCTACTTGGGAAATTCCATGTATGAAAATTTTTCATGCCTAGTTGAATGTAGAGTCATAAATTTGACAAATAAAAGTACCATAAAATATAACATTTAGTAGTTTCAAATTTTAGGTTTAAATTATAAAAACACTTAAAATTATATAATGACTTTGACACTATCCTTGACAATTTTGGTGTTGCTGGGCATGAACAATCTTTTTGTAGTAATTTCTTTATAAATTCAAAATTTAAATAAAAATGAATTACGTTCTATAGGCACTTCATTTTGATAATTTATTTTTATCAATTTATTAATAATTAAATGTTAATATTAGTGCAAATATGGCTAAATTGAATGATTTTTTTTTTTCATTTTTTAGCATCGTGATTAAAAATAAAAATTAGAAAAAATAAATCAAATTAAAGGAAATAAATATAATTGATATAATATACATGTATATAATATAGTTTTATCATCTGAAAAAATTTACTGTTCATCTTCTTCTTCGTTGGGCAGTCCGATCGGCCTACTTTGAGCCCTTTTTGGCCCACTTCCGGACCTCTTTTCTACTAACCGGAGGCAAATTTGGAAACTAGGCATGGAATAGTTTGTTTTGGTATAAAAATCACATATTTTCATCAATAATTACTTTCAAATCCGGACTTTAAAATTGGGAAAAACTCGTTTTTGGTACTTTCCTAAAAAATTCAAAAATGTGAAAGTTTTTTTAAGCAATTTAATAATTTGGAACATTACAATATGAGAGGTAGACGTCATTTATTGCATTTTATTGGAAAGTTATATCAGTTTTGACTCGGATTATTCAAATTTTGCCCAAAACGTGTTTTACAGGCCTTAGTTCGGATTGATTGATTAGAAGGTTTTGGTCGAATTAAAGCTTATAAATACCCTCCTCATCTTTGTTTTGTGTGGAGGAAGGTCTGATTTCTCAAAACTCTATCCAATTTAATTTTAATTCAGTTTTTGGTTCTTAAGTTGTTCTGATTTAGGGTTCTCAATTTTAATTGTCAAATTTCTTGTCTTGCAAAGAAAATTAAAAAAATTAATTTATATTGATTTGTTCGGAATCTTGAGGACTTCAAAAGCCCTCAATCAATTATCTCCCATCCTTGCCGATCTACCTTCGTTGGTCGTCCACTGCCACATCATAGTCAACCCTCCGTCGTTGCTATTGCCATCGCCGGACTGCTCCTGGTTGTCATCATCGTCGATCCTGGTCACTGCGAGTCATCTTTCGTTCATCTGCTCGTCGATCCTTTGCACGCTGTCATGGTCTTCATCCTTGGTCGTCTTCAATTCCTGCAAGCGGAGCCATCTTCATCCATGTAAGTTTTCCTTACCATATATGTGTATATATATATTATATAATAATATAATAATAATATATAATTAGTAATAATTATATGTTTTCACAGAAATAGATTAATAAGTGAAATTAGTTTAAGCTTTAATAATATTAATCATAGTAATATTTGTTTGATGTTAATATATGATAATAGTGTGAAGTTTGTGTTTATAAATAATTATGATAGTTTTATATGAGTTTTTGTGATGATTGATATTATAATGATTTGTTTGTTTTAAAAAAAAAAATCGTTTTGACACCTAGAAAATTTTTATTTTTATAAATTTGTTCAAAATTAATTTGATAGATTTAAGAATCACATAAAATTAGATAATTTTTATTAAATCATAAAACTTAATGAACTTAAAGTGATAAGATTTCAAAATACTAAAATTAACCAACAAACTAAATTTTTCTTAAAGAACTACGTGTGGTCTGATCCTAATTAGCAGGTATATAGGTACTTAAATGGACGACTCAAAATATGTAAAAAATTTATTTTTGTGATTTTGTTTGTTTCTCTTAGTTTAAGTAAATTTGTACATGTTTGTAAATAGTTAGAGCCTTATAAATAGTTTAGATTTCGAAATTAAGGTTTAAAAGAAAGCAATTTAAAATTAGAAAGCTAAAGTGGTAACCATTTAGGTTTTAATAGGTTAGCCCTTGGACTTAAGTTAATTTCTAGTTTTCGTTTTCAAAACATTTTTTTCGTGTATCAATAGCAAAATTGAAATGGACCTCCTCATTGGTTTTGGTTTTTTTTTCTCGACTTTAGTCGAGTGGCGACTTCAAAATATTTTCAAAATTCAAATTTTCTTTAATTCTTAGTCGATAATTCGTATTGAATGGGTTAGGATTTAGTACGAATCGGATTAAAGGAAATCGAACCGAAAATCAAAATCCAAGCTCGTGACGTTCATTATAAAAAAAAAAAATTACATCAAACATATGAATTAACACAAGAAAAATGTTAAATAAAAAAAATGCGGATACCTAAATGTAAAAACAAAAACACCTTATTTGGCAATGTAGAATATTAATATCACTTCATGCTTCTTTCAAGTGATAGAATGATTATAGCAATGTTAATGAATGATAATTCCAACCCCCTTTCATAATAATAATAATAATAATAATAATAATATAATAATAATGTGAAAGAAAATGATAATAATAAGTAATAATATTTAACGATGAGGTCCATGTGCAGGCAAGGGGAGGATGATTATAGCAATGTTCCACAGGGAAAAGCTAAAACCACAGCCTCCCCACCCCTCTAAATAAAAATTTCCAACCCCCTCTGATGATGATGATGATGTTGTGAAAGAAAAAGATAATAATAAGTAATAATAGTTAACGATGAGGTCCATGATCAGTCAAGGGGAGAAGTGTGCTATCGGCATCATCATCATAATGACAATTGGAAATTGGCGTCACGAGTGATTTGTGGGACCCTTTGTATTAAACTGCTATATTCGTGACTTATAATTTGTTAGCGAAGGCAAAAGAATATAAAATAATCATATGCATGTGGATTCACGTTGACATCAATTTCTGCCCTAAAACTTGGCGGGTTGTCCGTCCTTCTCGTTTATTATCTTCTCTTGTGACTTTGATCCGTGCGTGATAAGTAATAACTACACGATTGTGTGTCAATAGCGGTTGCCGACATTATTTGATGTGGTATTTTTCATCCATATATCTAGTCTAGTTTAAAGAAAATTACTCTATTGAATAATTGCTTATTTCTCACGAAAACAAATTCATGATGCTGCTTGCTCGAATCTGGTAGAGATTAGACTGTGGGAATATAGGTTTAGATTTGGATTGGTTATAAGGCCTGCGAAACAGGAAACAAGTTATTGGCGCATGGATATAAGCTAGGCATGGCCACTTCGATGCTTAAGTTAATATTTATCACGATCAGCCTGTAATTCAAATAAGAGAAAATGATTGAGTGTGGCATTACCTATCCATAAAAAGGTAGATAACTATTTGCAGGTGACTAACGTGGTGGTTATAATCGTAGTAGGCGAGTGAGCAAGTGGATGGTTAGAAGCAATAGTACGGATCATGGGAAGTGGCCACGTCTCCACACACACGGGCCAATGCTAACCAAGTAACTTGTGCTAAGTGGAGGCGACCAAGCCACTAATTAAGGCAGGTCTTAGGATTAGGTCTCCCACAAGTAAGATTCATCAATGGAATTTAGGTCCTGTTAATAGGCTCGACTTAGGTGGGCCTATAATCCATAATGAATAATCAACACATTGGAAATATATCATATAACTATTTCGTCTTGTCTTTTCTAATGCCAGTCTATCGATTATCTTATAAAATAACTCTTCTTTGGGATGGAGTTTTAGTTTATTTTAATATACTATAAAGTTTTAAATTGGATTTAAGGATTAAAATGGACTTTGTTTTGATTTGAGAAATTCGAACTCGATAAAGCAAATAAGATTATATAATATATAATTAATATATATAGTATACAACACTTAACAAAAATAAATAATATCATAATTTTTTTTCACTCTTCTAAATACTTCTAGTTAACCACAAATTACTTTCTTTCTCTTAAATTTATGCTTATGGTTCACCATCAAGTAGATCTCGTCTCATAATCACCTTCATCACCATCACTCTCTTTAGGATGCAATTAGGTGGATCATTATGAGGCACTTGATCCAATGGACCTGATGATTACCGCATACATAATTCCCTATAATGTTTTGAAAAAGATTTTGGTTTTGATTTCAAAACCTTATAGGGTCAAGGTCTAGGTTTTGAAAACATTGAAAGATATTGCAATGAGCTTAGATTAACCTATTAGAGTGTATTTAGTTATGACTAATGATAAGTTATTTTTAGTTTACTCAACCCATAGAAATTTATGCTTTATTTGATCTATTTTTAGAAAAATTCCTATGGTTTTGTGCTATTATTGTGAAAATGTTGTTTTTCAGCTATAAAGAACATAAAAAGAAGAAATAAAATTATTTGAATCAAGATTGTAGCAAAGTAGCAAAAATGTTTGAAGATAGATTTCAATTGCCGCATAAATATCCCAATTGAGGGCAAGAAAACAAAGTAAAAGTCCAAATCATGCCCTTAATCTACCATGTGATTTACACTAAGAGAACCGCACCTTATAATTCAACAAATCGCATCCAGAGTTGCGCCCGCAATTCTAACCATGATAGAAGATAGATCGCGACTCTGATGAAAAAGACACAACTTCTACCACAGCCAACCTTCACACCTTCGATCCAAGAAGCGATAAGCGAACCTGTCACATGTTGACTGCCTTGTTGTCACGCATGCTAGAATAAGATAAAGTTTGTTAAAAGAATCTGCCACATCAGCCAATAATAACTTCATGATTTTCTGTGCTTGCCATCCATAAATAATAGTGCGCTAACCTTGCAAAATGTATTGTACCATACATAACAACTTCTGACATAATAGAAAGTAGAGAGAGAATTTTTAGTGAGAGAAACATTTCTTTTTACTAGAGATTCAAGTTTTTTTCGGTAAATACATTTTTAACTGGACGTTTATTCTTGCAAGACATTGTGCTTAATCAGTAACTCATATCTTTATTTCATATCATTTTTTTAATCTCTGTTCAATGTTCATATCCATGAAGAAATAATCAGTTTAACTTAGGGTTTGTGAACTTAAGACTTGATTCATGTAATTTTAATGTGTTTTCAATGAATATTATCTGGGTACTTGTATTTAATAACTTGAACCTTAACTCATGAGTTTATGTGAGTGCATGATATAGATTCATGTCTGATTTTAGTTGAACAGATTGGTAAATCATTCTTTTAAATAGATCTATGTTGTTAATAAAGCTGGTCATAACCACCTAAAGATAGAGGTAGTGAAACTTTCTATCACTTGATTTTAACTTTATTAAAATGGGTTTTAAATCAAAAGATTCTTAAACTTTATACAGATCTAGGTTATTAATAGTTTGTGAAAAGATTCTAGTGGTTTGGCTTTGATCTAGAGTTGTCGACCTTGAGAGAGGCTGTAGCTTACCTTAGCGAATCCGACGGTACAAGTGAACCCAGTAAACAACTCTTTAAGTTGTCAATAAATCACATAATAAAGGTTTGATGAAGCAAACCTTAAGCTCATTCTTGCATTAACAAATTCAACTTTTAATTTTTGTGCTGAAAACGTGTATATATTTACCCTTAACCTAGCTTAGCTTTTGTTATTCATAATGTTCTTCTGGGTTTTTTCTTTGGTTAGATAATAAATGAAAAGTGAATACGGTAGATGGTAACGATCCCTAATGAATACGACCTAATATTTTCTATACTACTTCGGGAAGTACACTTGGCTATATAGTGATTGCGATTAAAGTTGAACATAACTTATTAGAACTTTTATAAATTTTTGAAAACTTCAACTTCGTGTTTGTTTTATATAGAGAGTAAAAGAACCACACCAACTAAATACTTATTATTTTGTGCTATAATAATGGAATTTGCTATTTTGCATATAACAATTTTTATTTGCTTCTACATAGTGATAAAATATAAATAAATTGAAATGATTAACCCCCTTAATGGTTCAAATTAACTATTTGGGTTGGTGAAAACATATAATTCAAATGATTAAATCATTTGAAATAATTTAAGATATGTTAGAATGGTGGATTTGGAATAAAGACCATTAGTAAATAGTAATAGCTTAATTAGTTTTAATTTTCTAGGCATGCTCATGCATCTAGCTAAATCTTGAAAACATATGGGGTTGAAAAGGGTAGTTTTAGAAAGTAAAAACAAGAGACTAAATGCACATGAAGTAGGCGCAAGAGGTTATATTTGCATTTTATTATATTATATATATACGATTATATTATTTATATATTCGTGTAATGTATATTATATAATATAATAACAGATATACAATATCATGTGCTCATATATGTGATATATACAGTGTAACATATTGTGTATGTGACATATATTATTATACCATAAAATATAATATAGTCACCAAAGCCTTGTCGCTCATTTGGCATGAGTATTGTTGTTTTAAGGGATGGTGCAGGTTAAGATATCTTCTTTGTAAGAGACCAATTTATATTTTTCTTATTTATTTATTTTTTGCCAATCTTTCTTTTGTGCTTTTTTTTTCCCCTCATATGGTTAAGGCTAGGAGAAAGAAGAGAAGTTTAAAAATGGATAATAGAAACAACCGTGAAAGTTCAAGCACTTCCAATTTTATTGTCTTATTTTCGTAATAACCGTTATATTTGATCCATTTTTTTTCCCTTTCTAGAAAGTTGTAGCGCCAAAATATATAGAAAAGAAATTATATGTTTAGAAATCAAATTGAAGAAAAATTATAAGTTTGAATATCAAATTGAAAAAAAAAGGGGTAAGTTTATGCGTTTTATTTTTCTTTACCATTATAATTTTCAATTTAATTTTTTCTTAATTTTTATAGATTATTGACAGACAATTTTGATCATGGGCTATCTAAGCCAACTTTACTCAGGTTGACCTCTCTAGGCCATGGGCAAACTTGTTTCTCCTTAGACTAAGCTAATTATATCTAAGAATGATCTACCTAGACCCATGGCCTAAAGAGCCTTGATCACGTCTCCGAAGATTAGATCAAGCAACTATACTTAGTAGCAACTCAGTTGCCATGTGGCAATCTCTTGCTTGCCTGTTGAGGTTGCTTGCTTATTTTAGGCAAGTGAACCGGCCAGCTAGTTGTCTCCAAGTCATAGCATAATTATAGGAATCTTCTATTCTATAATATATGCTTACCATATCTTCTTATGTCAATTCTTAAGGGTACCTATGCCGTAATAATCTGCCATGTACTATGATAAAAGTTAAGGAATAATTATTGTTATTATTTAGAAACTTCTATATTGTACACCATGCATCGTTACTACAAGTTACTCTATATAAAATGCAATTCTAAGTAATAAAATATAGAGTGTACTAAAATGAAAATAAAGGTTTCATATTTTATTAACGTATTTCAACCACACTATTATCAAAATTACTAGAATCTAAATATAATAGTACAATTCCTTAGAAAGAAAATTAGTTTAAAGTTCTTTTCTAGATTACCTTCTTTGGACAAATGCATAGATACCTAGTTATTGATCTACAATACTCACTAAAGGCCCTACCCTTCTAGGTAGATCTAAAAAGAATCTTGTAGCAATCATACATATGAAAATGTAATATTTGACATGGAATTTCAATAACTGACTTGAAGTTAAAGGCATAATTTACCTCTTCTAAGATTGTGGGTTAGGAAATATTTCCATCAATGTTCGAACCATCCAATTTAATAAATTCTCTTGGCATAAAATCCTTAGTTACTAAAATTAATAATATGCCATGGAAATAATTTTTCCCTTAACTATCAATTATGATACCCTAAGAGATTAGAATGTATTCTATAAAGCTATAACACTTCTAAATGTACACGACTCTAAACAACAAAAGAATTTAAACTCTACAATATACATGATTGTTGTTAATTTAAAACCAATAAGGGTTTAGTATAATTGAACTTGATGATGGTTTGGTAAAAAAGGACCTAAAAAAAAGTGCGATCATGATACATGGGGGGTTGTTTGGTGTAGTCACTCTAAGGTCCAAACTAGTGTTTTCCTAAGGTGAGCAATAGGAAAGATTAGACTTTTCTAATTCAACATTGTATCAATTATGTAGGTGCATGTGTCTTGTCTCTAAAAGCTTTTAAATAGGGTATTTATAGGAGGAGAACTCCTTACGGTTATTGACATCTTGAAAATGTGGAGTAGTAGGGAGTTGAGCGTGGCTATTGTAATTGTAGACTTATGTCATGAAATCATGTCCTAATCTTCTTAGGAGTAAGATAGCAGTAGTAGAGATTAGGGGAGTATGTGTTGGGTGATTTAAGTCAACTTTGTTGAGTGCCTAGTTAGGATAGCCGACTTGTCAAGTCAAGGGGTTATTCTCCATCTCCTATTCATGTAGAGAGTTAGATAAGATTGAGCTTGGACTTAATTGGTCGGCCCAAGCTGCAAATGGGTCTAATTGGGCTTGGGCAATCTATGTGCCAAAACTAATCATCCAACACTTGCAACATGCTACCCCTACATGTGCACACACAGTACGCATACCCCCTCAAGCTATAAGTTAGCAAGGGGAGTAGGCTTTATGAATGGGTTGCTTAGGCTAAGTCCGAGTTGCTTATGAAATCTTCAACTATTAGTGTTTTGCCTAGCACCGTTTAACTACGAATCCATTGAAAGTATCACTAGTGGCTAATTAAGTAAGAAACATTTTCTTACTATGATTCTAACAACCATAATCCAGTCGATGTAGCATAATTGACCAAGTTGGTTAAGGTTTTTCCCTCTCTTAAACTAAGCTATTTCTTGAATTGCTCAAGTCAATAAACAAGGGAAGTATTAGGATAAAAATGTCTTTGTTTAACTTTCGTATAGCTAAGCTATAATCTTTGAGGCCGATTAATTGAAATAATTTTGAATAATATCCCAAGAGGCATACAAGGATGCCATAATAATTCACATTATCATTGTTCGAAGCTTTAGAGAACCCGCACATTTTAAATTATGGCATGAAAAGAAGCACCCTGACACATGTCATGCCCCGAGGGTACCCTAGTAGAAGTAAACAAGTCTCACTTGAATACTATCACTAAATTACCTTCAGAGAATGATAGCTTATCAAAACAACAGGATCTTTTAGTTGCTTGATAAGAAATAATAAATACATGTAAGAAATAAATTAGTGAATAACTGCTATCTTAATCATAGAGTATTACAGAACTATTACAAATCAGATAGTCTTCCTGTAGTTCACAACTGATACATTAGCACTAACTAATCTATTCTAAGAAAACATGACCATTATTCTCAACTATAATCATAGACTTCCAGCTTCTAAGCTCTTACCGGAGCCATACTCCTGGAAGTGACTAACCAGGGTCATAGAGTAAACCTAAAAAGACTGTTGGAGTATGAGCGAAACCACAGCTCAGTGAATAACCAGACATATTATACATCACACAAGTCATTAGCAAATCATATGTAATGCAAGCACTCAACCATATGCACAGATACAAGTTTGGATTATCTAGAATCTAAACACGAAAAAGATTTACGCCCTCTTTTTCAGGGTTGAAGAACCATTATTCCATGACCCACCTGCTCAGGAGAGACTAAGTTTACAGGAAAATCAACGATTGCTCGTTTTAGGGTTATCACTTTAAATATAATCAATTAAACTGATCATTTCCTGTATCCACCTTAGAAACTCCCTAAGTATTAATCATTTCAAAGTGATACTACGGGCGGCGTTCTTCATTACCACTTAGTTCCCGCAGAACCAACGAAACAAAGAAAACCTTGGAAGAACTAACACATTTGAACAACCAAGCATTAACAGAGAACCGAAATATTAATACGTAGCAGGCTGTCATCCCTTTATATATGCAATAATGCAGTTCGTGCAATGCATGACCAGATTATTTATTAAATCAATAGTTCTTATTCGATTTCGTGGTGATCATACAATACACACAATCGTCATCATAATATCAAACCATTGTATTATCACTTTTGTAATGATAGATTAACAATCATACAATCAGATCACAATATAATTTCAACAAAACATTCTTTTGATTATCTTTATAGTATATGTTCAACTATTTACAAGCACAAACAGTACAATATGACTGAATTGCTCACCTGCTCATACTGACTCAATCGTAATAATCGGTTAAGAGATCTTCTAGTGTAACAAAGTCACCTATTAAGATAAAGTATTCATCAATATATTATAAATTATGTACCTAAATTCCTATACATGGCTAGTGTCCTGAACTTGATATTTATTAAGCTTTGGTAGTGACTAATACTAATGTTATGTTATTCTATACTGAACTCAATATAGAAAATTATATTTATTTATTATTACTTAGTGTTGTCGTGTTTCTCCTATTTTATCTCATGTAATTATTTTGTTGTTTTTAGAAGTCACATTACTCATAAATTTAGCTTATTTCAATTTCCATTCTTACCTATTTTATCTATTTAGAACAAATATTTGACTATTTATAACTTTTATTAACACTTAATATTTTTCCCTAATTCTAAGAATTTAAGATTTATCAAATATTAATCAAAATATTCTAAATATTTGTGTTTGCTTATCTACTTAATAAATTCTATATTATCATATATACATGATATATATTCAGTAGGCTTATTGCATATATATATATATATATATATCTGTTCATTTCAAAACAAGCTTTCGTAGAAGAATTATAGGTGTACGCCGGCTCAAAGCCGCCGCTTTGAAACCCAGGTGCCGGTGTTGATTTGTTTTGCATAATAATTTATATCGGTTACACCGGCTTGAAAGCTATCGGCTTTCAACGTACGCCGATATATATGCCGCTGGCTTAGAATCCTAGATTTCCGGCCTTCGTTCATTTTTACGTGAAAATAAATTTTACGTAGCTTCTGTTTAGTGTAAGCCGCCTCTACACCACTGGCCTATCCTTGTAAGCCGTCGGCGTTGAACGTTTACACTGCCGGCTTATAGACAGTGTTAGCACTGTTCATCATCTTCCTCGATGATCCAATTCATATTTGTTAAATTTTTCATGTTAAAAACATTCTTAAACCGTCCCTAAGTATTTCTATATCTTATATATAGACATAAAACAACTATTAACACTTCTACAAACATATAATCCTAGATTTCGATCTTAATGGAGTATAACTAGGGTTTCGGATTTTTACCTCGGTTGAGCTGATCCGATGAAACTCGAAGCTTGTTTTTGTGTTGATTATGTTCCTATGATTATCAGAAGTTAGTTCTAATCCTTAGATTTAAAAGAAAACCATTCGAATTACACCAACTTACCTTTGAACTCGTTTCAAGTGGTTTTTCGTATTGTTTTCCTTTTGATTCGTACTTGGATGGTTCGAGCTGTTTAATTTCTGTTTTTAGATTGTATTGGCTGCTAATTAAGTGTAGTTTTGGTCTGTAACTTTCGTGAGTGTTTAAGGTTTGTTGGTTTCTTCATTAAGAGCTTTAAATGTGTATATATATAAAGAGAGAAGAAGAAGAAGCTTGCAACTGCCATTTGCTCCGAATTTGCTCTTCATTTAGCTTCATTTGATCTGTTGTTTTCATGCCATTAATGAGAAGCTCACTTGGCAATATTTGATTGGTCATAAGGTTGATTTTGTTGACTTTTTGGGGCATTATTGCTCAATTTCGGCTCCTTCTTCTCCTCCATGCTCTCCAAGCAATTTGCAGCCGAAACTTCTCCAAATATATATATATATATTAGTTATTTATTTAACTTAGTTTTATGATAGTTTAACAAGTTATTCGGTTACAAATTAGCTAATAATTGAGAGTTTTTGTACAAAAATATATTTATAGGGTTATACAAAATACTTAGATTATCAAACAATACAATTTTAAGTTTATATACGTGATTAATTACTTGTAGAATTTTATCTCCCGCGATTAAGGTTTCCTAAACTCATTAGTCAATTTTTGTTTTAGGCTCCAATAGCTTAAGAAAATCCGAGTTAGAACAATAGTGTGATTCAATTATTTAATTGGAGTTTAGATCTTGAGTTATCCATCAGTTTACGTTTTCATTGTGTATTTATAATTCTAACGGTTTATCTTTAGGTTATCGTTTCTTATTTATAAGCGTAGTTAATTAACTACTTAATATTGCACTTGATATAGAGGCTAAACTATATATATATCTTTAGTTTTTAATACATATCATGAAATCTTATTAATAGTTTTTAATACTATCCAGGAATCTTGAATTTAGGGTTTAGATCTAAGTATAGGCTCATTACTACACATTATTCTAATCTCACATCATTTTCGAGTTCAAAAGCAATCATTTAATCTCTATATTTATATTTTTCTATTTAAATCTATTTGTAGAACAAGTTTTAGATTTGAAATTTAGATTTTCTTTTAATCATATCTTGAATTATTCAGTCAGGATACGAAATGTCGTTTTTGGTATCAATTAGGGTTAAAGAAGTTCTTTATTCGATTTATAAATCCTTTATCTAACTGAATTCTAGGTATTGATCTATTCTTAGACTTTGATTTAGAGTCTAAGTCTTTTAACTGGTTCATACATTCTACTTTAGAGTCATGTACTAATGTAGAAAATTTCCAGGGTTTACAACACATGTCATGAATGTGTTAGGTGCCTCATTAGAACTACTAGGATGAAGCTAATTCTCATAAATTAGTTATATCATACTTGTATCTAACGGCTTAATTACCCCTTTTTTAGCTACCTCCTTCATGTTAAGATTTAAGCACAATTTAGATTGCACTACATGCTTAAATCCTTTATCTAATAAGATTTTGTGGGTGCAAAAAGAGAAAATAATAGCTTTTATAGTAGAGATTTTCTAACCTATAGAGCTCTTGTGGTTTCTCAATACTTTCAATAACCTTTTCTTTTGCCTCTTCCTTAAATTTGAAGTGATGTGAACTGATAACTTAGATTCCTCTTCTTAAAAAGCATATTCAAGATAACTAGGTAATTCCTTCAGCTCTAATACAGGCAACTCCTAAATGGAGAGCTTTTGCCTATCATCACTGTCTCTTGTTATTTCTATAAATTCCTTCAGCGGTATCATGGATTTGCTATCATCTATTTGAGATACAAATTCTAAACTCTTGGGGTTCTTCACATCATCATCCTCTCTCTTCACTGAACATAGTTCTAGTGGATATTTTATCAATTCTTAAATCTAACTTAAAACAAAGAAGGTCAACTACATCAATAGAAAAAGAAAGTACCATCATGGCTTAAAGATTATTTAATGATTGATGGAACATTTACTACTGATTCCTCATCACCTACCTTAAGTGTGAGCTTGTTATCTACTACATCTATTATAGCACGAGCAATACCCGAATATGGCTTGCTTAGAATCAACAGTAGTTCTATATTCTCATATATATCTAAGATGATAAAGTCAACAGGGAAGATGAAATTCTCTACTTTAACCAACACGTCTTCTAATACTACCTTAAGGAATTTAACAAATCAATCAATTAACTATAAGCTCATGCATGTTAGTTGTGGTTCCCTAAGCCATGGTTTCTTCAAAGGCTTATATGGTGTCAAACTTATAATTGTACCTAAGTCTGCTAAGGCCCTCTGAATAGATAACTTACCAATAAGGCAAGGTAGACATTTTCTTAACATTTTTTATGATAACAAAAAGGAACTAAAAGATATCTAATCAATTTAATCAACTGTGCAAACTTTGTAACAAGATATGCTAGATTATATGTTGAAATCATTGCCAGAAGCTATGTTAGAACTTTTACAAGAGGCTTTAAATAAACGATAAAGCTTTTACAAGAGTGACGCAAAGACTTTATTTTATTAAAGAAAAGGTTTTTTTTTTTTTTCAAATAGGGACCTAGTTCCACTCATTAGATATATTTGGGTAATGCATCCAATACGTTCTACTCAAATAGGATTTAAAATTTATAAGGACAAGTTAAGTAATTAGCTCGAAACTTGCAGATCCTAATAAGTTGATTAATATTTTCTTTATGAAAATATTTTTGAAGACATATCTAGTAATGAAGAAATCAAACAAACCTGTTACATCCTAAAGAGTATCCTAAACGTGACAACTCGTCGCGCATTATATCAAAACTTAAGAATAACTATCTTAGTTATGCAAAAGCTTCGATATTATTTGTAAGGTGTACTTTCACAATAATATAAGACACCAACGGAGTTATACAATTTAAGAAAATAATAATATAATAGCATATAAAAATTTCTAAAGATAAATTTCATAACTTTATAAAATCAAAGCCTTACAACTCAAAGGGGCATGCCCCCGCCAAAGTCCTAAAATTTACATATCATCGAGTCTTTCAAAAGTAAACAAGTATATATATATATATATATTAAAAGGACTAATGACTACGTAAGGAGATTTCTATCGAAGCCTACTCCTAGATCCTTCTCATAAACTTCCTCCAAAAGCACCCCAATCTTAGTAGTCATCACCTAAGGAAAGATCCCCTTGGGATACAACCATAAGTACTCATATATCAAAAGAAATCTATTAGGATATAAACACAACTAGCCTAGAGAGTAAACTCTCACAATGACATACCTATACATGAATATAATCAACGAAGTTTATTAATCAAACATATGAAATGCAACATCAATAATATGATTAATAAATACATATGATTAACCAGAAACCATATGTAAAATGGATTTACGCCTTCATATCAAGAGTTAGGGAATGCTTTGAAAGAAACAGGCTCATATGACCACCAATTTTAGTAGACTTACCTGCTCCTACCAACCACCACTACTAGTCCCCGGGCTTCTTTCCCCAAAGCGATCATTCCGGTATGGCTTCTCCATGAGGTCGTGTTCTCCGAATGAAGTAATTCCTCATGTTGGAGTAGGATACCTTACCATCCTGTCTCGCGCGTAGGAGTAGTAGTGAAAAAGAGTGTGGCTCGACTTCCTGTCATCCATTTGCAATTCATTAATTTGCTTCCAACCAAGTTAATTTTCCATTTTAAAAATGACTACCAAGATAATCACATATATAGCAACATGGTAATGGAAACACAATGCATGAATAAACAATTCAAGTTCCAATATACTTATCTTACCTTTTCTTAAGCACAATAAAACACAGGCATATTCCCATGATGATCTCACATGCATAAGTTCATTTTTTTTAATCTTTTCTTAAGGTCTAGTACTTTACAAGCATAACCAAGATATGTAAAGCACAGAGACAAACTAACTCAACCATTTTGCAACAATCTAGTCGAAATAATCCTCTAGGAGTAAGGGCCGTGAAATCTGCATCACTTGAACAAAACAAATACTTGTAATAAGTATTTCACATTATTCTTACTCAACTTTCCAACTCTATTAATTCTATTCGTAGTAATTTCCCAGTTATCTAATTTAAACTTTAAAACGGCCATAACTAACCCATTTTAACTTTGATTTTCCCATATAAGTAGTCAATTTCTACCTACTTCGGATGTTCTATCCATTTCTAAGGTTATTTCAAACATTTAAAGTCATTTAGTTATTGGAACTATAGGATTTAAATTGCACCCAAATTTATATTCAAATTCATTTCAACATTTTTTTGCAAGTTTCATCCTTTATAGACTCTCTAAGGCAAGAATATATATATATATATATATATATATTATTCTTAAACTTAAACACAATTAGAAACTCAATAATTCATAGTACATGTATGATTCTAATGATGTTGCTTAAAATAGAATTTCTATTAAATTACCTTTGTAATGACGTTAGGAAACTTAGGCTCACGGAAGACAAACTTTTGTGAACTTTATAGCGATTAGGCTTTATAATGGAAAAATCATACTTGAAATAAGGTGTTATACTTTAGTTTTAGTTTTAGTTCAAATTTTAATTTGAAACTCATTTGCTAAAGCATTGATTTTTAGGTGTTGTAAAGAATTTCAAGTTATAAAAAATTCCAAAATTTATGTTTATGTCTCGACATTTCTAAAAAATATGAATTTGGAATTTGGTTTTGTTTTCAAATTTTTCTTTTTACAAAAGATTTCCTAAGTATTGAAAATAAGTTTTTGCATAACAAAGAATTGTTAACATGAATGGGTTTCAAGAATTTATTTTGGCACTTTGACAACATCACTACGAGCATTATATGTATATGAACGTAAAACTAAACTCATAAATATTATAATAACAAAGTGAACTCAAAGTAAGAAGTTGACAAGGTGAACAATAAAAATACAAAGATAAAAAAAAAAAACATGGGAGCATTAGCTTATAATTAAGACTCCCTGGGGCTTGAAATAATCCAGCTATCATGTAAAATAAATAAAGAAAACAAGGTGAAATAAAATAAAGCGGAGTTTTAGATTTTAGATAAGGCTCCGCAAGACTTAAAATAATCCAATCTCCTTCGAACTTAAATATGGACAAATTCAAGATTAGAAATTGACTAGTCTTATTATGACTTGAAATGTACAAGTCTTAAACATGAAAAAAAAAATTACTTGAAATTTAAAGAACATAAATAAAACGAGTTAGGTTAGTGAACAATAGGCTCCAAAGTTTATATATATAAATATATATATATATATATACACTTATACATATGCATACTTATTATAAAAGTTAGATTAGGAAACATGAACTAACATGAATATAAACATGAATATGATACAAAATAAAATATGTTGTCTTATATTTTTTCATCCCTAGCATGATGCATCATTGGGATATTTTATGGAAACTATTCAAAGATACACATAAATATGCTATATAATATCATATATGAAGGAGGTTTAGCGTGTTTTACCTAAAGAAGAAACGAAAAGTGGGAGAGGCAAAGAGAAGGAGGGAGTAGTGTTGGCACAAGGGGGAAAAGAGGAAGAGGAAGAGAGACATTTTTTTAGAGAAAATTTGAGAGAGTTTTGAGAGTGAAGATTGAAGTTATAAAGTCAAAATAAGATGAGTAATGGTATTTATAGAGAGAAAATGAATGAATTAAAGTATGAAAAGAAATTGAAAAAGAAAAAAAAATAGGGAGAGAGAGTTGCCGTCATGGAGAAGAGAGGGAGAGAGAGAAGAAAAGAAAAGATTATGAAAAGTAAGGTGTGAAGTATGGTAGATTAGATGTGTGTAAGTATAGATTATGTAGTATAAGAATAGATGTGTGAGAATGTAAGAAAAAATGATTGATGTGAGTAGTGGATAATAGTAATGAATAGTAAAAAAGATAATTATTTACCGGTAAAAGATAAAATACTAATATAAGTTGTTATTACTGATGTTTTTATAAACCGATGAAATTTTATCTAATATTACAACGATGAATTAATATTATTTTATTATTAATTTTTTGTTATAATATTTTGCCTTGACTTGTGTGTTGGTGATTGCATACGAAAACCGTTATTGAAAAAGGTCCAAACAATTTAGGGTTTCGAAAACTCCTACGATTTTAGGGTATAAGCCTCATATTCGTCTTATTTTACAATTTCTAACTTTTCATATTCCATTTGATATTTTAGGGTTCTAGAATTATCTGATCGAGTCTAAGGTTTCTATGGTTTAGGGTTAACTCAATTGACTTGGGGTTTCCGGTTCTAGTATCAACTCTAAGGTTTTACCTATAAGAATACTGTAAAATCTAGGGGTTTACAAAACTAGTCAAAGATGAAGATTAGCTTTACCAAGATAGCCTTGTGATGATATGGATAAGATATGTTCTAACTTTTCTAGATTTTGTAGAGCTACATATCATGCGATTAACAACGTCTTCCAAATATTTGCATGAGTTTTTTAATTCAAAATGTTAATGAAGTAGATGCAGCAATAGATTGAAGAATAGATAAAGATATTTTTCTCAATGTATCAAGATACTACTATGCAAAATTTGTGTGATATCATATAGCTTTCAAACGTTTAAATTTCAATCAGATAAGATTTGTTATTTCAAAGATATTTCTCAAGAAGAAGCCAAGATTCTTTCAAGTAAGCCGTTATACACAAAGGGTATATAAATATGGAGTTCAAATTTTGAAGATATACTTGTGCTCATAATTCTAAGCTCAATAAAGCCATAGGTACTTTGGTCAGAGTTTCATTTAATTTGAGGTCATAACATTTAAATTGTTCATTTGAAGTCTCAACGTTTAGGCAATGGTTTAATTGAGGTTACCATTGACATGTGTCACAGCGTAACGGTTCTTCTAAGTTTTAATTAATATTTTTTTCCTGTTAACATGTGTTGAGATGACCTTAATTGATCCATTTCTTTAAATGTTATGACCTCAAATGAACCACTCCAAACATTGTGACATCAAATAAACTTAATATAACATTATGATCGACCCATGTAATTTACCCATACGTATATATGTGTTTTTCTTTTTGTGTCCGTAATCATTTTTTTTTTCCTTTTTTTTTGAAAAAAGGACATTCTTTTTTTTTTTTTTTGCATGTTTTTAAACTAATCAACATATCACATGTATGCCCTGTATCTTAATGGTGTTCTTATGTTTGTTTCATTCTTAAATTAGCTTAGCATAAACCTTAGCATGTGTTGAGTTCAATTTGACTAAGTTGAGCCACTGACTAAGACCCATTGACTGAAGTCTGACTGGGTCTTACTGAAATTTAAAAGGAAAAAAAGAAACATAAAAGGAAAATGAAGGTAAAAATAAAATATTTAAGTAATTGACATTAGATGTTTAAATTGTTTTTATGAATAATAAAAATTAATTTTTTATTTACAACATTTAACACAATATTATTAAGAACAAAATAAATCAATGAATATTAGAAACTTATCTAATTTTATATATATAGAATTCTATCAAAGGTAAAATCCTATATCTAACAATGACATACTAGCTTTTGTCTTTTAATTTTGTTTTTAGGTTAGAGTATTTTGTAGTTATAATTAAAGTCATATGTGTTTATATATAAACAAATGTATACTAAAAATTATTTAAGAATTGTTGGCAAAAAGAATTATTTAAGTAATGGGCTAAAGACTATAATGCAATTAAGCCCATTTTCAAATTTAAAAGTTATCTTATTTAAAAAAATTATTTCTTTTGATTTTTTCTTTGATTTTAACTTTAAAAGAGAAAAAGAATTAGTATATTTCACTAGAAGTTATCAACATGTGAGGGGATAAGCTTATTTAATATATTGACTTTTTGAGTTGTCAAAAGGAAGAGTTAATATTTCATAAATTAAATCAAATAAGTTAACATTTCACAAAATTTATTAAAAATATCAAAGTTTGAATACTCAACAGAAATTTCATTTGACTTACTTTATAAAATATTAATCCACCATTTTAATCACTAAATATTAATATTTTAAATGAATTTAATTTTAAATATTTATATCCTTTAATACAGTTTAAAAAAAAAGAAAAATTAAAAGCAAAAAAAAAAAGAAAAGAAATAAGAAAGAATTAAAAATGCCAAAGCATGAGCATAAGTGTGGGACTGGGCTTATGGACTCTATTTGCGCTAGGAATTCATGTTATCGTATTGTGTCTCAATGTCTAAATGGGTCCGTGCCCGAAAACCCAAACCTAGGATCCAAGCCATTCATTGATTGTGTATGAAAACCTAAACTCGTGACCCGATCCATTTATACCGTGTCTATTAATTGTGTATGAAAACCTAAACCTGTGACCATCATTAGGTTTAGATTGTTTGGATTTTATATATATCTTACTTGCATTTGATATGTATTTATATTTAATCTATATCTTATCTAGGGATGTGCACGGTACGATTCGATTCGGTTCGGTTTACTTCTCGAGCCGAGCCAAACTGAACTGCACCATATTTTACGGTTCGATTTTTTTTAAATTCAAACCTAACCATACAGTTTGGTTTGTAATTTTTTTGAATAGAAAAAAAATATGGTTCAGTTTGTGACTTGAACCATTTTTATTCATAAAATAAAAATATATTCTATTAAAAAACTTCCGTGCATATTTTTTATTACTAATGTAAATATAAACAATAATATTTAAAATTAATCATTTATCAAATAAACATGTAAAACTTATAGGAAGGAAAAGATTTTATCCACTATAAAATTATAATTGTTAGTCTCATTTTTTCTAATTATTTTGAACTATAATGGTATACTAGACTTTATCCTAATATAAGACATAAAATTTAATTTGTTGTATGCTTCTAACTAACATATTATCGATTATAAAAATCAATAGTTAACTAAATAATAGAAGTCGATTAATTAGTAAGATAAAAGAAAAAAATATTCAGGAGTTAAAATACTAGAGATTAAAATCTAAAATATATCTTATATGTAGACAACATAATAATTAAAATATAATATGACAAATATAATTTTATTCTCATGAATAATACAATACATATCTAAGTCACAAATTTTAAAAACAATTAATTTTTTAATGAAACAATTAAGAGTTAAAAATAATATGTTTAATTTAAAAATATATAAAACGGCTTGGTTCGATACGAACCATACAATTCGGTTCAAGGACCTTAACCGAATCGTAAACCGTTTGCTCTTAACTGAACCAAACCGTTTCAAAAAAGATCAAATTTTCGGTTTGGTTAGGTCCAATCTGGTTCACGGTTTGGTCTTTTTTTTTTTTTTTTGTACTGCTCTAATATTATCTATTGGATTGTTTATGAGTAAAAATATCTATTTTTTATTTATATTTATTTTTTAATAAATATTTATTTAAAGATAGTAAAAATAGAATGTTAAACCGATCAAAAAAAGATAGAAACAATATCTGCGAATCGGCATATCCGGATTGGATCGAGCCGGCCTCCTGGTGCATGCCGAGTTGTAGCATAGCACCTTAATAATGGAGGCTAATGAGCGAAATTGACGGTAGTTGCAGCTTTTGATATTTAATATTTATTTATGTATCCAAAGTAACTCTAGGTAAAGGGTAACCCACTTAAAAGCAATATATAAGCATACATCTTTTTTATCATTTATTTATCAAATCCATTTTTTGGTATATTTATTAAGTTCATTTAAGTAACAATTGAAAATTTAAATGTTGAACTTTGTGTGTCTATTCAATTTTACATAAATAAACTAGTAAGAATTTGGAATTATATAAGAAACTAGGTTTAAAATATAAAAGTTCGATCATTTATTCTACTTAATAATTTCAAACTTTAGATGTGAAATTTTAATAAGTCAAAATTTAATTGAATATAATATATATATGCTAACAATTAAAATAATATTTAACAACATTAAAATTATACCCAAATTTTAGATAATAAATCTAGCACTATCCCATTGTTTAACATCTTAAACATCGTAAATCTTTGGAAAATTCTGGACTTTTAAATATTGGGAGAACCTTTAATACTAGTAACTAGTAATAAAGTGGTACTGACAAATGCTGATGGCATTTAGTTTTCCTTTTAATAAAAAGTAAGATAGACTTTTTGAAGGGGAGACGACCAAAAAGTCAGGCATTCTTAAAGGAAGTGAAGAAACTAAAATGGTATGGCAATTCTTTTCACGAGAACATTGTGCCGACATTAACGCCCCAAAACTGGATACGTGGATTTCATTGTATAAGGCCGTTACCGTCGGTTTCTTTTATTTTATTTTGGTTTTATGTGAAGAAATAAATAAATAATGGTAAATTGTCCTTGGACGACTATAATGGAGAGATTCGAATTCGAGACATTTTACTTAGGAAAATAAACCATATCATTAATCCACAGCATCATTGATTAAAAATAATAAATTTTTATTCATGCACCAGTTGATATTCTATACCTCGTATAAAACAATATAAATTACAAATTTTTCTAACAGCAAAATACACCGAATGTTCAAACAATGTCCGGAGAAGTCTTTTACCTAAAGCCAGGTTTTGAGATCTATATGAATGTTTGTTGTCTTATAATAAGTGCCTTTATTGTGATCCCATATATTTATAAATTATAATATAATATGTTAGCAGATTAAATTGTCAAACATGAGTATTATTTATTAAAATTATTATATATTTAAGCAAAGTAAATAGGTCGTAGCATGTGAGGAAGAGTTCGCAAGCACGTTTGCATGCAAAGGGAAAAATAAAGGCACAAACACCAACATGCATGATCTAGTATGCATGGACGCAATGCACAAAATAAGTGGATTGGCATAGCATGGCACGTAAGCACACACATCAACATGCAAGTCTTTTTTGAAAAAAAAAAGGATAAAAACATAGTGATTTAAAAAATCTTATTTGCTGTAAGTTATATTAATGATTAATAAAATTCAACATAGTTTATTTTTTAGAAATAATTCCAATTGTTTTAGCAAATTAACATAAAACTTTTTAATAGTTAAATAAACGAAATTATTAAATGATTTTAATTTCTTTTTTTTTTATATTATGATAGTCAATTGGGAATAACAATTTAATGAATTGTAACATCACAAACAACATGATACATTGGGATCAATAGAAAAAATTAAATATTTTTAATCATTAAGAAAACTTTATACAATGAGAAAGTACCCAAAAAAAAAAAAAAAAAAAAAACCATGGAGCACACCCCTTCCACCTCATTCCTTGACCACCACATGCTACATTCTCTCGCCTTACCCCATTGTTTTGTTTATGCCTATAATTACAATTGGGAGCCAGGTGGTGACAAAGACCTACCATCCTCGACCTTGAGACACTATTCTTGGAGCACCAAAAGTGTGGGTCATCCTATTTCTTGCCCTAGGCATTTGTCTAATCCTTTAATCACACAGATGCTTCTATGGTTTCTGCTTTTAGCCTAAGGAGGTGCAGATTGATGACATGTCTGCCCAAACTAAAAGGTGACTCTAATGAAACCATTGAAGTCAGAGGAGCCAAAACATTTCGTGCTACCATGAAATGCGTTGACATCATGTATGTTCTCTTCTTCCACCAATCAAGGACATTGAAATCATCCCCACTCTCCTCTCCCCCTTCAGGCCTCATGAGACTATATTACTCTGTTCATTCATGGATTATTTGATCTCAATTTTCATCTATTTTCACCAATAATCCTAAAAACTTGTACTTATTATTGTTATTTGTTGATCCTAGGAAAATGAAGTTTATTGGCACACTTCATCATGAATTGATGAAGAAATAACACGAAAGATAAAAAAAAATCCACAAAATAAAGAGACAGGGGCAATCGTGCAACCGTACCTAAGATGGGGTGAACAAATTCTCACTATAGGTGACAACACAGGCACGTGAGAAGAAAATGAAGCCAAAGAGGATGTTGTGGTCGTGCTTAATAACGTACCTTGAGTCAAATCAACTTTGTTCCTGGATGTGATACCATCAACAATGTGGGTGCACTTATGATGAAAGCTCAATCACAGGAGAGAACACTGACCTTAGCACAGCAATGCATAGAAGAAATCGTATTTGAAATCGGGGTTCGTAGCCTAAGGCACGGTTGTACGAGGGGGCATATCATCTTCTTTTGACATGGATTCCATTATTTTTATCTATTTTTATAGTGTCAGCATCTTTATACTATAAATTCAGCTTTTTCATGAAACCCTAAAGATGGAGAGTACACTTTAGTTAGAAATATATATAGAATTATCTAATTTTAGCACATCATATACAATTAGCTATATTCATAGCTGATCTTCAAGAATTTTTTAGAAAAAAATTCAAGGAGATCGTTCATTGGTCTTCGTCAATTTTGAGTTACAAAGGATCTCGATTTAACAGGTCTCATTCTTATCATGATTGTCTTTACTTCTTTGAATTGTTGAATTACATTGTTAGATTTATGGAGGAGTAATTGTTTAGCTTAGATACTGCGGATCCTTAGTCTAATTTATGTAACTCTATTGTGATTTACATAAAGTAGTATTGATTTCTTGAATTCAATAGATTGAGCTCAATAGATCTTGAATCTATATGGTGCACAATAAGGAGTCATGTCTAATTTTGTTAAAATTGATTCAGAAATCGTTTTCATGAATAGATTTAGGCTATTAATGAGGATTGTTCATAGCTTGAGAGATAGAGGAGTGAAATCTTTTTGTTGTTAATCAATTAATCTAATGAATTTAGGTTAATGATCTTGAGAAAGACGTTGATATACCATTGAGAATTCTACAGTTCAAGAAATCAATATGAAATTTATGAGAATTTATCGAGTTACATGATAAGGCCTGATAGTAAAAAAAGACCTAAGTATTTTGTGATTTGAATTAATCTTTTTGTGATTTATGCTATGAATCATTCTTAAGTTTAGTAGTAGCATACTTAAATGTTAGTTGTAGTAGCTGAAACTTTTTGAAATTTGAGGCTAATAATAGGAAAATGGCAAATAGAAGTGCTTGCTGAGTATCCTAAGGTAAAACAACATCTATACTCAATTCGATGCTATATGACAGGTGCACTTGCTCATAGATTTATCAATTTGTAAAATTTGGTCTATTGAATTACTGTTACGTGCTTAGCACATCAACCAAGGCCCTTCCCTAGAGCAACTACACCTCATACACCAGCATGTCGCTACAGATTTGTGGGGAACTCCTACGACTACTCCTAACATCCTGGACAATTTATTTTCTTCTCTTGAAGAGCCGCTAAGATAAGTGACTGTTGGTGCATTGTGGTTGAATGACTTTGGAGTTTTTTATCACGACACTAATACAAGTTCTTAAGCAAACTCATTGCTGATTTATTAAGGCTTTTGACATCTATTTCGACATCATCTACACCAACATCCTTGTAAAATTCCTCGAGGAGTACTTTAGTCACATTTAAGCTATATCATAGATCTAGCATTTGATCAATTGAAGTATAGAATAAAAACTTTTATCCAAGCGATAGATCTAATTCCCTAACTGATCATAACAAAAGGAAATTATGGAGTATAAGCACGTAAAATAGAAGAGGTTGATATAATTTTAAAAAAAAAAAAAAGCCACTGCAAATGCAAATGTTAAACATGCTCTTCTGAATGCTATATTGCCTACTAAACATAAAGGGAATATCCGATCAATCAAAATATACATAAAGGAACACGATTATTTAACAAAAAAAAAATCAAGAACTAATGTTTTAGTTCAAGAATATGAATGGTTCAAATTTCAACTTAGAGAAAAGATTAATGATTTAATCAATCATTCAACTCTAATGATATATGAATTATACTCTTAGAATTCCTTACTTTGACCATGATGAGAAAAGTACCATAATTTTATCAAGTGGATGCGAAGTAATTAGCAAGTGAACTAACAGAAAAAAAAAAAAAAAAAAGAGTATTACAAAGCTATTACCTCACGATTATATATGAAAGCTGAGTATGGTGGTATTGTTCGATTTGGAGATGATGTTTGGGATTAACAAAGAAAAAGAGAATATTATAGATATTTTATTTTATTTTATTAATAATATTTTTAAAGAAAATTCTATTGGCACTAATGCACCATGTAAATTGAGTAGTAGTCTATAATTCTTATTAAAATTATGACAAATAAATAATTTTTTAAAAACTAACTATTATCATCACCAATTATAAAAAATATAGTTAGTGATTTTCCTAAGATATGGCGTGTTATTATGGTGCAATTAAATTCATATAAGTGAAATCTTTTTTCCCACGAAGTCTTTTAATCTAGCTACAAAATAATAAATTATTATAGTCCTATTAAATTCCTATAAGTTAGAAAATTTTGCTACATATCTATTTCATTCAAATAAGTGATATACCATTAAACATATATATTATTATTGTTTTATCATATTCTTATCATTTTGATATTATATTTTTATTTTTAAATGAATGTTTATCAAAAAATAAATATTAATAAAAAATTAATAATTTTATTTATAAATTAATTATATAAATAAGTTATAAATATATATCAAATACAGATACGGTGTAATTAAACATGCGACTATCAAACGGACCATAAAAATAAAATAAAATCCATTAACATCCACGTATTGAAAACTTTTTTCGTACGGACCTGTTCGTCTATGACTCTATCGTGACTTTGGCTTGGCAATTGGCATGTATTCATACGGAAGCAGCGTGCTTCAGTGCAGACAAAACGAGAAGCACGCAAAACCTGACCCACACCAAAAGTGATCGATGATTTTCATTGTTGTCGTATTGTCCTCCTCTTATTTTCTATTTCTTTACCAATGAAGGTGCTTTTTGGCTGTTAAAGGAAAATCTTTTTCCACTTAGTTGGGCCCATTACTGTAAATTTGAATGTGGAAATGGTTATACAACGGAATGTTAGGTGTAGACAGGCCACATCACACTTAAATAATTAATTTAGGTTGTCCTTCTTTTCCACTAACATGGTTTAGTGTGCATTTACATATAATCATGTCGATCCATTTAATTATAAAATGGTAAGATAGTATCATGGGATACAACTAATCATTCTTATGAATTAAAAGTCAGTGTTCGCATGACTTATGAGGCATGGTGATTGGTACCTGTCCATTGAAAAATAAATAAATATATATATATATATATATTTTCAAATGGAAGAATTTTGAGAGTAATATTTGAACCAATAAAGGTGTACATACTTACTAGCTATCCTAAAGCAGATAGATTTGTAGATCATATTTAACCCTGGAACTCTAATGGAATCTTGAAAGGCCACAAAATTTAAAGAAATGTATTACTACAGAAAAAAAAAGAAACATAAAATCCTTTAACATATCTCTAAAAAGAGGGAAGGATGGCTTACATTACTATTAGCTCACGGCAGGCCCAACCCAATAGCAAACTCCAAAAATTTTACCTTAACATCTTTCTATCATATAATCCATTTCATACCAAGTACTGTCATAGTCTTTCTTTTATTTCCTACCTCTGCTCTTATATGAAACCCTAACTCTACCAGGGTATGAATATTGCAATCAATCTAATTGCTAAACAACTCTACCGATATTTGTTATAGATAAGTATCTAACCAGTTATGTGTTTAACCATATTGATTATCGAAGCAAGTCCTAATATTTTCATCTTTGGTGTTTGTGCAATGTAAGAACAAGTATGAAGAATGATAGGAGTGTTCATGATTCGGTTAGCTAGTTATGAGCGTATTTTTTAAACTAAATAATAATAATCTGTTTTTTAATATCTGATTCGAAACCAATTCATGATTAACAATTAACTATTTTTTTCTTTGTTAACTTTTTTATTTTTTATTTTTAACCATTTAACATAATGGTTAACCAAAATTTGCTTTTAACCATATTTTTTAATATATCCATTAAAAAAATTAGACCATTTTGTTGCATAATTGTATTAAAAATTATCAATTAAGAACATAAGACATATAAAAGAGAGTCGAAAACATATATCGGTGCCATCAAGATGATCATTATAATAGCCTTTTGCTTCTTTGGGTTTTTATCAATCTTGAGCCCAATACAAGATCTCAATCAAACATCATTATTCTAATTATCAAACATACATGCATTTGTTTCTTCTCATCTCAACAATACATTTGAATATAGTTCATATTGATAACACCATCAAACAACACAACTATTATCAAATTAAAACATAATTGTGCCAATTAACATATGTCTGAAATTACAATAGTATAATAATTTAAAGCTGAACACTATCTTGTATTCCCCAACATAGCCAAATTGGAAAATAATAATAGTAGTAAATAAATAAATAAATAAAAATTAACCGAAACAAACCATGTAAATCTATTTATAAAATGCAGTGATGATGTTGTTCGTATGAAATCCCCACTCTGCTTTTTTATTGCCTGGACTTCCACTTTTCCTTATCATATCCAATTGGACTCTCCAAAAAATAGGGAAAAGTGAAGGATCCAGGTCCAAGTAATAGAGACCTGCTTTGTACTTACATCAACTTAGATGCACCATAACTTCTGATGCCACTGGAATGGGCATTGCAGCTATAGTATACCTGATATACATTTGAAATGGTTCAAACAGGTCTCCTTTATCTTTTTCAGCCAAAAACCTCATCATGGTTGAAATCACTAGGAATGTCAGAAGAGATGTTAGCACAATTCATTCCAATTGTACCTTACATATCATAGTCACCTATAATCTTATATATAATATCATTAAGAATTGGACTACTGAGCATACAGACCAATCTTCCAAAGCAAAGGCTTAATGCTGTGTGGCTGCTTATCAATGCACTATACCTTTTGTTAGGAATCGTTGTATTCGATGGAGTCTTGAGGAAGGTTTACGGGGTTCTACAGTCTATTTTGCGCTGTTGAAGAGGAAGCACGTCCAGAAGAAATAATGAAGTCTTACAAAAATTGACGGCTACTATTACACGTTTCATCATTCACTTGTTTGTTCTATCTACTCAGGAGTTCTATCTATCTATACTCATATGGTGTCAATTGCCATACCTGTAATAAAGACTTCAATGAGCTATCTTACCAAGAATTGGCCTAAGATATTTTTCAGTAGGAAAACTCCAAATGGCCACAGTGAAAAAAATAATAATAATAGTAGTAGTAAGTAAATAAATAAATTAAAAACTTAACCCGCACATCTGTTTATAAAATGCACTATATAAATTAACTTATATTCTCTTCTCAATTATCCACTGTGCAAAAAGAGGATGACATTCTACAATACAAGATGTTTCTACAAAAAGAAAAACAAAACAAAGTGGAAAAAGCCAAAGAATTTCAATATAAAAGTGAAAAATTAATAAAACAAAAAAAAATATGAAAAGCGGAAATAATTTTACCTATAGATATCAACTCAAGTTGTTCCACGATATGTTCAAGATATATTGGTTGACTTCAATTCCTCAACCAATTTTGCCCACAAATTAGAGCTTCCACAAGTCCAGATGTAAGAACACTACGAAATGACTCAAGCACACAACCTCCTCTGATATTCACCAACAACTGTAGATATAGGAGTAGCTAGCATATCCCTTGTTATCAAAGAATTGTTAGGTACTTAGATGCATTTATTTTCCATCAACCTAATATATCACCTACCATGATGAATTCAAATGAACAATAAGAAGATAAAGAAAAGTTGGATAAAATTACATAGGTCCAAGAAAAAGTTATGAGCAAGATTATGAAGAAAAGAGAAGTAGAAAATCTAGTCGAAAGATAATTTATAGATCCTAGAAAGCCTTTGGGAAAAGAGGTAATGATGAAAGAAACCTACCGTCACTATTTCCTAGTTGTTGGATTTGTGCTTGCTTTGATCATACGAGCAAGAATAGATGGCATGGATTGATGCCACCTGTCACAGTACGGATGTGACAACCATCACTTTCCATCACCACGACACATGGACTTGTGCAAACATTCTTGTCAAATTTTGAAAAGCCATAACTTCTCTAATACGAGTTGACACCACACATTACCTAACCACCAATTTAACTTATTGTTGCCTTATGACACTCAAGTCCATCACCCATTTGAGCACACAAGCAAATCCTTTGTGCTCAACCACTTTACTGGAGTTATTCTTAAGGCATAAATTTTCCTCGATCGAACCTTTCACTTGACTTACTCCGCTTACCACTCCTAAACAAAGGGAGTAGGAAACTAAGTCGAACCTACAAACGAATTGGACCGTTCACTTGGGCCAAGGCCTCAACCACGCTAACAGCAAAATAAGGCTTCACTTAGGCATTCATCACTTCAGCTTAGCATCCAACCGCTCTCTCTAGTACTCAGTCGACGCCTCATTTAACGCCTTTTAGCATATGCTCCTTAGTTAGGCTCGACATGCATGATAGTAGACTATTGGGTTTGCCCCATATCTACCACAATCGCTGCCAACGATCCACTTGCACACTATCTCATGATCCCACAACGCATTTGACCACCAAAGATCAACCAACTATAAATACCCTTCTTTCATTCATAAGAACAGTAATGTCACATACACCACTCTACACATGATTTGTTTGCCTATCACTACGATAACTAATGTAAGTATCAATGAGGTCATGTTGAACCCATGTTCTATGCTCCACTGAATAAGTTCCAATCTTTTAGACCCACCACTATGGCAATCCAAGCCCTATTCATTATATCTAATCTCTACTAAATTCAAACTAACAATAAAATGGTTCTACAACTGATTGGAGGGTTGCATTAATTAAATATGCCAAAACAAGTAGGCCTTTAACCACTTCCCTGTCCCAGTTTGGATCCAAATTCAGGACCCATAATGATATCTGCTTGGGAATCTAAGTATAAGCCAATGGGAATTAAGAATGGATCTTGGCACAACGAGTTACTTCATGTGCGAGGTTTCTAGTTCCAACCACCAACAAGAGATTTGGCTTTGTTGCGAAGGGAAAGCTAAATTGCTATAAGAGATAGTCCTAGTATAATTTTAGTTATAGGCAGCTTTACTGATTTCTCTGTATCCACTTGATAGTAGTCTACGATTTTTATAGCACAACCCTCCAACACGAAGGCCACGAGCCTACAGACGACAATATGTGATAAGAGTGCATTGAATAATGTTAAAACACACACACACACACACATATGTGCGTGTGCGTGTGCGTGTGAGATATAATTTGTCATACGTATATCAGATCCTTGGGAATGAAGAGCAAGATAAAAGTAGAAAAGAGGAAAACAGAGAGCACATTCAAGCTTTTCCTAGGACGTTTTTTTCCAACCAATTTAAAGAGAGGAATAACACAAATGCAATCTTATTATATAAATTCTACATTTTGCAGATACTTTTCATTTTTCCCTCAACTAAATTTTTGGAAGTAAATTCTTAGTTCTACTCCTCTTGCATATTCCTAGCGAGCGCACCTCTCGAATTCATTTTGATATGAATTACAGGCAAAGGTCCCAGCCCAATACAACACTTGCATAAACAGCATCCAACGTTTGCCTTTAGATATCTGTTGCACCTAGCCGCAAAAAAGGTGGGGTGGAAAAGAAACTATTGTAGCCGGAGTGTACAATATTCTCAGGAGAACATATACCAAAACTTCTCCGTAAGACACAGCAACATTATATCAATATCTTATTAACACATCTCCATCTCTTCTAAACCTAAAAGAATTCAAGGGGACCTGATATGACAACTGCTGGATTGATTTCAATACGGGTTGCCTCACCCTTTGACAGCAGTTGCGATAAACTGTTAGCCTCCTTGGGAGCGACTCCCTCAGCAGTCCACAATGTCACATGAGGCCATTCATTTTTAGAATCTATCTTTTCACCATCAACTGAACCTAGTTGAGCCTCCAATGCGGCCATTTTCTTCGTAAAAAGCAGAGCAGTAAAACTGACAGGTACTTTGCGATTGAGAAAGATGCCATAATTGGCTACAGCTGTAACACCATGACTCCTCTTGTGAGCAAGAGTGACATGAGCATTCCGGAGGTTGTTCTCCATGTGGCTTTCTTCAAGAAAAGCTCCAACCGTTGCATTCTTATCTGCCAACTGGAAAAATCAACAAATCGAGTGGTTAGCTTCAGGAGACAACGACTAAGACAAAAGGAAAGGTTTAATTAGTACAAGTGGCACTTCAATCAGCATACCTGGTTAAGGAGATCCTGGATTTGTGTGACAGGCAAACTCACAGCAGCATATACAATGTTGCCAAACTTCCTCCTCTCAGTAGTTGGAACTGTGTACTCACCCTTGGCGATAATCTTCAGCTGGTTTAGCACTTGTCTGACCGCCAAGTCAAATGGCACCTACAAGGATATGCATAGGCATCATAATAAAATTAGATCTCTAGCATGTGAACGATAAATGAAAAACCAGTTAGCAGCTTAGAAGAGGAGATGCATATGGGCACTGATTATTCTAAACAAGAAATCAGTTGTAACAAGAGAAATCAAACCTGGATAGAGTTAAGATAATCGCTATTGCCAAGTAGGGTTTCTCGCAACAGCTTTTCCCATTTTGCCCATTCTTTTGCATATGTTCCTTTGCTGGACTCCATTCTGAAAACAACAAAAGAAAATGCTAGGACTTATATTTTCAAGGCAAAACAGAAACGCACATTTCCTTAGTACGGGGGAAAAAACCATTTTGATCAATTGACAATGTGAACATCAGAAGCATCACAACCACCATCTCAAAAGAAAATATAGGATAAGTACAAGAATATTACATGTATAACATAGTTTTTGAAAAAAACTACACAACCAAATTGTAAAAAAAAATTACATGAAGTGCGATACAGTTGTTTTTTTAAATTACAGCAATGTCGCATGACCAACATGCGATACTCAAATAAATATTAAATGTGTATCGCATAATCAACATGCGATACATGGTTAGACTTACATCACATGTTGGTCATGCGATACACCTATTTTCACAAGTTTGCTCAAGTAGGTCGCTATATCGCATGTTAGAAATACGATATTGGTGTAAATTCTTGTGTCTCGTCTTCAACATGCGACATAGCAATAGTAGTTTTATAATTTTTCTTCTCCAATTTGTATTTGTGTAATTTTTTTTTTCCCAAAAACATTAGACGTGTGGTTCACCCGGATAAGTACATCAAACTTGCTAAAATGGAATCTGATAAAACCATGTCCAGCTATAATAAGCTTTTACAAGAAAGAAAACATTGCATGTGCATTTAATTTAGGGGCCTCTTTCACCATGTTAACTAAAGAATTGACGTCATTTTTTATGTAAAAGTTCTATATGGGCTAATTTTGGTAGCTCAGTGGGAACCTTACTGAATAGATCAAATCACATATTGTCTATTACCATGGTGTAATTATGGATATATAGAAGGCAACCAAATTAGTTAAATCATACATAGATAAGCATCTCATATATAATCTGATGTAAGCACAATTGTTTGTTCGTACATTCAAATAACAGCGTCCAAGGCCTGGCAAATTATTTGCGCAAAAATAAATTGCGATGAGGACATGAAGTTTCAAAGCTAAAACAACATATAAGTCTCGATTATATCTAGATCTTCAGTAAGGATTTTGATGACCTAGAAATCTAGTTTATATAAATAAATTGTATATACCGGACATGCTTTTATACTATGGCTGCTTGTACACGAAAGGTTACTTATTATGAACACATTGTTGGCATGGAACTGCGGTTTTTAGAATATAGAAGAATATGAATAAAACAGGGCTGTAGTGTGTTTTCTATACCCACTAATCTCTTTCTCATATGAAATTTGAGAAACACAAAAGTACATAAATATCACTAACTAAAAAGAAAAAGATAAGTAATATCTAATTACATCAAATTATACATAGTAACTCCAATAATCAAGAATACAGTAACTCATCTAATTAGCTCCTAAAATCAAGGGTTAAAATTATAGAGTATAGCTGTCAACATTCCCCTCAAAATGGTGTATGTATATCTACCATACCCATCTTGGATAAAAAGAATGACATCAACTCTCTGTATTGGTATAGCCGATTCTTCGGCTTTGATCATTCAGATTTTTTTGATAAAGAATCAATCAATCTCAATATATTTTATGCAATCACATTGGACTCGATTATAAGCAATATTAATAGTTGCCTCATTGTCATAGTATAGCAACATAAACTTTTCTTTAAGAAGATGTATATCCCGCATTAACCTTTTAAGCCATAGAAGTTCACACATATCTTGAGTCATAGCTCTATATTCTGCTAGAAACGACACCCAATGTGTGCTTCTCCAAGTAACCAGATTTCCATCAGTGTAGGCAACATTATCCGAGAAAAGTATTCCTTTACCAGGACCAGCATTTGACATTCCTCAAAATCCGAAAAACATTATCAAGGTACAATTCAAGGGTTATTCATTAATTGACATACTATACTCACCACATATGTCATGTATAAGAAAGATAAATCAAACGCCCAACCAATCTTTAATATTGATCCATGTCAACCAATCCTCTAATTTTTTCCTTTTGTCTATGACCTGCTTCAATGGGAGTATCAGCAGCTTTAGAACCTAACATACATGTTTCTTTTAATAAGTCAAGAACATATTTTCTTTAGGAGACAACTATGTCATTTTTTGATCAAGCAACCTCTATCCCAAAAAAAATATCTTAGTTTGCCCAGATCTTTAGTCTCAAACTTAGTAGTCAGAAACTACTTCAACCTAGTCATCTCTTCTTGATTGTTACCTATCATCACTATATTATCAACATATACAATAATAATGGTAATTAAACAATGGACATATTTGATGAACATAGTGTGATCTGCATTGCTCTATTGGTAGTCAGAAAGAATAATTTCATACCAAATCCATCAAACAAGCTCGAGGAGATTGTTTTAAACGATATAAAGCTTTCTTTAAATTATATACCTTTCCTTCAATTTTCTAATTAGAAAAACCTAACGGAATCTCCATATGGACTTCTCTAAACACCAAGCAAAATGGCACTGCTAATATTTTGTTGGTCCCATCCAAGATTAGTTATACGAGATAAGAGAATTCTTACTGAATTCATCTTGACAATAGGTGCAAATATTTCTTGGTAATCAATCCCGTAAGATTAAGTAAAACCTTTTGTCACCAATCTACCCTTTTCTCAATAGAGATGTCTGCCCAATGCTTCACTATTTACATCCTACGACCTCTTACTTCCATATGGAAGATCGACAAGTTCCCAAGTACTATTCTTTACCAATGCTTTCATCTCTTCCACCATGGCATCTTTCAACTTAGGATCATTATTAGCTTCCTTCCACCATGGCAAGGAAGACAAGAAAGCTTTACAAGAAGGGGACAATAATAAGAAACAAAGTTAGAGATAGGATGTTGCGTACATGATCTAACTCCTTTTCCAATAGCTATTGGAAGATCAAGATCACTGTCACATGGATTACAGGATACAATATCACTAGATAAAATAGGAGCAAGAACAGATGAATCACTTGGATCCAGAGGAGTTGAGTCCAAATTGGATGATAGAATTTGAAGAGTATTATTTATGACAGCATCCTCCTGTTTTCTTGCTTGAATACCTTAACAGATTAGGTTTCTCTAATCGATGTTATTTGTCCTCTATCAGACTGAACTTGATTGCTATTAGAAATCTAATCATCACTATTGCTTTCATACTCCCTTAGACCACTATATATAAGCAATACAACCATACGTTGCAATAAGTCATATCTTCCACATTATCACTCCCCTATGAAAAGGTGACAGATGAGAGGTAACAAAGGCTTCTGTCTCTCGAAAAGTGACATCCATGCTCGTATAAAACATTAGTAGGTGGATTATAACACCTATATATCTTTTGAGTAGTAGAGTATCCAACAAAAACAAATCTCAATCATATTTTCCCCCAATTATTTTATGCATGAAACAAGCATACCTAAAGATTTTTGGAGGGATAATGTAAGAACTATGGTTTTGAATAAGTTCTACGAGACATTTGGAATACAATGTGCTTAAAGGCATATGCTTGATAAGACACGCAGCAATAAGAACAATATGACCCCAATAAGTTTTAAAAACATTCATGGTAAACATAAGAGCTCTAGCATCTTTTAGAAAATGTATATATTTTTCATTTAGATACACCATTCTAAGTAACAGTATTAACACAAGTAATTTGATAAATATTTCCATGAGTACCTAAATAGGTACAAAAGGTTCTCCATGTACTCTATACCATAATGAGTTCGTAAAATTTGCACTTTTAACACTAATTGCTTATTCACTTTGCCCTAATACTTTGCTATCCATCACAATTTTACTCCTCACAAAGAACTATTACGATGTTTAGTTGACCGTAGTAGCGATTCGATAAGAAATCCCTATTAAAAAAAACATTGAATAATTATTTATTACCTAAACCTATTAATAACAATTTAATGCTGAAATTAAATTTTTTCCTAAAAATACCTTTATTTCTTAGTAATAGTAATTTCATTATAGTCTTATTAAGCAAAGTGAATGGATGGTAAGGGTGGTAAGGGTCTGTTAGTTCTATCTTTCTTTCAATCGTTTGGCATATTTTTGACATCCACTTTAAACAATGTACTCGACAAGAATAAAATGGCAAAAAGATGAGAATATAAGTACATAAACCTTTTTTCATAAAATTAAGTACCTAAAAAATCCCTATAAAGTTAAGACTTATTTACTCCTTACTTTGATTCAATTAAAAGAAAAAAAAAAACCTAATTTAGATATTCTTTTCCAATGGATAGAATGCAAATTTTGAAATTTTCTTTTGTAAAAGCACAGGAAATTTTCACTTTTCAATTATCATAACCAAATCAAGACCTCTCCACCGTAATCACGAGACAAAAATATGTAAGATTTGGTTGTGGTGGTGGTGGTTTTTAGGTGCTGGGGGGTGGGGGTGGGGGTGGGGGTGGGGGTGGGCGTGGGGGGAGGGGGGGTTGTGTGGGAGTCCAATCAAGCTTCAAATTGTATACAACTAAAAGCAACCAATAAATGCTACAACCATTTATAACCAAATAAAGAAATTAGTAGGTTAGTACCCCACACATCAGAATGAATCATCTTTTTTTTATAAATGCTTATTATTAATAGATGGATATAAAATTCTAGTATGCTTAGTAAGTTTAAAAGCATCACAAACTAAAACCGGTAATATATGAACACATGTCATCCTAAAATTATTTAATAACATTGACAATTTTAGATAAAACTTAGATAATCTAATTGTCGAAAAAATTAATATAGATCATGCGTTTGCAAATAAGTCGAAGCACAAATAAAGCTTTTGTAATTAACCCAAAGAATAATAGGTGAAGAATTTTTTTCAGGCACTAGTTATATGATCTTAGGCTCCAGAATCTATAATCCGTGAGTCGTAAGGAATACCATAGGAATTTTTAACAATATGCCTAGCAATAAAAGCAAGATGAGATATACCTAAAGAAGTAGTAGTGATAGAAGGAGACTCAAGTTTGGTTATAAAAGGTTGGATCCAACAAAAAGAACGGTTTCTCTTGGCAGCTCAATATCAAGAGTTTCAGACACATGAGCTTGAGATGATGCACCACCAAACCATTTACCACCTCAACCATGTGTTGGATGACCATGAAGTTTCTAGGAAATAATTTTTTGTATAAGGCTTTTGTTGAAAAAAATTACTTTAAATAAAGTCAAGTTGAAAATAATTACCTATTAAAATCATGACTTATAAACAAGACATGAAACTAAATATCATACATTTGTGTATCGCATCTTGTAATCACGATATAGCGTATATCACAATAACAAGACGCAATATATGTGCAAATGGAGAGGAAAGGACACAAAAAGAGACTGAAAGAGAGGAGGATGTGACATAAGAGAGAGAGAGATCGATTAAATCGCAATTTTCTTGTGTGTACTTATATTGCGTTCCATCTAGTGATAAAGCAACGACCCTCAAACTATATATCACAAGTATTGCACATGATTTGTGTACGATTGACATGATTTTGCAATCGGATTTTAGCAATTAATTTCGTCCAATTTCATAGGTAATTTTTTTATAATAATGATAAACATGTATTGGACACGTGTCCAACAAGTGTCCTCATTATGTCTTTGTTTTCCCACATTAATCTCACCTTCTATTATCTTGTTCGACTCCTTTCACAATATCACCTCTAGTTGCATCAAGTTTTGTATTTATGGTAGATGAATCAACCATCATGGTCAATTGTTTAGTAGAAAAAGCTTCCTGATTTCACGGGGTAATGTCAATGTTTTACCTTTCATATATATAAAGGAATGGCGTTAACCTTTTTACAATAGAATTAAGTAAGAAAAATGGATATCGATATGGGTTCCAAACAAAAAAAAGGTACCTAAATTGATAGCCATACATCATCATAGTAGTAGCTTAGTACTTAGTTACACTGTCAAAAAGATTAATACTTTACTAAATAAATCTTCAGCTATCAATGAAGATATTCCCAATCTTCTATCATTTCTTCTCTCCATATAAGATAAATAAGAACTGTTGATACCTTCTTCCAAGAAGGTTCATTACAACCTTTAAAAGTTGTTAACAGGTCACTTATTGTAGAGGCTAGGAATAAGCTATCAAAAGAAAACTAAAGGTCACTTTAGAGCTAATGCCAAATGATCTTTGTGAATTTACGACTAAGAAAAAGGTGCGAGTGGGATTCTTCTCCATCATTGCATCGATAGCATTGGTTATGTGCTACTCTACCCCATTGCAATAATAAGTCTTGTGTGAGTAGCCTTTCACAAGCAACAAGCCATAGAATAAAAGAATGACATGGAATGTTTCCTTTATACCAGACAAAAGAGTGCCAAGACACATAGTTTGGGCTATGTTGAAGATAGCTATAGGCTGTTTTGATTGTAATACTTTGGATGGGTTAGATCGCCATACAAACTTATCAATTTGCTCTGCCCTAAGTAACATAGAATGAGGAAGTTCCTCCTTGATAGCATCCCTAGTCTCCCCCAGTGGCCAAGCCCATCTATCTCCATTGATGGTCGATTTAAGAGAGGCTTGTTCAGGCCATCCAATCTGTTAATGGTCCTTTCTCCCAGCCAATGGGCCTGTCGGGTGCCCTTAATCATATCATTGTGCAGCCTTACTCCCATCTCCAATTATCCATGAGAATAGGGGTCGTGTCCAAGACCAAGCTTGCAAAATCTTCCTCCGGGATCATGATGATTGTGCTGGAATTTTTGCAACCCAGTAATTCTGGCAGTTGAGCATCTTAGAAGAAATCCATCAAGGCCATATGGATCCAACCACGTCTAAGCATAAATTCCATATGTGTTTTGCTTGTGCTACTTTGTTCCTCTGTGTCAAGTCAAGGATACCCAATCTACCTTTTTTCGGGTGACACACTTCCTCCCACTCTACTTCAGCTTTTTCGCTTTTTTCATCTAACCCATTCCAAAGGAAGCACATCATTTTTGAGGTAAGATGTTTTAGAATGCTCTTGGAAAGGGCAAAAATGGATGACCCATAGACTTAGGAAGAGAATAACACTCTTGATAAGTTGAATTCTGCCTACATAAGAAAGGGTCTTAGAAGTCCAATGATTTATGCGATCTGCAAACTGGTTGATCAATACTCAACATATAGACTATGATAAGCTTGTAGAAATCAAAGGTACCACCAAGTATCGAATAGGCAGATTTCCCTTTGTGAAGCCAAAAATCTCCACAATGCTGTTCTTAATTTCTTTTGATATTCCACTCACAAAAACTTGGCTCTTTGTGGCATTGCATTGTAGACCCAACAACTAAAAGAACTCCTGAAGGCATTGTTTGATAAGCTGAATTAAGCAAGTCTCCCCCTTGCAAAAGATGAGTAGATCATCCGCAAAACAAAGTGATTTGAGTTTCACCTCTTTGCATCTCCAAAGGTGCTTAAAAACTGGATTTTTGCCCACTTCCCTTACTAGGTAAGAGAAGATTTCCATGACTCGGACAAATAAATAAGGGGGAGAGGGGTCCACTTGTCTTCCTCTTGTCTTAATACTGTGTACTAACAAAATAACCTACTGATTCTCCATTGATATAGTATTCTGCCTGCTTAGTAGAAATAATTGGCAGTATAGCATTCTGGCTACTCTCTTCTTATATCACTATCTATATGCTTGCTACAAGGAGGGAAAAAGATCATGCCCCAAAAGGTCGTGTTCTAGCATGATCAAACACATCAATTAGTCCTTCTATGAAGTCATACACAGTCCTTTTCAATCAAATTATGGAACTTTGTTGTATCAGCTGATACATTACCAAGAGTGCATAGACCTACGTTAAGGGTCTATAGTAGGAAACTGAAAGTTTAGAGGAATGTGCTGTGTTGTAGTGTCGTCATGTTGTGTTAAGTGTAGTCTTTTGTTTGGGGTGCTGACGTGGCTAATAGTTAGTTAGTAGCAATATAAGAGTAAATAGAATTAGTTAGTAGGGGAAGGGCAGAGAAGAAATTTTACAAAGGAAGCTTGTTAAGATTGTATAAGCGGGAAGATCCACATTTGGTAAGCTCTGCTTTCTTGGCCATTCCTTGTTATTGTTTGGCTTGTCTTTAGTTTTTCCCTTCTGCTTGAATCAAATTGGCACTATCTGAGGGAAAGTTAGGGTCATACGATGACTAGATTGCAGACTCAAGCAGATTCATTGGAGGAAAACATTTGTGATATTGGAGAAGAGATGAGAGGAAGTGACATGAATAAGAAAGTAACAATTATCGAAAGTTCAATTGCTAGTATTCAATCTATGCTTCATGATTTGTGGCAAGAAAATTGATGAAAAGACACATTGAAGAGTTCAATGGAGTCTTCTTCAGCTAGAAATAATGTCGACCAGGTGGTGAGTGTTAAAACTAAGTTTGTTCCGAAGATTGATTTGCTTGATGATTAGGCCTATCAAAGGAATGTGGCGAACATTACGATTCCAAAATTTGACAGATTGGATCCAGTACATCGGCTGGCCTAGCAGAACAATATTTTGAAATTCACCATACTAAGGCTGATCGGAAAGTTCCTTTAGCTATCATGTTCATGAGGGGACAAATGGTGTATTGTTTAAAAATGTTGAAGCATCGGATGCCTCATTTGGATTGGAATTTGTTGAAACAGGAACTATATTGAGATATGGAGGACAATTGGCTAGTAATCCTTATGAAAGTTTGTCTACTCTGCAACAAACTACTTCATTTGTAGCCTACATCAAAGAATTTGAAGCTATTACCTCGCAAGCTCCGAAGATGACGGAATTACAGTTGTTAGGGTATTTTTACGAAGGTTTACGAGGGGATATCTTACTCAGGATAAAGACTTTGAAACCTCTTTCTTTAGCTTAAGCTATTCAATTATATCATTGAATGTTAAAAAAAAACTTTGAGCATGGAATTTTTTATTGCTTGTCGATCAATCTATTGGGTCTGGAGAACATTCAAGCATGATACAGTTTCTACTCAATTGGCACCTGCTTTCCATGCCTTATGGTTCTCATACACAATCAGCTTCTTGGAAGTCTCATAATAATGAAAATGGAGGAAATACATGAAATGATAAGAAAGAAAGTGGAGCTAAATTGACAACACAATCTACTGTGGGTTCTAGTGTTACTAATGGAGCATCTCATGTGAGTGAAGGAAAAATGTCTAAACAGCTCTCATATTCTGAGTATTTGGATAAGAAGAGGAGAGGCATTTGTTTCCATTGTAATCAACCATATTCTCCAAATCATAAACACCCTAATAAAACTCTTAAAGTTGTTATTCTTGAGGATGAAAGTAAGGGAGCTTCTCAAGAGCGGGTTGAAGTAGAGGGTGAAGCAGGGGATCAACAGATGTGGATGTTGCCTAAAATTTATCCAAATTTGGAGTTATCTTTGCTTGCTCTAAATGGATTTAATGGATCGAAAACTATGAAGTTTCGTTGGAAATTGATACATCATGATGTTACTATTCTAGTGGACGGTGGAACAAGTCGTAATTTTGTATCCACTTAGCTGGTACAGCATTAGACCTCCAAGTAAGTACCACTCTGCCTTTTTCGTTTAAATTGGGAGATAGACATTCCATTCAATCTAGAGGTTTAAACAAAGATTTACAACTGCAAATTAATGAATTTTCTATTATGGTCTCTTACTATATTTTAGAGTTGGGAGGAACTGATGTTATTTTAGGAGTGGCTTGGTTACAAACTCTTGGAGAGAAAAGATAATTGGAACTTAATGACGATGAAAATTCCTTATCATGACAAAGATATTGCTTTGTGGTGACTTTACAAAAATCGAGTACCACTTTAAAATCTTTGAAACATTTAAGTGATGGCAATGACTGCAGTTTGTCGTAGCAAATTGCTCTAGAGGTGAATGTTGCCAAGTTAGTTTCACTAGATTTCCAAGTAGATGCTTTATCGATAGAGTATGCTGACATATTTGAGATTAAAAATATTTTAACACCTCCACGGTCTACTAATCATAGGATTCTATTAAAGCAAAGGGTTGGACCTATTAATGTAAGGCCATATCGCTATGCTCAAATCCAGAAGGATGAAATAGAGAGGTTAGTAAAGGAAATGCTTGGAGCTGGAACTGTTCGTGATACTTCTCCTTTTCTAGTCCTATCATTTTAGTAAAGAAAAAGGATGGGTCATGGAGATTTTGTGTGGATTATCGTGCTTTAAATGAAGCTATAATTCCAGATAAGTATCCTATACCGGTAATTGGGAGTTGTTCGGTGAGTTGTTTGGGGCTACTATCTTCTCTAAAATTGATTTAAAAGTGTTATCATCAAATTCGTGTATTTCCAAATGATATTCCTAACACCGCTTTTAGGACACATCAAGAACATTATGAATTCTTGGTGATGCCCTTCGACCTCACAAATGCTCCCGCAACTTTTCAATCTACCATGAATGACCTATTTTGCCCTTATTGAGTAGTTTTGTTTTGGTATTCTTTGATGACATTCTTGTGTTTTTGGCAGCCGTCCTTCGAATATTTGGCTCATATTATTCCTGCTAAAGAAGTAGCTATGGATCCGTTCAAAGTTAAAAATGTGCTTGATTGGCCCATTCCTACCTCAATTAAGGGGATGCATGGTTTTCTTGGCTTGCAGGTTTATCGCAAGTTCATTGACAACTATGGGAAGATAGCTTGGCCATTAACTAGTCTTTTGAAGAAAGATGCGTTCGAGTGAAGTGAATTGGCCTTGGAATCATGTTGAGCTTCGCTACAAGCTGTAGTTCAAGCTCCAGTTTTGGCTATACCAAATTTTAATCAACCATTTACCATTGAATGTGATGCTTCGGGGATTGGCATTAGAGCTACATTGATGCAAAATCAGAGGCCAATCACTTACTATAGTAAGGCTTTGTCAGATAGGAACTTATGGCATTAGTATTATCCATCAATCATTGGCGTCCTTATCTTCTAGGACAGAAATTTATTGTGAAATCAGATCAGAAAAGCCTTCATCATCTCTTAAATCAACAAATTGCAACACCAAATCAGTAACATTGGTTAGCTAAGCTGCTGGGGTATGAGTTTGATGTACAATATAAGGCTGGTGGGGAGAATAGAGCCGCATGCTCTCTTTAGGCAGTTTGAAGAGGGTGAGTTTCATGGAATTTCGGGTCCTATTTGGACTGACTTGGATTCTATTCGAGCTGATGTGTAAAAGGATCCTTTGTTGTCAACTAAAATTCAGTTGTTGAAGGAAAGTAAAGATGCTGGTCGTGGATTTCATATGATGCAAGATACTTTATATTATGCTGATAGGTTGGTCATTCCTTCAAATTCTCATTGGATTCCATTATTTTTACATGAGTTTCATTCTTCCCTTATGGGAGAACATGCGGGTTTTGTTAAGACATATCGAAGAATGGTTGATCATTTATACTGGATTGGTATGAAAAATGATGTTGCTGAGTTTGTAGCTAATTGTGCTGTTTCTCAATGTAATAAGGTCCAAAATTTGGCTCCAACAGGATTATTGAACCCTTTGCCATTTCCAAATGCAATTTGGGAAGATCTATCCATGGATTTCATTTCGGGATTACCAAAATCTAAGGGTTTTGATGTACTTTAGTGGTATTGACCGTTTTCTAAGTACGCACATTTCATGTTGCTAAAACATCCCTATCCAGCTAAGATAATGGCTGGAATTTTTTTGAAGGAAGCGGTAAGTTTACATGATTTTCTTAGAACTATTGTGAGTGATAGGGATCCTTTGTTTGTGAGTGGATTTTGGAAGGAATTACTCAATTTGCAAGGCACTCAATTGCATTTTAGCATCTCCTATCATTCGGAAACAGACGGATGGTCAAACTGAAGTCCTAAACAGGTGTTTGGAATGTTATCTTAGATGCTTTGCTTCGGAGGTGCCACGGACTTGGACAAATCAAAATAGTTGGGCGGATTTTTTTTATAACACCTCCTTTCACTCTTCAGCTGGGATGGCACCATTTGAAGTGGTATATGGGTGGCCACCTCCTTCCCTACCAATTTATGCGGCTAAAGAAGTGCTTAATCATGAATTACAGTCGGCTCTAAATAACAGGCACGAGATGTTAAGACTAATTTAGAACATGCCCAACTTAAAAACTACTCTCTTGCAAACAAAAAAAGAAGAGTAGTGGAATATCAAGTGGGTGATTAGGCTTTCTTGAGGTTACGACCTGATCTTCAAGCAAAATTGGGAACTAAATCAAGCTCAAAGTTGAATCCTCGTTTTTATGGGCCTTTCCAGATTTTGAGTAGAGTGGGTAATGTTGCTTACAAGGTCCAATTCCCTAATCATTGTAAAATTCATCTGGTGTTTCATGTTTCACTGTTAAAGAAATCCCATGGTTCCTTTTCGGTTTTACAAGACCTTCAAAAGGATTTGACTACTGAACAGATGGAGACAGGATCCTATCCTCTCCAGGTTTTGGGTAGACGCTTTAAGATTTGTCATGGAATCGAAGTCCCTCGGTGGTTGATACATTGGTCAAGTTTGACTGTTGATGAAGCTACAAGGGAAGATGCAGCTACAATTCAGTTTCAATTTCCAGATTGTCCTTGGGGACAAGGACATTATTAATGAGAGGAGTATTGATACATTACTAAGAGTATATAGACCTATGTTGAGGGTCTATAGTAGGAAACTGAAAGTTTAGAGGGATGTGCTGTGTTGTTGTGCCGTCGTGTTGTGTGTCTAATGAGTCCTGTGTTGTAGTGTCATTGTGTTGTGTTAAGTGTAGTGTTTTGCTTGGGGATGCTGACGTGGCTAATAATTAGTTATTAGCAGTGTAGGAGTATTAAATAGAGTTAGTTAGTAGGGGAAGGGCGGAGAAGAAATTTTACAAAGGAAGCTTGTTAAGATTGCATGAGCGGGAAGATCCACATTTGGTAAGCTTTGCTTTCTTAGCCATTCCTTCTTATTGTTTGGCTTGTCTTTAGTTTTTCCCTTCAGTTTGTATCATCAACTATATAGGATGCTTGAAAATCCCGATAATAGTCAAGTGCTTGCCACAAATCACTAAATTTAAAAAAAAATATTGAGCAATAGTCATCTCACCTTATTTGGTTTTTATGAAACTATTTCCACAGCTAATAAATTTGGCATCATTACTTGATTGGGAGTAAGTGTACGCAACTGCATCCCAAATTTTCTAAGTTGTATCTAGAGCAAGATAACCTCATGCAAGTTGCGGATGCATTGAGTTGATCAACCATGACATGACAAGGAGATTTTTGTAAGTCCCATTTGTCGCATCCAGGGTCTGTTGCATCTAGTTTTATTTTTTCTGTCATTGATTAACCTCAGTCTCCTAGCCTGAATAAATGGCAAGAATAACCACAACTAAGCAAGATAATTTGTTTCATCTAGTTAACTTGACTGATTTGTAGAGAAGGATTGTCATTAGAAGATCGATCCTTCCTTCCATCAAACATGTCCATAGCACTATTGAGATTCAACTAATTGGTTTTGGCTGTAATATGCAAGGATATAGGCTGTGGCTAGGTTAACCAAAAAATTAGAATATACAGAAATATTATTAAAAAAAAAAAACCTAAAGGGGACCATGCTTCGGTACCATGTAGTCTTTAGAATAAAAAAGAATATGAACAAAACAGGGCAGTAATGTCTTTTTTATAGCAGTTAATCGCTTATTTATAAATATTTTGAGATACACACAATTACATAAATATCTTTAAGCTAAAAAGGAAAAGATAAGTAATATCCAATTACATTAATTTACATAATAACCCCTAAAATCAAGTATATCTTTCAACATGGAGTTATTAACTCAAACTACTGCTACCTATGTAACAAATTAGAGGAAGACCATGATCATATTTTCCTACAGTGTGAATTTTTAATGGAAATTTGGAAAGGAGTTGAGATGGCTTTGGATTGGACATTTTCAAGACCATCTTCTTCTGTCTTGCTTTCAACCCTATAGCTAGCTTTGGAAGACTTTTGGGCACTGCACAAAGGAGAGAGTTGTTGTATGCTACCATCTATGGAAGAGAACTCTTAAGATTCTTTATGTTCTTATTTCTTTAGAGTTTTATTATATTCCTTTTTCCCCCGCTAATAAGGAAGCACTATGAAGCCTTAGGATTTATTTTATCAACCTAGATATCCTTTTTGTTTTTTTGACATCAATGTCAATTTAGTAGACTTCCTGTATGTTTCCTTCTTCTCGTAATCCTTGTAATCATTCTTTTAGAAATGAAAATAAAAATATCTCGGTATAACCAAAAAGAAAATGGAAAAATGTTTACGGAGTAATAACACAGCAATCCCTTTGTAACCTTAGACGCCTACCCTTTTCTAGACAACAAGCTTCAATTCTTCACAAATTATTGTTTTTGGAATAATCACATAAGAATTTACTTGAAGAAAGAAATAAAAAGGCTCAAAAGCTGACCTTCCATGCCGACGGGTATGGAGCTTGTACAAATCAATCCCCTCCTCCAAAACAGACTTGATTGTATCAGGTAGAGGACTCCTGATAACATGTTTAATGAACCAAAATGATCAAAATCATCTAAAAGGGTGGCAGACACCAGACTGTATTTCCAGGAGAAGAAAATGTTCCGATAATTGTATGACTAGTAAGAAAGAAGAGATTACTTGCTAATTAGAAAATCTTAAAGTACATTATAGGGGAACATATTCATAAATATCATCATTCGACTAGCTGCTTCAACTTTTAACATCTGTATTCTAGTATTTCTGCCTTTTCATCAGATAATGCACTTGTATGAAACATCAGTTCTCATCAACATGATTACTTGACTATGGATACAAAGACAATCAACCAACAAGTAAATCCCAATTCCCATCTAAGACAGTCAAATGAAAATATCATCAACGACAGTTGAAATCCCATATAAGACAGTCAAAGGACTCTTGCAATTCATAAAAGAGTGATTACACAAATAAAGCTATCATCTGTATTTCACAATAAAGAAATCGTGAAGCTCATTTATGAACGTAGGCCGGATATATTTTACCAACTTTACTCAAACAGCAACAAAGGTTTTGGGATGAGATGTCTATTTTCAAATATTTAGCTATTATATCTTCTATTGATAAAATGAAGTGATGTACGAAAGCTTCAACCTGTCAGATTTTAGCAGTGGCATCTTCACAAGTGATCCAAATCGTTCAATTAATTCACTTTCAAACTCTTGACGACTCTGAGAAAAAGGGTAAATCAGAGTTAAAAATAAAACCATAGAAATGCATAATTAAAGGAAATATAAAGCAATCACGTACTGCAAATGTGTTAAAAAATAATCACCATCATACCTTGCCATCATAGAGGTGATAAAACATAAGCAGCACATAGCCAGCATTTGGAGATTCTTTATCTAGGTTCCCCTTCAAAAAGAAACTCATAGTGATTTCAAAAAATAAACAAATATGGACATTTACTTTTTAAAAAAAATTACAGTAGCATCATCAAGAATGAGTACCGGATGGTTGACTCGCTGCAACACACGCAACATGAAAACAGCCAATGCATCGAGAGAAAATGGATTTGAATAGGTTCCTACATGAGAAATATTGCATTAATAGATCTTCTATTGACTTTTTTTGAAGACAGTTTCATTATTGAACAATTGCTTTCACATTCATCATAGGACACAACCATCAAATTCTGTTGCAGTTGCATATTTTGTCCATCAGGAATAATGGCCAGACATGCACTATCCCAACTAGCGATTGCATTCATCCTAGAGTTGATAAATTCTCTCCTCACCTCATAAGCATGGCAAGGCACTCATTGTTATTAATAAGGGATCTGCCCACCAAGGCAGTTGAGAAAACCTCTTTGAAGAAGTTTGTCTAGCCTTATAGGCTTCATTAGGTAAGCAATATAGCTCACATTAGAAAGTTACGGCAGAAAGTGACAAATGAGGGAGCTGGACTGACGCAATGTTCTGGTCTCAACTGTTAAGTGTTAATCCGAAAGTGCAATATTGAACTGCATCAGCAGTAGGATATCAATGTTAAGATATTAGAAAGAGACTCCAGCAGGTGAACTCCAAGAATAGGCAGCTGAACATGCTATTGCTGTTTTCTCATGATACAAATTAATCTCTAGCAATAAAATTTGAAATCAAGGCCACAAATTTTCAAAGCCCAACTCAAGAGCTTCCATTACCATCATATTACTCCTAGGGAATAATTTCAAAATTTAGTTGGATTTTCCAATAAAAGTAATATAAATCTTCTAAAAGTAGCCGAAAATTGTAATATCATTGTGAGGAATAAAAATATATTAGATATGTTGTATTTTTCTGCACATATAGAGAAGATAAATATATAGATACCATGTTTCTAATAGTCGGTGTACCAAGCTAACCTAACACTTCATTAAATACATTTGTCAAGCAGGTACTATTATATTTCAAATCATACATTTACAGCCTATGATATATAGAGTAATGTTAAGTAAAATATTCCCTATTCTAGCACTCCCCCTCAAGCTGATATGTAACCTAACACTTCATTGAATACATTTGTCAAGTAGGTCAATTATATTTTAAATCATACATTTACAGCCTATGATATAGAGAGTAATGTTAAGTAAAATATCCCTAAGTTGATATGTAAATGCCCTGCATCTCCAGCTTGCTTCCTAGAATATCGAATTGTCTTTAGGTAGACCTTTGGTGAGCATGTTAGCTACCTGTAGAGAAGTAGAATATATAGGCTACAGATTAATCCTCTTTTTAGCTTCTACTTGATAAAGTGTCTATCAACTAATCATTAAGAACCATATTATGAGCAAATAAAATGACAGCTTTCATACCACAGTAGATTTTTATAGGAAAAGACACGGAAGTTTCAAATGTCCTAACTTTTACTTAATCCACATGGTTTCATAAATCTCATGTGCAAGAAATCTAAATTCTACTTCAACAGTACTTCAAGCAACACTTTGCTTCTTACTTCCTCAAGTTACTAAATTTCCTCCAACATAAGTGCAATATCTAGATGTTGATCATCTGTCTATTACACTACCAGCCAAGTTAGCATCGGTATAAATGTCCACCTAAAAGCGATCGCGTTTTCTAAACATCACACCTTTTCCAAGAGTCTCCTTTAGATACCTTACCATCCTACATGAAGCTTCAAAGTGATCCCGACCAAGTGCATGCATGAATTGGCTTACCATGCTTACAACAAATGCTATATCAAGGCAAGTGTGTGACAAATATATAGACCTACCCAAAAATGTTAAAATCTCTCCTTTTCATTGCAACCTCAATTTTAGGACATAGCTTGAGATTTTCCTCTATTGGAGTTTCAACAGCCTTGCAACCTAGAAGACTGGTTTTATTCAATAAATCAAGATATGTTTCCTTTGATTTAAAAATATTCCTCCATGTGATCTTGCCAATTCCATCCCAAAAAAGATTTTAATATTCCTAGATTTTTAATCTAAAAATCTTCAGCTAACCTTTGCTTCAATCTTGCTAACTTACCAAGATCATCACCTGTTGGTATCATGTCATCAACATAGACAATAAGGATCGCAATTTTTCCTTTGTTGGAATGTTTATAAAAAAGAGCACGATATGCTTGACTTTGTTGATATCCATAATATGGTCTTCCCAAACCACTCAAACCATGCCTTTGAAGATTGTTTGAGACTATATAAAGACTTCCCAAGTGCAAACTTTGTTTCGACCAGATTATTCAAAACCAGGAGGCAAACTCATAAAACTTCCTCTTCCAAATCACCATTCAATAATGCATTTTGTACATCTAATTGGTAAACCCAATTGAAATTAACAGCAAGAGATAATAGAACCCGTATAGAATCAAGTTCAACTACTAAGGCAAAAGTTTCTTAGTAATCAATACAACATGTTTAAGTAAATTCCTTAGCCACAATTCCCGTCTTATATCTCTCTATACTATCATCTGACCTACATTTCAAAATAAATACTTAGTTACACAACTATTTTTTGACCTTTGGGTAGCTCTACAATTTCCATGTCCCATTTTTCCTCAATGCATCCATTTCCTCCATTACTACTCTTCACCAATTTGGATCAATAAGTGCTTTTTGAATGTTTCTTGGAATAATCAGATTAGAGATTTGTTAAGTAAAAGCCCTATGGTTTTAGAGAGTCGGTCATAAGAGAGGTATTTTGCAATAGGGTCATTAGTGTAAGAATGAGTTCTTTTTCAAAAAACAATGCGAACATCAAGATTAGACTATTCATGAGACATTTTTTAATGAAAAGGGAGGTGAGACAAAAAATCAAGTATTTTGAGAATTGTCTTGACCCAAGGTAGTAGACTAACTAGGTACTAAAGGAGTGGCAAGTTCTCTACTCTTTTCATGATTCTTTCTCCTTGTATAAACTAAGACCTTGGGATCTTAGTCCTTAGGATTAGCTTGAAGTATTTCTCTCCCTCTCAAAGATTCAACAATTTCCGGCAAAGCCTCCTTACATGTGGAAACTGCAGTTTGAGGCAAAGTATTAAAAATGAGTGTTTTATCCCAGTTATTTTCTTCCTTTAAACTCTCTACCTAAAGAAAATGCTTTTAAAATAAGGGTGATTTTCAAGGAACAACATATCCATAGTAACAAAGGCTTTTCGTTTCGTGTTTTTGAATTAAAACACTCGTACCCCTTTTGATTTCATGAATAGCCAATGAAAACTCATTTTTCAGCCCTTGGATCAAGTTTGGATCAATTCTTATTAGGTAAATGAGCATAAGCTATGGATCCACATATTTTAAGAGGTAATTTGGAAGATATTCGATTTTCAGGAAAAAAAATTTAAAACACTCAAGAGGAGAAATGAAATTGGTACCTTGGTAAGTATTCTATTTATCAAACCAGATGTAATTAAAACTGCTTCTCTCCCAAGATACTTAAGGACATACATAGAGAGCATAAGAGATCAAGCCACTTCTAATAAGTAACGATTTTTCCATTCAATTATACCATTTTGCTGAGGTGTATCAACACAAGTTGATTGATGATGAATGCCTTTTTCTCAAAAGAACATCCAAGAATCTCGTTGATATGCCAGTACCATTATCAAAATGAAAAATTCTGATTTTGGTTTGAAATTGAGTTTCAATCGATATCATATAAAAATATTAGAATAGTCTTAACTTCGGATTTATTAACTATTAAATATTCCCAACACAAACGAGTATAATCATCAATAAAGTTAATAAACCATTTTTTATTTGAATAAGTAGGAATTCGTGAAGAATTCCACACATCACCATGAATTAAATAAAATGGTCGTGAATGCTAGTAACCTTTTGAAGGACATATATTCTTATGGCTAATAGGTAAAATGCAAAGTTCACAATTAAAAAGAGAACAATTTGTTCCTTTCAACAAGGTAGGAAACAATTTTTTATGATAGAGGAAACTAGGATGCCCTAGTCTATAGTGCTAGAGCATTATCTTATCTTTAACAAAGTTTGAAACTGATACCACTTAGTCTTAAGGTCTTTTTTTCTTGGAGATTTTATCATCAAAGTAGTAAAGACTATTGATCGTCTAGCGCTATCAATCTTCTACCCCAAATTTAGATCCTAAAACACACAATAGGAATAAAAAAAGATGACATTACAATTAGAATCTTTGGGTAATTTGCTGATAGACAAAAGAGTACATGCAAGTTTCAGTACATGAAGGACAGATTTTAGGGATAAAGTTTCCGACAAAACAATCAAACCTTCATTGGCAATAGATGAATAAGAACCATCCACTATACGAATTTTTTCATGACTAGAACAAAGAACATTGGTGAAATAAATTCGAAAAACTTATCATATAATCAAATGCTCCAGAAACAATGATCCATGGAGAAAATTGTGATAACGAGTAACACACTAAGCAGTTAAATCAATACCTGTTTGTGCCTAAGAAGCATTAAGAGAACTTGATGATCCACAAATTGGATCTGAGCAATCTCAAGATATGATCTACTCGTTGTGGACTAAAAGGAATTGTCTTAGCTTCATTGTTAGTAGGACATCTTTTGATTTTCCCTTCATGTTTGCCTTTCCAGTTTTCTAATTTGCCATGGGAGTTTCTAGGAAGTTTCTCTAGTATGCCTTGGCCTGTTGCAATAATCACACCAAGCACAATTTTTATCATGAGGTTTCTTTATTGTCATTTTACCTATATGGATATTTGTAAATGTCAATGCAGAGTTTTCTAGTATGCTGCCGGTGCTTTTATTCCCAACATCACCAGCCAGCAATTCTCCTTATGGCACACCTCAGCAAATTATTCGTCCCCTAACCTCATTAAAATCGACATTGAGTCCCATGAGGAACTAGAAAATCCGGTCATCCTTCACCTTCTGTAATAGTTACAATCTTCAAAAGATTTTCACTCAGAAGGGTATAAATAGGTCAAGATCTAGCAAGACTTTTTAGAGAATTGAAATATTCTGGATACATTAAATTAATGTTATCCCAGTCCCTTTGCTGGGATAACACACATAGTTAGAACTAAAATTTCCTTCCATAGAATTCACTAGCCATGTCATAACCACAGAGTTTCCTACATCCCAAATTGCATAAATGGACCAACCAAGTTTGATATCCAATCTTTCCTCTGCCTCTAATGTACATACGCACAGACCGGGACCAGCGCATAAGGTCGTCCCATTCAGCCTAATAGTAGTGATGTAGACTAAATGAGAATCAGAACGAGGTCACAAGTATTCTTTGTCAAAGGTGCAGAATCTGATGGGATCAAACATGGTGGTAAATAAGAAAAAACGGTGTTTAACAGCTAGGGTTTCTTTTCAGAAAAATAACCTAGCTCTAGTACCAATTTGAAAATTGTAATATAAGTGTAGAGCAATAAAATAATTTTATATCGATGTGTTGTATTTTACTATACATACAAAGAAAATAAATATATAGATACTATACTCCTAATAATTAGTGTACCAACCCCTACCTAACACTTTATTAAATACATATCTAGTAGATACATTGGATTAATGCCATGAATGCTAAATGAACTTTAAGAAAATATACAATTAGATACTGAAACCTTAAATTTGATAATTTAATACCTGATCTTTTGAATCAATTTAGTACTAAAAAATATTTTGTATACACAACAGTATCCCTATGATATTAGATAACGTACACAAAAAGTTTTTGCAGGTATTAAATTGATTAATTTTAAAATTCAAGTAGTAAATTGATTAATTTAGTTTAAGTACTTAATTACACATTTTACCAAAGTTTAGGTATCATTTGTGACATTCACCTTATTTTCAATCATACATTTACAGCTTATAATATAGATTATCATTCTGTAAATCCCTCTTCTAAAGGACTCAATATCTGCTGTGCTGTTGCACATTACAACAAACAATTCAAAGCTACAAGAGAGAAATATATGCGATGGAGCTCTAAATCATCATTTCTACAATTAGCTTGAAAAACTACCTTCAGAATCTGGCACAACAGGTACTGCTGATGCTTTAGTGCTGCGACACATGGCCTCAATCTGCACCAAAATGATATGTGAACATCCCAAAGGTAACTTCGATTGCTTAGAAGCAAAGCATATGTGGCATTTGAATTCGGATTTTGAATAGATTAATGGTGGGAATTTCAAAAGTACAAGGTCTCAAACATTTGAAGATGAATGGGAGAGTCCTCCAGCAATTAAGGTAACCTAAAGGAAACTCATCTACACTCCACTCAATTGCACCATGCAAAATAGCTGGGTATTTTCAGATTGTTCTACAAGTTATTAGGAAATGTCCAGACTTATGCAATTGGGTGATCCAACCAGCTATTCCTCATATTCTAAGATGACAAGGAAATATACTTTGCAGAGTAAAAAAAATATTTTTAGGAACTTCATGGACTAATAGAGCTGCAAGGAGAAGGCAAGCTGGGTGAAGCAAACATGGAGTTCTTCACACTCGATGGCATAAAATGAAGAATCTAAATCCATATAATGTGCACATATATATTACCTGATTCCAAACTTCTTCATTTGGGCATTCTTGTCAGCCAAAATAATAGAGTATGGTTTTCTACGACGTTCATCAGCCACCTTTGGCCAATATCTTCCTGCAGACGTTGCAATACAACTGTTCACACCTTCTGTTTCAATATTTTCTATATGGCCCAGAGTAGCTATGAGTCAACTAAAGTGAAAATGACATGAAATTAACACTGAAACTTTCAGATTTAAGAAAGAAATCATCAACAACTGAATAATTAATTTCTTCTATCTGACCAATTTTGTTTAAATCTTTCCAAATAAATATCTCAACAGATTTTCATTTGAATGAACATGATAAACCCATGAAAAACACAGGAGTGCAGCATTCTCCCTAAACTAAAATCTTTGCCCATGATGTTTAACATGCCCTGCTCTCATCCCCTACTGGCAGGGTGTTTGCTCCAACAAGGAGACATCAGTACAACCAACTGAGCTCGACCGATGAGACTGGGATTGAAAAAGAGGTTAATTCGATAAATTCAAGCAAAAGAAAACAAGAGCCAGAAGCAAATGCAGACAAATTAGAAACAACCCAAATGTAAAACAAGTTAAAAAAAAAAAAAGGAAAAAACGAAGTACAAACTGAAGAAAGTAATGGCACGAATTCAAATTGCTAGAAGAACATAATTTCCCATCAGACAAATTAGAAACAACCCAAATGTGAAACAAGTTAAAAAAAATAAAAAGAAGGAAAAAACAAAGCACAAACTGAAGAAAGTAATGGCACAAATTCAAATTGCTAGAAGAGCATAATTTCCCATTTAGCAGAGGTCTTTAAAATCATAACTGAACCTTTAATAACATCACCCATTAGACTATGCACAAGGCGGTCATCTCCCAATCCACCAGGAGCATTCAGCAATTCTTTGCACAGCGCAGACTTCGCACAGCCAGGTATTCCTGTACAAACAGAATGGCAAAATTCAAAATGGTCAAAGCTCACACAACCTCAAACCTCCGTAATGCCATAAGTAAGTTTAGTTGTGAGAAGCAGAGCAATGCTTACAAATTAGAGGGAAAACAGACTCTGCCTGAAAGTAAAAGGAGTATAGTATGATTTAGATCTGTGGCAGTTGGAAGCAACTGCAACTGTTTGTTTCGTTTCGACAACATTCATCCTTTTCATTGTCTAACAATTTTTTTAAGGAAAGTTATCATTTCTTTAAATAATGCAGGATTTAAATAAGCTAGAACAGGAATTGAACATAAGGCTCAGCTTTTGTAGAAATATTAACATAATTAGTAAGTTGACAAACTAAGCTACTCACCTCTAGAGATAGAAGATCCCCCTAGATCAAGTAAAGATTACAACAGCCACCAACCACATGGTCTATTGGTAGAGTTACTACCCTCTTAGTCAGAGGGACAAGTTTCAAACCTCAGTTCCAACTTCCATTTTAAACGATGAAAACCAGAGAGACAGAGAGAGAGAGAGAGAGATTAGCCAATTGATCAAATTTTTATGTACCTGGAAAGAATACAATCAGCCCCTGATCTTTTTGGATGGAATCTCTGTCAGAGGGACTGGTGCTTGGAGGTGCCGCTTCTCGCTCCGGCTCTAGATCACCTTCTTCATCCCTACCTCCTTCAATGATGGCCAAGAAATCTTCCGTTCTGACAAGGTTTCCAGCAGATCCAATCAAAGCTTGATTCTCTAGACTGCGTTTGGCGTACTGTTCAAGAAAGGGTTCTGCCTCAGAAAGATATATAGATGATGAAAGCTGCTTGTTCCCACATTTCCTCCGTATATACAGGGCCCTGATGGTAATTTATAAAATCAGTGACATCTTGGAAGTCCATATGTAAAACAAACTGATCATATGATTAACAGGAGTTGTAGCAGTACCATTCATCAAGCATCTTGCTGAGCTGTTTCTGCTTTCCTGATGAAGTTCCCCATGTCTTCATTTGCCTATAAGTTTAAGGAGGGAAAAATATTTACTTCATTAGAAGTGATTAGGATAAAACATCATGCATACCAATTTAATTATGGCAGGGAAACCTAGCATGATTATTTTACTATGGGACTAAGAAAACCTTCTAGTACCAAAAAAGCTATAACTAAAAGAAGTCAAATGGTGAAAGAGTGCCCTGATAGTGCAACAAATGTTAAGGTAATAACTTAACACTAACTGCAAGAATGTTCTCATTAGTCATTACTAATAGAAACCCCTAATCAATGGATGATCATGATCTGCCCCAATGCTATTTAATATTTTACAAGATGGCAGGAGAATATACAACACTCTCGGAGCAGACACCATAGGCGGAAGTTCTAACTCCAGTTAAAATACTAAACCAGCGGCAAGAATACAGTGGACAAAAGAACCATACTAACTAAGCAAGATATATGTGATAGGAATGTAAATCATCAGAAGATGTTCAGACAGTGAAAAAGCTAAACGATATATATTAGTCTGTCCATTCCTCGGCACTTTTATGCCAAAAAGAAAATTCAGCTCTCTTCTATTATTGTTATTACTATTAAGAGCATCTATGTAAACTTACCTTAGGTAGTAAGCCTTGTATGAAGCTGGGCCTTCCTTAAAAAGAATCGATAACCCATTTCGGATCAAAAATGTTCTTATCTGTCCAAACAATATATACAAGTAATCCATAAAATGAAGAGTAGCACTGTCTAAGCTTTTGATTTGCAGTTAGTTACTTTGAAAAAAGAACATCAAAGAAAAATTTTGGGAAAAAGAATCTCAGAAAAACTCAAAAACTAACGAAAAATTGCAAAGGGTCTATGCATAACGAGAGTAAGATACAGAAATATGACATTTGATTGGATTCCTCAATCAAATTAAAGACTTTCTTCTAGCCAGCCGGACCCTAGATTCCATGACCACCTAGTGTCCAATTCAGCGAACTTTGGACATCATGATCAGCAAAATCTTTAATTCAATCATTTTTACAACAAAAGTAACATGCTCTTCCAGCTTAGTACCTTGAGAAGAGCCTCTAGCTGAATGTACAAATTCTCTAAAAACAAGAAAGCAGTGCGCCTCTCTCTCACTATTAAAAGAGGGCAAATTCACACTCACTCTCTCTCATTATTTTACAATAGCATCACCAACAATTACTGTGTAACATGTCCAGCTAAAAATAAACAGCATCGTAAACCAAAGTAATAAGAATTATAATTATATGGTTTCATTGTTGTGCAATAAAGGGAATCTATCCAACCTTTTCTTCCTTTTTTTTTTTAAGTTACAAACATTTCTATATGCATCACTCATTTTTTTTTTTTAAGGGGTGGAGGGATGGTAGGGGGGTCTTTACTCAAATGGCATTCCAAAAACCAAGCTTCTAAATTGTCCCATGTGAAATGGTAACTGAATAGTCAGCCATCTAAATACCTTAGGTTATGACATTCACTGCATTTCAAATTGATAGAATTCACTAAAGAAACATCATACTTTGTATGTTAGAAATTTCAGCTTGATCATTAAGTTTGCATCTTCATCTGCCAAGCCATCTTGCGGACCTGTCCCATTGCCAACACTGTCTTTTATATCTGTGTTGGCCTTGTCAACTTCAGCTGCCCGTTCTTTGTTTTCTTTGTATAAATTTATGTCCAAAAAGAAACCTGCTCAATATAAAATCAGTAAGTTACAAAATCAAAAACTTGCTAAAGAGGAATTATATGTTAATTGCAGTACACCCTTTTAGCAGAACAATTTATTTTGCAGTATATTTTGGGTTCACCCCTAGCCTGCATTATGCAGGTGTATTTTCTCCACTTTTTGGTTATTAATGAATTATTTATAACACCCAAATATACATACATACATATATATATATATATATATCAAGCCAGGTAGGCTTCAATTTCAGGGCGCACTTCAAAAGCACTCTGCACATTTTGTATCTTCATTGTGTAGGTTGGACATTGCTCTGAAAAGCTTAAGCATGGTAAAATAAAAGTTTTGCTATGGACCTCTTTCAGTGAAACCCTTGAAAAGGCAAAATTACTAGGAAATGATGTGTCTTGACTTTTCTTGGTAATTATTGAAAGAAGCAAGATGAATAGTTACACTTGTACATATTTCTGTTTAATGATGACACACAAAGGGATAGGAAATATTAATTTCTTTCTCAATTGTAAATTGATACATTGATATGTGTATATACAAACTAAATGAGTCTAAAATAGGAAAGTTAGGAAATTAGAAATAAATAAAAATATCCTACTTTCTATATTATATTCTACTTGCTAAATCCATTCATTTACCTCCGATAACACTCCCCTCAAGCTAAAGTATAGATATTGACCATGTCAAACTTGTTACAAAGATAGTCAACGCAAACCCCACCTAGAGCCTTTATAAAAGATTCTCCTAGTTGCTCTTTAGTCTTCACAAATCCTATGGAAATCAACCCTTGTTGAATTTTATCAAGAACAAAATGATGATCGATTTCAATATCCTTAATTCGTTCATAAAATAGTGGATTCGATGCAATATGAAGAAGCTTGGTTATCACACCGCAATTTTGCAAATAATGAGGTGTTGATGCCTACTTCGGTTAAAAGTTGATATAACTACATTACTTCACACATTGATTGTGCCATAGCTTTATGGTCTGATTCCACACTTGATCAAGATACAACATTCTACTTATTGCTTTTCCATGAAACCAAATTTCCCCTAACAAAAACCTAAAGTAGATCTCTCGTCTTTCTTAGATCAGATCCAAGCAACATCTACAAAAACATTCAATATTAGGATGACTATAATTCTAATAGAAGATAACACATCCTAGTGCTCCTTTTAAATAGTATAAAATTTGCTTCACAGTAGCCAATGATCAACTGTAGGAGCTGACATGTATTGACTCACAAGACTAACCGAATATGCAATATCTGAATGAGTTGCTATAAAATAATTCAACTTTCCAACCAATCTTTCATATCTCTCAGGATCTTAAAACAACTCCCTTCTTTTGTTAATTGCATATTAGGAACCATTGGGATTCTATTGGTTTAGCACCCAATTTTCCTATTTCAAACGATAAGTCAAGCACATATTTCCTCTAAGAAAGAAAAATTCCCTGCTTACTCCTCATTACCTCAAAACCAAAAAAAAAAAAATTTCCCATTTCAAGGCTTTGATACCATGAAACACAAAGGGATAGGAAATATTGATTTCATTCAATTGTAAATTGATACATTGATTCATGTATATATACAAACTAGATGAATTATAATAGGAAAGCTAGGAACTAGAAATAAATAAAAATATCCTATTCCATATTATTTTCTACTTGCTAAATCTATTTATTTACATCCTATAACAAACAAAATACTTTATCTTCCAATAATCACAATGTAAATTTGACAAGTCACATCCTGTAAATGGTGGATAATAATGTGGTCATTTTTTCATCAAACATGGGGATGCTATTAAATCCCAAAGAATCTCAAGTTTAAGGAAAAGTCAATGCAAGATCACTGCACGTTCTCTCCCTTTTCACTTTTTGAGGGCAACAAGCCCAAAGAACAAATTTACCATCTTCAAGTCTATTTCACTGGCAAATACAATTCAACTTCACCATGTTTTACATGCTGACCAGGAACCAAGGTTCATCAAGAACAGCAGGACTCATTGTAACACAAAGCAGCACCATTCTCCGGCTATCCAAGGATGCAAAACTTTCCTAGGTCCTTAATTCTGGCAATTGCTCATCAAATATTTTAACAAGAAAGAAAAATTGCATTTACTTAAACAGCAATCAAACTCACCTCCAGCCTACAAAACTACATGCCTTGTAAGCATGAGGACAAGGAATCCATTAATATAAGAACAGATTATATGCAGTTGTCTAATAAAGAAAAGGAAGGAATAGACCGTACCTCGATACAATGGCCATAATCCTGGGTTGTACCTGTAAACCACTTGCAATGAAATATCCATAATCAGCACTCAAAGAACAAAAGTATCAACGAATGAAATCTGACTAGCAAGTAACTAAGAATCAAGAGGCAAGCCATAAAGAGGACCTCATCTCTTTTTGATATCGACGAAAAGCTGAATCACTGTGAACATGAATGACCATCTTATAGAAAAGATTGTCCCTGGAGATCGAGTCAACTTTATGGAAATTGTGATAGCATTTGAAGGCAGCTGGAAAACGCCTTTCTCTCATCAAACGAATCATTTCCTGGAAAATAGAACCTCCTTAGTAAACACAGAAAAAATTGAAGTCAACTATCCTTTCTATTTGCTGCACGTTTGCAAACAAAAATTCTACTACACACAAGCAAAGGAAAGCATAAATCAGGCAGCTATTTCAAAAAAGTCTCTTAAGAAGCAGCAAATCCTTTTCTATAATATGTATTGCAGCATTGTACACACAAATGAAAAGCCTTAAGTTTACTTAGATCTAGACCTGCAGATCAATTCCAAATCTCAAAGGAAGCAAAGTATGGAAGATAAACCTGTAGTTTTGTGGTAGAGTAATCAGCAGGTTTTGATTGCAAAAATTTTGAGACAACTGATCTGTCAGCGTTCCTTGAATGGTTATCATCATTTCCAAGCCAGTCCCTATGATCAGGGCAAAAGGAGCTTCCCACACCCTTAAGGAGTGCCTTTATTTGCTGCAAAAGAATATTAAAGATTGACACATCGAACAGCATATAGGTATGTTGAGATAGCGGTACTTGTAACAAAACATAACATTCATGGAGCACAAGCAACCTCTTTCTCATCAGCTCTGTTCGCGGCGCAAATTTCTCTCACGCTTGGTCCCAAATCAAGGCTGGCTGTAACAAAAACTCAGAGGATTAGATGACAAGTGTTTTAAATACCAGTTCAAACTCAAATATGACCTTCCAAGTTAGCTTTTGAGTACAAATTTGAGGAAAATTATGGATGTAACACACTACTGTGACTACATGTTCATGCTTTTAAGTGGCAAGAACCTACTTTATCAGTGATTCAATTATGAAGTCTTGTTAAAAATATGCCACATATATTAACATTAACATCTAATTCTCATAAGAGAATTAGTAAAATATACACGGATTTAATTCAAAATATACACATATTTAAAAAAATATTAGTTTACTAAAAAGATTATCACGATTAACATATTAATAATGCATGCACTTAAACTATTAGTTTCATATGACCATTTACAGTCTTCATATCTGTATATTAAATATCATGTCCTTTAGAAGAGTTACAACTCTTTAGTGACATCTGAGTTATGCCATTTTATATTAAGGTATATAATGATTGTAACTTTTTTCATTCTTTATATAAAAAACATGTCTCTAGAATAAAGAGTTGGGAAAAAAAAAAAAAAAAAAAGACCAAAATATGCCAGTATTGAGAAGTTGCAAGAGATAACAATTATATTTAGTAAAAAGGTGTTACAAATGAAAACATACAAATGACAAAAACATTAAAAAGTATGTACTGTAATAGATAAACTAGCAAAATCATGCATATTCACTCGTGTGGTCCAAGCATTTCACAAGAAATACAAGAAATACAAGATAGTCCAACATATTCAATATGTAAATTAAATGACCTTCAAGACACCAAAAATATAACACCAGTTTTATGACAATATATCTAATTTGCTATATATTTTGCTATGTGCTTAGGCTAAGACAAAATTAACACACAAGATGTCTTTAAAGTTCAAGATTGCATCTAATGCTGGTTCCCGTAACAGAATCAATATTCGATGAAATTTATATTTTTGCTTCTGTTTCAGTAAAATGGTGAAATCCATCAAGCACGTATTGACTTGTTGCCATGAGGAAAAGCTTCTTGTAATTAAGAAAGAGAGTTAGAAATTACAGAGTCACCATTCTTTTACCAGTTTAAATTTCTTGCATTAGCAATCTGACTGGTCAATTTTTGCACTGTTAAGAAATAGACTCACCTCCTTCAATTGGTGGAGTGGGGAAGTTCTTCAAAACTTCTTGCATATGTTTTGAACTCTCATGACTCACAATTCGAGCCACAAGACCCTCCAAGATCTCACCCTGCACTTCCACATGATCCTTAGATCCTGCATTGCAGCGAATCCAAGGTTCCAAAATGATGACATTGGCATGCAACATACATTGAAATTATGCAGGATGACTTGGACCACTACAATTTAGTTGGCACAAGAAAAGAGAAAACTTGAGCAGGGGCAATTTCTAGGCTTTGATATGATTAAATGACAACGCATGGACTAAACTATAAAGAAAAGAAAAATGGCATTGTTGATATAACGTATCTCATAGGTGCAAAGATCCAGCATAAAGGAGCCCACTATATCCATATTAAACAGATTCTTATTATAAAAAACTTTAAAAGCTCATGGAAAGATATACCTATATCTTGCCAAATGTGTATGTTCCAGTTTAAAGGAGTCAAAATTCTTCCTACACATACTTGACAAGGTAGGACACCATTTAGGTACATAGCTGATGGACTAGACACTGTCTTTGTGTTCAAATAATTGTATGTAAGGATTAGCACCATCTAGAACTTCCTCAAATGTAACTAATAAGCACTTGAGAGAAAACCACTTCCTAAGTAAATCTAAGCAAAAACTTAAGCAACCAACCCAACCACAATTTACAACAGCATTACCTGGTACAGAGATATCTGCAACTTCGTCAAGAGCTTTGCATACTGGTGTGCCGTTCCTTCTTCGCAGAGAGCATCATAGGCAGCAAAAAATGATGTAACTGACTTCCTACATTAGAATGTCAAAATTCAAGAAGTCAGAACTATAAGTTACCGTCTTCTTATTCGAACATAATTTGAGGAAGAAATCACAAAAAGATACTCCGACCTCTAAATAACATTGGCTATAAACTGAGAAATTTTGAAAATTTATTGCAATGCATAGAAAGAAATTGGCAACCAAAGCCAGAGCTGCTGTAAGATAATCATGAAAAATTGGCATGGTTCAAGAGAGGAGAGTACATCTTTTAGGTATTGACAGATGAAGAATGTGTTTGTCCAACATTGTTTTTTTAGTTCATAACATTTGGTATTGGGATGGAATCATAAATCACTTCATTGTAGAATCAAACACAAATCATGTAGACATAAGCTATAATACCTTGCTTTATTTCCTGTAGTTAAGATATTTAATTCTACTAAATAATTGTATATACAAATTCTTTATTAAATGAGAAGTTGCAGAATATCGACAAGGGTTGAAATGATGTGCCCTGCATAGGCAATGTGAGGCAATTCGAACATCACACCTGGTTGAGAACAGCCAAACATGATTAGTTGGCAGCCTCCATTTTCTGCAAAAGCCAATTATTTCTGGGGTGGAATAGAACTTCGGCTTTCCCTTTCCCAATTCAGTGACAGCAGTAACAACCACTGAAAGCAAGACAACAAGCTTTTTTAGTAAGTACCAAGACAAAATACATCAAGTAAGGGGGAACTATGAAAAGGTAAGTATAAATATTGCATAAAAGCAAAGTTCTGAAAATTATTATTGCTAAATGAGCTTAGAAGAAATTAGGAAGTTCACTGAACATTATTGCTTCAACAATTTCTAATCTATATTGAACTTCTCAGGAGGATTCAAACCCAGACACAGCCAGCTGATTAAAAATGTGTACAGAGAAAAAAAAAAATGAGAGAGACATGACAAATATAGTTCCTTTTGAGATAATTGTTCTGAACATGCTAGACCCAGATGTGCACTCATGTACTGTAAACTTGCCAGAATAGCGATGAAGGGAACATTTAAATGAAAGATGCAAAAGAGCTTTTTAGAAATTAAGTTGATAAGTAGTTGAGCATTGAAAAAAGTACGAGTCTTGTAAAAGAAAAAGCCAGTCAGTCAGCATACAGAAAAGTTTGCTACTATAAGAAGGAAAATTTGTACCATAGTCCTCCTTTGGGCGTTGGCCATGGTCTCCAAGAACAGCTGTTACGAGTTCCATCGAGATGCACATTCGATTCTTCTGATGTGACACATTAATTAAAATGTTAATATGGCCATAAACAGAATATTTTTGCTAGTAAGTACCAGAAAGAAGTACAAGACAATGCATCTGGTCTTTAGAAACAATATTTTACAGGTTACTCGAATTGTTAGAATAAGCTTATAAAGCAGTACACCAAGCCAAAAAGTAATTTATCATTTTTTATCAGTAAATTGCATATGGTGGCTTATCATGCACACATGAATAAAATATTATCTATTTGACAGAGCCCCACTATTACATGTGTACTCTAGGGAAGCTAGGACAATTAAGGAGTGGGGAAAACAGAAGTATCAGGTCATCTTTTGTCAATACACAAGAGATACATAAGCTTTTATTATGGCATGTCAATGAGAGAAGTAAGAACTAGGGAGTAAAATGAAGGGGGAGGCAACTGACATTATATTCTAGATGGTTTGGATAGAGAAGACCACCGAGAATTTTTTATACTTTACCCATTGTTATTCGGAAATAATTAGAGTAAACAGCTCTGATGCCTCATCTGGCAGGCTATAAGTTCACACTAAGAGTCCCTTGCATCCCTGATACTCTATAAAAATGTACCAAGCGCCCCAGTCTCTTGCAAGCATTTTCATAAGAATGTAGTGTGTATGATATATTCTTTAATGAGCAAAGACAGTAAATTATGTTGTTTTGGCTTCAATACAGCCTCTGAGGAAAAGACAGTCGTAAGAAAGGTTTAAAATGCTGCGTAAAAACCAAGGTGCGAATTACCTATATACACAAAGTCAAGTCCTATAATTTATGGAAAGCAAGGAATGAGAGGAGCAGGTGGGCCTTGTTTAGTAGAAGATACATTGTGAGGAAAATACCAGCTTCAGTGGTGGGATCTTTAATAGAACAACCACACCACCCCCACCCCCCACCAACCCACCCACACCCCACCCCCCCCCCCGCCCTCCCTTTTATGAGTTTCCAATTACACACCAAGTTTTTGCTACCATGGAGAATTCTTTGAGACTCACTCTCTAGACTATGAACAAACTGTACTGAGTGCTCTTTTGTTTATGTATTAGGGTAGTCCATTATCAACTTTCTAAAGTGGGACTACCAATGTCTGCTTTTACTTTTAATAATGAAATTCTTAATTAATAATTACCAAGAAAAAGGGGAAAAAAGGTATTTCTTACTAGGGCATCTTTTTGACTTATTCAATGTTAAAGCCTGCATTCCATGGCCATGCCAACAAAAATGCCCCCAATAAAATGTATCTCTCATACAGAGTAAAGATAGTCAAGTAATAGCAAATGTATTTATTACAAAGAGAAATTAACTGCATGTTGCATCAGCAGATCAATGTCAATTGTAGCCCAGGCTTTCTCTAATTTGTAATTACCTCAAGAAAATCATTAAACTCAGTTTGTTTTTTCGCTGCTTCAACATTCCACGCCTCCTGAAACATCCGGCCAAGCACAAAAACTCCAACAGCTGTATACCTGTTATTAGACTGTCATCTTCACCACAGCACAATGATGACAAAACAAAAGGGTAAATTATCTTTTTGACATACATGTTTCCAAAACTGTTTTTAGCATATGCTCCACCCTCATGGCCAGCATACATAAAAAGAGAGCCAGAGTGTTTAAGTGAAACCTGCAAAAACACATAACTTCAAATGTCAATTCTTCACATGATATACAAGAGCAGGAATTCTGAATTTTTGAAACTTTGAAGAAAGCAAACAGTTTATTTTATAAGGTGATAGAAGTACATGGATTTAAATATAGATGGACTTATTTAATAAATCTACAATGGAAAAGATTTTAATAGAAAGAAATGAAAACAACTAAACATGTGGAAGTTCGGACAAACCAGAAGCAACTCATCTAATTGTTGAAACATTTAAATTAAAGTTATTTAATGCTTATTGTTCCAAGACTGTCATATAATCATATTAATATTCATCTCCACAAACCTATTTAAGAATTATAAAAAGTATTCTCTCTGAGTAAGCACATAGTTCAACCAATTTATTCAAGAGGGTAGGGAAGGAATATAAATAATTTCTACCTCCAAGGTAGCCAGACCTTTAGATACCATATCAATCATCCTCATGCGAACCTGTGAAAAGAAAGATAGTTGAATAACAAAAGAAAACATCCAAAAATGTTCCAGAATAAAAATTGCCACATTAGAAAAAGATAAAGTTCAATATATACAAGTATAACTACTGGCCTCTCTCCTCGCAGCAAATATCATCCCAGAGTGCTCAAAACAAAATAGACACATGTAGAAACATACCTCTTGATCAGACTTCTCATTCTCGAACTTGGGGTAGAAGGTAGCTCTAATTTGGGCATGACCATATGTAGAATTATCAATAGAAAAATTTTCCAGCAGATTAGGCTGAATATTTTACTTAAGCTTTCTTGAGTTACAGTTATCTCAGATCCATTCACTTGAGTCTCTGTTCTCATTTTATCTGCGGCAGGTAAAGTTCCCACCTCTGCTGCTGTGGCCCCACTACTGTCCCATAAGCTCTTGGCTGCCAGATTGCCTTCTGCCCTTGCTCAGCCATCAGATGGGGCAATGAAGTGCGAGTGCCCCATTAGGATCAGCAATATTTAACCCTCCAAATGAACTGGTGACAGATTCAGCAGTTGCCGATGTAGAGCACTCCATATCTTGAGATGAAACGTTAGCTTTTGGCTTCTCTAGCCACCTGTGTTCTCTATGCTTGCCCTTTCTCTGCAAATTAAATGACCAAAACATTCAGTTTTATACTTTAAGTAGTAAAACATCGAGATTAGATGCACCAGTTAGAGCATCAGTACAAGAAGAATATACATGACAAGTTTAAATACTATTAAGTATTCAAGAATGAAGACATTGATCAAGTCCGCAGCTTAACTACATCCACAGAAAGATGAATTCACTACTGAAATTTGAACTGGATATTGCATTACTCTCTTGACCACTACACATTCCATGGCATTAGCGAAACCAGTGATACTAGCTGTTAAATGAATAATTTCAAGATATATAAACACGACTTGAGACAAAACACAGACAAAAAAAAAAAAAAAAGCATGACTTTATCATTACAAGACATGACATAATTATCGATCCAAAGGTGACACAGTTTACATTGTCATAATATAAATTAACCGTTTTGCAATGTCTGCACGACTTTATGATGATTATTTACTCACGTGAATTCAACGCGAAATAGTCAGTATCCAAAATGAAAATGCAATCAAGTTAAAATTCAAACACGAGCCAATTGATATCAAATCTTATTCATCAGCACATATCGCATAAAACCCGAAATAAAGGAACCTACTTTTTTTTTTTAAATTTCTTGTCGATACATGAAATCATAACCCATTCGATCAAAAACCAAACGAACAAATCAACAAACACCTTGAACTCCATGCTTGAATCCATATCGAAACAAAATCCATGTGTAAACGAAAAACGAATTAATCATTTCAACATGTAATCGAATTTACATTCTAATTACGCCAGGATAACACGAAGTGCCGGTGAATACCTGGTGCTGGTGGCGTCGTGGCATGATCGAGTGAGAGAGAGATAAAGAAGAACGCTAGGGTTTTGCAAGGAGAGAAGCAGCGAAGGAATATCACCGTATGGTTTTGAAAAGAGTGGAGAAGATGCAAGTATGTGAGAACGAGAATTAGTAGGAAAGAGGACGGGAATGATCCTCCGCGACGCCGACATTCAATGTGTCGCTTGGAGAATGAAACAGGGGATGCGTGCGTTTCTAGCTACAACTGTTCTATTGTGGCGCGTTTAATTTTGCTTGTAGCACTCGGCTTCTCTGGAGTGGTGTAGATGCCAGACACATAACCTGAGTTGCGTTTAATTTTGCTTGCGGACACTCGGCGCGCCGCTTTTGTAATTGGATTACCCGGGATAATTTTTCTAACGAAGAACTGACACGTGTATAACACTGTTATGCTCCGTGGAAAAGACCGTTAAAATCATCACATGGAACTCACGTGCCCGTTAAATCAAAGGACAGAAAACATTTCTGCTTTTTCATATCCTCTTTTCAAAATCCAAATAACTCCCTCTATCCGAAAAAAAATAAATAAAGAAGAAAAACATTAAATCCACAATCATCCATGGCCACCAAACTGTGAACTTAATCCCCAAACCCCCCCCTCACTCTCAACAGAATACCCAACCCACGATCTGAATCTTCATGGAGCTTCTTCTAAAAACCCTAACACACAATCTTCTATAGATCCCTGTAGTCGATCCCACAAACATATGTCCTTCATTTGATTCCCTCCTGATTCCTCTCTCTCTTCTTCTTGGCCTCTATTCTCAATTAAACAGATGAAAGAGTTTATGGAGTTGACTTTCCTGTGGAATCTCAGTGTGTGGGAAGGTTAAATTAGGGTTGTAAAACTCTTCCTTTTTTACCTCCTCTCTTAAGTAGGCACAAGAGTTCCACGTGATAATTTTAACAGTTTTTTTTTTTTTTTTGACTCAGCATAACAGTCAGTAATGATGGTTATTCTTTATTAAAAAAATTATCTCAGATGATATAATTATAAAAGCAGCATAATACAGGTAATTTATCTATAATTTACTCTTTTTTGTTCTATTATCCTTTGGTTAATGTCGCATTCGGTACTTAAAAACTTCACCAAATATACAGATAATTCCCTATATCTTAAAATAGCCTATGTAGTACCTAATTGAAGATTGCGCGTACGGTAATATTACTCCTTTGTAACACCGCCTGATGATCTGGCCTTTTGAGTAAATCAATATACGACACGTGTCCATTTCAATTTTAAATGGCCTCCACGTCATATTTCTAAAAACAAAAAATCTATAACCAAAAACGGAAAAAATAAAAACACAAAACTGCTAACTCAGGTGAAAGAAACAGAGCAAGAATATCAGAGGTCCGTGGAGCCAAAAGTCTGAAAAGTGAAAACTCGAAATCCTAACTCACCTTCGATCAGACCCACCCGAAGTCGGACGGATTTCTTAAATTAAATTTGATTTGAATTTAATTTCACCAAAAGTAGTATCCTTCGCTAATCCACCAATAAAAATCTTCCTGCACGATAAAGATCGAAACTTTATCATGATGCCGCATGAGGAAAAAGAAAAAAGAGAGAAAAAATAGTATCAATTATAAAGACCAAATTCACAAGAAGGAGAGAACGTGACGAACCCGAGACGCGCTCCATCATCGTTGAGATCGATCTTCTTCGAGCCCATTCTTCGTATGATCGTGTAAAGGAAAGTGAGATAGGAAGCAGGGTTTCTGCAGTGTGGCTTGAGAAGTTCATGGAAGACAACCAGAAGAAGAAATCAAAAGGGGAGCCAGTAAGAAACAGTGAGTTAGAAATATCAACAGCTTTAGTGAATATGCGGATGGTAATGGGCTTGGGCTGGACAGGGGATCGATTGGTATAGTTGGGCTTGAGCAAAAAGATGTAGCATATATGAATTAAATAAAAACTGAATTACTATAGTCCATTGGTATATTATTATTAAGATATAGTGAAATAGTTGTAACTAATTATGAGCTGGCAAATTAGTACATGATGTGCATCTTTAGAGAATCAAATTCATTATAACAATCCATGTATTACAGGTTATATATACACCATAATGTAATACAACGTATATAGAAGAAAACTATAATACAATAGCTTGCTTTATTTGGGAGCAGATTATTACATTCAGTTGTATTCGGTAAATCCTAATTAGCTGTATTCAACCTACTTCATTTTTTTGTGTTACATTAATCCTTCCGTATTGCAACTGGTATCAGAGCCATCAAGGCTGCCGAAACTAGGGAATTCAAATGCATTGAAGAAGCTTTTACGATGAGTGATTAAGCAGGAGATCGAGGCGGGAAAAGTTGCAGCATGAACGGCAAGAAAGGTTTTTTCGTGACCAATCAGATAAGCAGGATAATTGGATAAAATTGTTCTCTGAAAACCTGCGAAGACAACAAGCGTTACTCGAGCATCAAGGCTAAACAATAGATACTCTGAGGCAACAATTACATGGCAAATCGGTAGCTACTGACATCAAGTCTGATGTAAATCACAGCAATAGTTTGACCCTGATGGCAACTGAGAACAACAATTCCACTTGTTTGTCAACCTACCAGGTACCTACCCATAGTACTAAAATAGAGTTTCCTATTTTTAATGGTGATGGGTTTAGAAATTGAGTTTCCAGAGCTGAGCATTTTTTCGCTTTGGATGAAACTCCTGAGCATCTCAAAGTGAAAATCGCAACAATGCACTTAGAAGCCAAGCCTTACGAGTGGTTCAGTGCATATGCCAAGGCCAAAGGTGATACGAGTCCCTTAACCTAGGAGGAACTCACCAAAGCTCTAAATGCACGATTTAATGAGAGGGGTTATGAAGATACGATGTCTGAATTGAAGGAACTGCAACAAGTAGGACCATTGCAAGATTATAATGATGAGTTTCTATACTTATACACAGGTTTAGTTGTCTAAATCACATTTACTGAGCTGCTACTCGAGTGGATTGAAACCTGAGCTACAGTACCCAATTCGTATGTTTCAGCCAAAAACCCTTACACAAGCTTACACACTAGCAAAGTTACAAAAAGCCACCTGTTATCCTCTAAACACAACCTTAAGACCTTTAACAAACCCACACACAACCCCTCTTCCAACCAAAAATACACTACCAGTTATTACCACCACATTAACCAAAACCAATCTACCCTACCCAAAGCAAACACCAACTCGCACCCAAACACTAACCAAAACCCCACAAACCGTGGCCTAAACTCTCATGGGACTAGTAACACTAGGTGAATTACTTCAGAGGAATTTGAGGAGAAAAGAAGAAAGAAACTGTGTTTTTGGTGTGATGAACCATTCGTACCAGGACACCGTTGTAAAAGTAAGAGACTAAATTTGTTAGTGGTTGCTCCAGAAGATGTGGAAGGAATAAGTGAGAAAGTGGATGATTCGAAGGAAGGGTTGGTGGCTGATCTCACCCAGCTTACTCTATGTGCAGCAGGAACATATGAAGGTTCCAATGAACACAACATGAGAGTAAAGGGCAAGTTTAAGAACCAAATGCAGAACATACTCATTCACACAGGTAGTTCATCTAATTTCATTGATGAACGCCTAGCTGTAGGGTTGAACTATGTAATGTCGACATTAGAACCCACTGCGGTGATATTAGCAAATGGTACTAAGATATATATTACTAGTGTCGTTAAGAAGTTTTGCTGGATCATGGAAGGAACAGAGTTTGAATCCGATTTCTATACCTTGAACCTGAATTCTTATGACCTAATTCTAGGCATGCCTTGGCTGACTAGATTGGGAACTGTGAATTGGAACTTTAAATAGCAAAGAACGGAGTTTGCATGGCAAGGTGATAGATGTGTGTTATAGGGAGAAAAGGAGACCATTTAAAATATAACTGGTCAAGAATTAACTCATATCTTGAATGGGGCTACTGGCATTTTGAGATGTATTGATGAATGATTAAAGAAGATAACTCAAGGGACAGGAAGGGGAATGAGAAGTTACCACCCCAGATAGAAGACTTACTCAGAGAATTCAAGGAGTTGTTTGAGGATCCATATGGGTTGCCTCCTGATAGGGCTTGCAATCATCGAATCCACCTACATGAAGGTACCAATCTGGTTAACCTTAGACCCTATAGATATTCTGCTATTCAAAAATCTATATTGGAAGATATGGTCAAAGAAATGTTGTCCAGTGGGATTATTCGGGAGATTCACAGTCCTTTCGCATCTCCAGTAGTTTTGGTTAGGAAAAAGGACAATATTTGGAGAATGTGTGTGGATTATAAGGATCTTAATAAACAAAAGATAAAAGATCATTTCCCCATTCCCATTATTGATGATTTATTTGATGAATCGAAAGGAGCAACCCATTTTAGCGAGATGGATCTTAGGTCAGGGTATCATCAGGTCCTAATGCATCCTAAGGACGTGTATAAAACTGCTTTTTCGTACACATGAAGGTCACTACGAGTTATTGGTCATGCCCTTTGGCTTGATGAATGCTCCATCATATTCCAAGGACTCATGAATACTATATTCAAACCCTATTTTAAGAAGGTTTGTGCTAGTATTTTTTGACAACATACTAGTGTATAACACTAGCATTGAACTGCACGTCGAACACTTAAAGGAAGTGTTCCTAGTACTAAGGTGAGAACGTCTATTCCTTAAACATTCGAAATGTGATTTTGGGTTACAACAGATTGATTACTTGGGACATATTATCTCTAAGGAAGGTGTGGCTACAGATCCAAAGAAGATTGAAGCTGTGGCTAATTAGCTAATTCCAAAAACTCTTAAACAGCTATGTGGATTCCTTGGGCTGGCTGGGTATTAGAGGAGATTCATCCAAAGGTTTGGCTCCATTGCTAGACCATTAACTCAGCTACTCAAAAAAGATTAGTTTAAGTGGAGTCCAGAGGCACAAGTAGCTTTTGATCAGCTCAAGGGTGCCCTCATTAAAGCTCATGTTCTCAATTTGCCAGATTACAACAAGGTCTTTGTGATAGAGATGGATGCTAATAGTGATGGTATTGGGGCTGTCTTGATGCAAGACCGGCACCCTATTGCATTTATGAGTAAATCCCTAGCACTTAAGCATCGTGGCTTGTCAGTGTATGAACGAGAGCTGATGGCATTAGTATACGCCATAGATAAGTGGAGGCATTATCTTCTAGGTCACCCTTTTGTTATCAGAACTGATCACCATAGCCTCAAGTACTTACTTAAGCAACGATTGGTGACCCCAAGCCAACAAAAGTGGCTTACCAAACTATTGGGACTAGACTATACTATTGAGTATAAGTCCGATCCTTTTAACATTGCTGCTGATTCTTTGTCTTGCAGGAATCCATTTTTACTAGGATAATTGGCTGTTCAAGATTTTGAACCAGACCTACTGAAAAGGGATTGAATTTAGTTGGGAATTGGATGAAGGACTCAAACTCAAAATTGCAACACTTAAGGAAGGAAAAGTGGTGGAGTATTACACTTATGAAGGCAACATCTTGAGACGCAAAGGAAGGGTAGTTGTTGGGCCATCAGCAGCCCTCAGGAATAAGATCCTACAGCCCTATCATGGGGGACCTTTAGGAGGACATTCTGGTGCTAATGCAACTTACAAAAGGATCTCTACTGTTTTTAACTGGCCCAAGTTAGAGAGGCACGTGAGGTAATTTGTACGAGAGTGCGACACTTGCCAATGCTATAAATATGAGAATGTGGCTGTTCCAGGACTTTTAAATCCTTTACAAATTCCAGAAGAGTGTTGGCAGGGCATCAGCATGGATTTTATTGAAGGATTGCCCAATCTAATGGGAGGGATGTAATAATGGTAGTGGTGGATTGGTTAAGTAAATACAGTCATTTCATTGCCTTAACTCTTCCTTACACTATTGCTAGTGTTACACATGTTTTCTTAGACAACATATATAAGCTACATGGAATTCCAGAATATCACATCCGACAGAGATCCTACCTTTGTCAGTGTCTTCTGGAAAGAATTTTTCAAATTACAAGGAGTGGAACTAAACATTTCCACTGCCTACCATCCCCAAACCGATGGTCAGACCGAAGTGGTCAACAAGTGAAATAGCCATGAATTCCTTATATTGCATACTAATATGTTATTGGAATGATATATACATGTGTGTGTGTGTGTGTGTGTGTGTGTGTGTAGCTAATGTAATTAGTGAATGTGTTAATTTATATGTGTATAATATTATGAAATTAATATTATTGTTTGATATCTATAAATGTGTGAATAGCTTAATGAATGTGTGTGTCCTTTTGCAAATTAATATGCATGTATTATGTTTAGAATTTAATCAAATTGCTTTTGAATTGTTTAGTCTTATGACAGAAATTTTGTGAATTTTAAACCCACTTTTTGAGCTCAAATTTAACTTAAATGCATTTGAAATTTTCCCAAATTAAACCTAGGACAAATATACCCCTAATTACAATTGTTGGATGAGTATTGGCTTGATTTTGAGCAAATTAAGACCTCCTTTTGGCAGCCTCAAATTTTCATACGAATTTCATCTTATTTCTTTCTTTCTTTCTTTTCTCAATCCAAAATCTTAAACCCTAGGCCAAGGTTTACTACAAGCTTAAGGATTTGAATAACATTCCAAGCCAAGATTCACTCATGCGAGTTTAATGCAACCTTTATTTTTCATTTCATGTTTTATAATGTGTTGTTTGTAAATGTTAGAATAGATGTGATTTTGAGGTGATGTTTGGTATGAGGTTTAATTGGTGCATGAATGATAGTTTGAATGGGATTAAGTGGCTAATGGAGTGGTAATATGTATTTATAGGAGTGTGAATGAATGGGGATGAGTATTTTAGGAAATTGAAGAATGAGTAGTTGATATGTGATTTGAAGTATGATTAGTGATTTGATGATTAGAAGTAGAATTCATGTTGTTAGGATAGCATTTGGATATAAACAAGCTTTAGGAAGTTTGGACTAAGTTTGGAAAATTTTAAAAATGATCAAAGTGTGGAAAAACAGGGGATTTCAAAAACAATTTTCGTATATGTTAAAATTTGAACGTACGCCGGCATCTAGGGATTCTACGCCGCGGCGTAGAGGCGGTGTAGAAAGCTCACAGAATCAATTTTCCTAACGCCGTTTGTTATGCGTCGGCTTTTACACTAAAGATTTGCCAGCGTCTTCTTCAGAACGTACGCCGGCAATTTGAGTCTCTACGCTGCCGGCGTAGAGGCGGCGTTGAAAGCCCACAGAATCAAATTTCTTAAGGCCGACCGAACGCCGCCGGCTTTCACTAGAAGAGTGAGTCGGCGTTCTTTCATCCATATTGTACGCTGGCCGCTTGAAATCAACGCCGCCGGCGTATGTTTCAAAGCTGCCCGTGTACCTAAGGAAGCGGACGGCTTAGACTTATCTGGACATTTTTGAAATTTTGGGTTTTGGATTCTACGCCGGCTCAAGGCCGCCGGCGTAGGATTCAAAGGCAGCCGGCATATCCTTGAACACTGCCAACGTTGGAAGTGTGAATTTTCAGGACATTGAACACCGGCTCAACGCCGCCAGCGTATTTCCTGTGCTTTTGAATTTTAAAAACTTTTTCTAAAATTTTCCAAAGTTTGTTATTTGAGTAATTATGTATTTATTAAGCGATCTAGGGTATAATAAGGTGCTTAAATGCTTTATTTTGATTTTGAATTAATTTATTTGGATTTCTTGGATGTATTTATATTTTGAGCTAGTCAATTAGAGTTTAAGCTAAGTGTGAACTTTAAATATTGATTAACAGTGATAGATCTCGCCAGTGACTCCGTTAATTTCGAGCTATATCAGATACGCAGTAACTTGTTTGACTCTTTGCTAGGGTAGGCATCAAGATTAAATACATAAAAATAAGAGATACTATTGTTATTTATGTGTTGACGGTCGTTGTTTGCGTTGAATCTGGTTCGGAGAGCGGCACCTGCGCAGATTGGGGGCAGAGTACTTTCTGTTATCGAATAGAATTATTTAGGTTATGAGTATCCGAGCTGCTCATATCAACCCCTGAGCGTCGTGATACGTTACTCAGGAACCCTAGTATTACGGGCTACGCGGAAGGTGGGCTGCTAGTCTGTATGAACAGTAGGGACCACTCAGGGAGGGAGGACGTAATACTAGAACCTTGTTATTCGGAGTTTGAATACTCCGGTTGTCTTATTAATTAAAGATTATTAATGAATAAGCGATTGTTGCACAATGCATCTAGCCTAAGAATGTGTGATTCACTTCGCATTTGTATTGTTACTTGTGTATTGGGCCTTTGACTCATTATTTTATCTATTTCAGGTGATGATTCCGATGAGTTCTATACGAGTATGGGGTACGGAACTGACTTCGAAGATTTTTTGATGGGTTGGAGGATTAGAGATGACCATGGACTCAATGGACCTATAAATGTAATAGATTAGATGAGATTCATTTTGGTTGTGGTGTAAATATTGTGTTAGTAGAGTTGTGTTTTGAGAATTTTGGTTAGGCTTATAAAAAGCCTTTGGATGTAATATGTATATATGTATGTATGTAGTATTTAGAGTAGAGTATTATTCCGTGCTAATATCTATGTCTTTTGTTGTATATAATATCTTATAGAATTAGATAAACAATTACTCAAACAATCCCTTTAGGCAAACCTTAATTAATCTTAGGGGTTATATGTGGTTGGGGATCCGTTATCTCTATTTCAAATATAGGGAAAATGTTCGGGTCCTTACAACAAGTGTTGAAACCTACTTACGTTGTGTTATGGGGAATATCCTAAAAGTGGGCTTAATTTCTATCTTTGTTCGATTGGTGGTGCAACACCAACTTCACCACAGTTCTAAAATCACTCCATTTGAAGCATATACGATTACCTTCCTCTGTTACACCTTCCCTACATTCTAATGGACTGTAGGGTTGAAGCAGTGGACCGACTACTCATTAACAGGGAAGATCAAATGAAATTACTCAAATTTCATCTTCGAAGAGCCCAACAACGCATGAAACAGGTGGAAGATAAGTCAAGAAGTGAAAGAAGGTTTGAGATCGGAGACATGATGCTACTAAAACTCCAACCCTACAGACAACTATTGCTCAAATCATCTAGACATCACAAGTTGGCAGCTTGCTACTATGGACCATACAAGATAATAGAGAGAATCGGAACCGTGGCTTATCACTTGAAGCTACCACCGAATGCGGAGATCCATCCCACCTTCCATGTGTCCCGGCTTAAGAAATATCACGGACCTCGACTTGATGTGTCATCGGTTCTACTTGCAGCAAATCAAGAAGAAGTGTTAGAGCCAAGTGCAATCTTGGAGAGGAAGATGATAAAATGAGGAAACAAGGCAGAGACGATGATTCTTGTTCTATGGCGAGGAAAGGAAGCCAGTGGGGCCACATTAGAGTTCTATCAAAATAGAGGCATTTAAAATTGAAATGGACACATGTTGTGCTAATTTACTCATGTGATCAAGTGATCAAATCGTTTTAACGGCATTGTAAGGTGTAGTAGTTAGATGTGTGAAAGAAAATTGATGAAACCTAAAAATCAAATCAAAACTAGAAAATATTGTAAGATGTAGTAGTTAGATGTGTGGAAAAAAATGATAAAACCGAAAAATAAAATCAAAATCAGAAAACAAATTAAAAAAAAAATATGATTAACTGGTTTATTGGTTTCGATTAGGATTAGGATTACGATTTTTTTTTTATTTTAGTTTTGGTTTTTGTTTGTAACCACAAAAAACCAACAGTTAATGGTTAACCGTTTCAATGTTTATAAATATATTATATATATAATTTATAGAGATATATAATTATTTTTTTAAATTATATATACACACATATATGATTTATATATACATATGATTTACATATGTTAATGGCCCTTATATTTTAATTAAGTACTATGTTATTTCCTATGTTTGATGGGTATTAATATGATAATTGATTTGGTTTGATTTTATTTATGATGATATATCTAAAGGCTTATTTTTCCCCTTTTTTTTAATTTGATTTTTTTTAGCTCTTATAATATATATGATAATGTATAAAAAACTCTATGATAAAGGTTAAAAAATATGTTTATTGAAACTATCAATTTGATTTGTTGAAACAATTACACTAAATGGTTAAAAACCAAAAAATAATTAACAAAAAAAAGTTAAATGGTTAGAGCGATTAACTGTTTATAATGGACCAGTTAAGAATGGAATATCAAAAAACTAATCATTATGGTAAGGTTCAAAAAATAGGACCACAGACGGTTAACCGAATTGTGAACACCTATTAAGGTACATGAAAACTTCAATTAGGTGTGAAATTACCTATTTTAAAATATAAGTAAGTAATTACGGTTTGGTGAAACTTTAGGTACCAAACATGATGTTAATCCTTTTTTTTTCCCGCATCAAGGGCACCAATAAATTTATCAGCCACAAGCAATTGCAATTGAAGTAGAGTTAACGGTTTTTTTAATCACCGACAAGGTTAGACATCCACGACAATATTAAATAAATAAATATATATATATGTATGTATATATTAGGTAAAACTAAATTTAATAAGCGAATTTTAAAGCATAACAATAAAAAAAACGCAAAACAAGATCTTATAGCTAATAAATAGTAGCTAATAACATTATATAGATGCTAATTATGTTGTCATCAAAAGCTTCAATTAGATAGAAGTGATTAGATACTAGTTCTAGTATCATGCCATTAAAAAATTTTCTTATTCGTAGTAATGAATTGTACTTACATTTAACATTTTGCTTATCAAGTGTGAGAAAACTTAAATTTTTATCTATTACTTGGGATACAACTAATGACACTGTACAATATAATTGTTAATATAATAACTAATATGCTATTTGACTGCATCTATTATAAAAAGTTGACAACTTGTTGTTTGAGCAATTTGTTGAAAGTTTAAAAATTAAATAGCATTTAAAAAGTTCAATTGCACGATCATGATATGCCCTTTTTTTTTTTCCTTTTTTCTTCTCTTACTTTGAATAATGGAATAGAGGAAAATAAAAAAGTTATACCTTAGGAATAGTGTTACCAATAATAAATTAAAAACGATACATTCCAGTGTTTACATTATCTAGAATTTTATTATCAGGAGTATATATTATATTTACTTAAATTTATTAATTGCTATATTTAACTAAGAATAAAATTAATATTACCACTGTATCCTTATTTGACTATCATCCAGAAATAAGAAGTTATATAAATATAGTCATATACTCATACACATGCTTACACATATACAGATACATGATATTCATAGCAAATACATATTATATAAATATGTATAAACATATAATTTAAATATAAAATATATAATACACATATACAAACATATACAGATAATGTGTTAGTCCATTTGCCACACATACGCGCATATATAACATATGTAGCCTGTGTATAAAATTTATAACTCATATGTATAGCTTGCTTTTTGTTCCTTTGTGCTTTCTATTGTTCTTTTTTTAGGTGGACTTTTTTATTTCTAAGCTTGCCATCAAGCTTTTATAAGTTTCCCTTAAAAAAAAAAAAAGATAAGATCAAGAAAGGATAAGAAACAAACAAATAAGGAAACGGATAAATATTGAAGGGACAAAAAGGAATTTTAGGGGTTAATGAAGAACAGAAGCAATCTAGGAATCAAGCAAAAAAGAAATCATGAAGTTACCATAACAGTAGGGTACTGTAGTACTTTTTTACTATAGCAATAGGTTACCATGACACATTTACTATTTTGTAAAATTATAAAAAAGGCTAGTAGATTTTAGTTCTTATCATCAAAAAGTTTAAGGAAGAAAGTCCTAGAGAAATAAATTAGGTATTTTTTAGTGACATTTCCTTAGTGTTTTGAGTACTGTAAATTATCCGAGTATTTAACTTTCTACATGAGTGTTCTTATAATAGCCGAAGGAACTTTCCTCATACCCTTCCTCTCTTCAATCAAGCTTTTGTAAGTTTCCCTTCATCATGTTTGACTAATTTTCTTTTTAAGATATAAAGGTAACCATGCTCTAAAGCTTTATTAGGCATTTGTATCATGCAATAAGGTTTTATAGTATGGATAAATAGATTAAGGCACCACACTTGGTAGTAAAGCTCTGATTTCTTTATAGATTATACCAAAAGGTTCGTCTGAAGACCCTTTGATGAGGTTGTTTAAGGCATAGGTCATCGTATTTTAGCCTTTGGGTTATGGTATGACATGAGGTGCATTCTCTAAAGAAAGTATTGCTTCTCTAATTAACTATCTTTGCTTTAATCTTTTATCCCTGTCATGAAGTCTTTTCCCATGGCACAAAGATCCTCTTTTTGGCATCAAAGCCATCTAATCTTTATACCTTAAAACTTTTGTTTATCAATTTCAATTTATTATCTAGTTCTGTATTTTTTTTTATCTAACTTTTCTTTGTCTAACAATTTCCGTTATACATATCTCTTATCCAGCTTTATTATTGTCTTTTGTTTATTATGATCTTTTGTTTATATCCAGCTTTACTATATTATTGTCGTTTGTTTATCATATAGTTTTTTGTCCAACTTTATTATCTTATTTATTGTTATCTTATGACAATGGATGTCTAGATATGTTCTGAAGAAATTAGTATAAAATATATAAAGGAAAAAGTTGTAATAAATATTTATGAGATATATAACTGCATATATTTTGAACTAGAGATTTAGGTTACTTGTTTTAACTATTTATGATTATTCAGCTTGTATTATATAGTTCTTATGCATATATATATCTGTCATAGAAGAGTCTTACTCTATAGAAGCTCTGTTAGAAGAATCATTTGATTATGAATGGTTTTTATAAATACTATATACATTGTTTATTAAAGAACACATAAAAGAACAAGGAAATGAGATAAAAAGATTAAGGAATTTTATAAGGAGAATAAAGAGCTACATAAAAACAGCTAGAAAGTCTTCTAGAGTTACATTTTAGGGTTATCCTTGAAGAGCATGCAAACAGAAGAAGCTTACTTGGAACATATGACTTTAGGAAAGAAAGGAAAACTGTCGGAGGAAGAAACATGTAACCTGGGCTGAGTAAAAATAGTATGGGCCGAACAGTTAAGAAAGAGGAGGGGTCAGTCCACGAGCTCAATTAATACCAGTCCATGAGCTGAGTAATAACTAAGTCAGAATCCATCATTCTGTTACAACTTATTTGTTATTTACATTCTATTTTTGTTAGAATTCTGTTACCATTTGTTATGTCATGAGTTTGTAATCCAACTGGCCACATGTGACAGAGAATTTAAATTGTAACTAACTACCATTACCCTATAAATACAATGGGGAATGGTAATTGAGGGATCTATCTATCTATTTTTATTAGAAATGCAAATCCACTATCGTATCAGAGAATGGTTTATTACAAATATTACTCAAATTGTGAGTAATTGTTCTGTCCTCTGTGTAACCCCACACCAATTGGTATCAGAGCATACTGAAGGGTGGATGGTTAAAACTCGTCAAGCCGAATCCATGGAGGAATCTGTCAAAAAATTGCTCAAAGATCAGGAAGAAAGGCTGCTCAAAACCTTAACTGAATTGTTTAAACAACAACAAACCACATTAGACAGTTATGAAGCAACCTTGGGTGACCTGCAAAAGAAAATGTGTGACGTCAATACTACAGATCAAATGCAATTTGGAAGCCTGGGTGACACTTACAGCACTGGTACTTCCCCGAGTGGCTCACGGTTGGACAAAGCCAAGGCTGTTGCGCATGATCCTATAGCTATGGAGGTAACATCTCAACAATTACACTCACTAGCTAATCGTTTAGGGTTTCCTAGTTTTTCTGGCAAAGATTTGAAATCTTGGTTAATTAAAGCAGAGCATTTCTTTGAATTGGACCTTACACCTAATCCATTACGGGTTAAAGTAGTTGCAATGCATTTAGAAGGCTTAGCTTTACACTGGTACCATTCTTTTGTCCAAAACTGGGTTTCTTTTAATCCTATTACTTGGGAGGACCTTATGATAGGGTTACAACACAGATTTGGTTCGACAACATTTGATGATCCTATGGCTGCCCTTAAGGAGTTAGTTCAACATGGAATGTAGAAGAGTATTGGGTGGAATTCGAATATCTTGTAACTCTAGTTCCCTTGCATGAAAATCACATAATTTGTTGTTTCCTAAGCGGTCTCGGACCAGAGATCCAGTACCCTGTACGAATGTTTCAGCCACAAACCCTCTTACATGCATTTACATTAGCCAAACTACAAGAAACCACATTAAATGCTACCACACACCCTCTTAGACTATACCTTGTTCCCCAGCCTACAGTTTTCACCAACAACCATTCTAATTAGAATTCAAACACTAAAACATTGACTTATCCAAAAGCCCAACCCAATTCTTACTTACAAAACACTAAACCAACCAATACCAAAACCACTTTCACCAAACACACTAACCTAAATCAACCACCCTTCACTACTCAGAACCGCACCACCCGCCGCTTAACTCCTGAAGAAATTGATGAGAAAAGAAGGAAACGTCAATGCTTCTGGTGTGATGAGGCATTTGGTCCTGGACATAAGTGTAAGAACAAGGTCTTTAAGAAGTTGATAATAGAGGAAGTGGATGAAGGCATGGAGGAAACAGCAGAATAAGAGGATGTAATACCACTAGAAGAGGAGCTGTCAAAGTTATTTTTATGTGCAATTAACCAAGTGCAAGAGCTTGAGATGATGAGATTCAAAGCTTTTTATAAGCGGAGGGGATTGGGAGTTTTTGTTGATTCGGGTAGCTCTTTAAATTTCTTAGATGAAAGGATTTCTAAGGGGTTATCTTACAAGGTGGAACATGCCAAGTCGGCTAAGGTATCATTAGTTGATGGTACTCCAATGTTTACCAAAGGCTATATACCGCGATTCAAGTTGGAAATGCAGGGCATCTTGTTTGAAGTTGATGTACATATTTTACCTTTGGATGGTGAGGATATGGTGTTGGGTATGCCTTGGTTGAGGATGTTAGGCAGTATTAATTGGAACTTCTGTGAATTAACAATGGAATTCACTTACAACAATCAGCCATGTAAACTAAAAGGGGTAACAGATACTGTTAAACCACTGGATGCTAAAGGGTTGGTGAAACTGATAAAAAAAGATTCACTGGAAGTAGAGGTCCAATGCTGGTTAATTTCTAGTGTCAGAGTGGAAAAGGAGGAAACCAGTAATCATAAAATACCTCCCTGTTTGTTGGAACTCCTTGAAGAATTTCATGATCTCTTTGAGGCACCCACTTCATTGCCACCTCCTAGGGGTCATGAGCACCTAATCCACCTACAGGAAGGCACTCAACCAATCAACTTACGACCCTACAGATACTCAGCTGCCCAGAAAAAATGTGTTAGAAGCCATGGTACAAGAAATGTTGGAACAAGGTACAATCAGGCCCAGTCACAGCCCCTTTTCCTCTCCGATGGTGTTGGTCAAGAAAAAGGACAACACATGGAAGATGTGTGTAGACTGTCGTGAACTCAACAAATTTACCATAAAGAACAGGTACCCAATTCCTTTGATTGAAGATTTATTTGATGAGTTGTTTGGGGCTAGTTATTTCAGCAAACTAGATTTACGGTCAGGATATCATCAAATATTGATGAATCCTACTGATATCTACAAAACAGCCTTTAAAACTCATGAAGGACATTATGAGTTCACTGTTATGCCTTTTGGCCTAACTAATGCTCCTTCCACCTTTCAAGGACTAATGAATGATCTTTTTAGGCCTTATCTCAGGAAATTCATGCTAGTATTTTTTGATGATATACTAGTTTACAGTAAGGAATTGGATGAGCATGCTAAACACCTAAGACTTGTGATAGGGGTGCTAAGGAAGGAAAAATTATATCTGAAACAAAGTAAATGTGTTTTTGGAGCCATACATATTGAATACCTAGGGAACATCATTTGCAAACAAGGAGTGACCACAGACCCTAGGAAGATGGAAGCTGTTCACAATTGGCCACGACCCTTAAATGTCAAACAGCTAAGAGGATTCTTAGGCCTCGCTGGGTACTATAGGAGGTTTATTCAAGGTTATGGTGTTCAGACTAAACCCATAACTCAATTGTTAAAAAAGAAGGATTTGAGTGGAATCCAGAAGCTAACAGATCTTTTGAACTGGTGAAGAAGGCACTCATACAAACACCAGTTCTAAGACTGCCTGATTTCTCCAAAACCTTCATCATTGAAACTAATGCTAGTGATGAAGGTGTAGGAGCGGTACTCATGCAAGACAGACACCCCTTAGCCTTCTTAAGTAAGGCACTGGGAGTAAGACAGAAGGGACTGTCCATTTATGAAAAAGAGATGTTGGCTATAGTGCAAGCAGTGGACAGATAGAGTCATTACTTAATTGGCAGGCACTTTATTATCAAGACGGACCATCAAAGTTTAAAGTACTTGCTAGAACAACGGATCACCACAGCTAGTCAGCACAATTGGTTGACTAAACTACTCGGCCTTGACTATGAAATCCAATATAAAAGTGGTCAAACTAATTTAGCTGCTGATGCCTTATCTCGTGTAGTTTTTGCAGGATTGAAGACACTCACCTATGTTTCTAACCTTTCCACAGAAATTCTGGACTCTATCCAAGAAAGTATCAGTATGAATGAATTCTACCGGAATATAATGGAACAATTACAGCAAGGAAAACAAGTCCAGAATTACACCTGGGAAGGAGATTTGCTAAGAAGAAATGGTAAGGTGGTTGTGGGTCCTAATTGGGACCTACGAAGGAAGCTACTATCACTCTACCATGAAGGATTAGCTGGTGAGCATGCAGGTTCTCAAGCCACCTTTAAAAGGCTGCATTCAACTTATTATTAGCCTGGGATGGAGAAGGATGTTAGACAATTTGTTAGGGAGTGTGGTATCTGTCAAAGGCATAAGTATGAAAACATAGCCACCCCTGGGCTATTGCAACCTCTACCCATTCCTAGTGGATGCTGGACAGATGTTTCCATGGATTTTATTAAGGGTTTACCAAGTTCATATGGGAAGGACGTCATCATGGCGGTAGTGGATAGGCTGAGTAAATATGCGCACTTCATGAGCTTAACCCACCCTTACACAGCTCCACAAGTGGCTATGCTATACTTGGGAAATGTATTCAAGTTGCATGGATTACCTAACTCTATAATAAGCGATAAAGACTCGATATTCATAAGCAACTTCTGGAATGAATTCTTCAAATTACAAGGAGTGGAACTTAAACTCTCTTCAGCCTACCACCCACAAACGGATGGACAGACTGAAGCTGTGAACAAATGCTTGGAGTCTTATTTGAGGTGTGTGTCTAGTGAAACACCTAAGAAATGGAGTGAATACCTAGCTTTAGCAGAATGGTGGTATAACACCAATTACCACTCTAGAGCTGAGACAACTCCCTTCGAAATCGTGTACGGCTACCCACCACCACTTCATTTACCTTACATTCCTGGAGACTCTAGGAATAACTTGGTGGACCACATGCTGACCGACAGAGAGACTCAGATCCAGACTCTACAGTTTCATTTACACAAGTCACAAGAGAGGATGAAACTCCTAGCTGACAAACAAAGAACCGAGAGGACATTTCTTATAGGGGACCTAGTTCTCGTTAAGCTACAACCCTATCGTCAACATAGCATCAAAAAACACAGAAGTAACAAACTCAGTCCTAAATACTATGGTCCATTTAAAATTGTGGACAAGATTGGGGAAGTGGCTTACCGATTGGATCTCCCTCCGAACTCTACCATCCACCCTACATTCCACGTTTCTCAGCTGAAGCGCTTCGTTCCTGGATGTCACTCCACCACCGCAGATCTACCAAATCTACACGTCATCGAGGCATGGGAACCAGAAGCTGTACTGGATAGGCGCATCGTCAAGCGAGGACCTGCAGCAGAAAAATTAATATTGGTTAAATGGAAACACAAACCAGAAAGTGAATCAACATGCTAATTCTATTCGGACTTATCTCTACGGTTTAAAGACCAACCCTTGTGGACAAGGGTTCTTGAAGGGAGGGACAATGTTGTGAGGAGCTTAAAGGAAGTGACGAACGGGTTAGGGTTATCCTTGAAGAGCATGCAAACAGAAGAAGCTTACTTGGAACATATGACTTTAGGAAAGAAAGGAAAACTGTCGGAGGAAGAAACATGTAACATGGGCCGAGTAAAAATAGTATGGGCCGAACAGTTAAGAAAGGGGAGGGGCCGATCCACGAGCTCAAGTAATACCAGTCCATGAGCTGAGTAATAACTAAGTCAGAATCCATCATTCTGTTACAATTTATTTGTTATTTACATTCTGTTTTTGTTAGAATTCTGTTACAATTTGTTATGTCATGAGTCTGTAAGCCAACTGGCCACATGTGATAGAGAATCTAAATTGTAACTAACTACCATTACCCTATAAATACAATGGGGAATGGTAATTGAGGGATCTATCTATCTATTTTATCAGAAATACAAATCCACTCTCATATCAGAGAATGGTTTATTACAAATATTACTTAAATTGTGAGTAATTGTTTTGTCCTCTGTGTAACCCCACACCAAATATCTAACTCCAAGGAATAGGAAATTTATAAGTATCGCACAAAGGACAATGATATATAGTAATTTGCATAGTAACTATAAAGATATTGAAGAAATAGGATAAAAGTTTGCGAAAATAATATAATAAGGTTCATGGGACGATATGGCTTTAAATTTTATGTTTATTTCTCATCTTTTCATAATAAGTATAATTGTTAAAATATTAGATACCATAGCTAATATAACAGATTTGTTAATAAATCCTATAGAGCATTTGATGTTTAAAGATTATGACGCTTAGGTATATAGAATACATCAAAAGACATAAGACAGCAGTTGAAGGCTATAAGAGATTTGTAGAATACGTAACAAGAGACATATAAAGGTTGGAAAAGGAAAAAGGAAAGTTAGAAATATAAATAAAGAGGACCATATGCCCAGGTGACTCCATAAATTCTGCACAAATAAGATACAGGCATATAGAGGAAGTAATCATTAAAGAAACATAGAAATAATCTATTATGAAGGATTAATGGGATATTATGATAAATAGTATGATGGTATAATGCATGATGATGTTAAGTATATAAGAGAAAAGAGATCGAGAATAAAAAGGTTAAATAAATATATAAAAGAAAGAGAAAATGAATTAGACTATTGGAAGATAGACATAAGAAAGATTGAAAATACATTAGAAAAAGGGAAATATCAAACAGATCATGAAAGAAAGGACTTTTAAAGAATCATAAAACAACTCTTTAGACAATAGACTAAATAGAAAGAGATATAGAAATAGTAAGCCAAGGATAAATTATTATGAGGATTTAATAATAAGTATGACAGGATGAGCACAAGGTTTGACAAGATCATAGTGAGCAGCAGTTATGATAAAAAACTTTATGATTTCCTACAAGCAGTAGATAATTTAGAAATTTTAAGTGCACAAAAGGTTGAAGGTTATATTCAAGAGTTAGGTTTAGGAATAGAATTAAATCTTATAGATTTAAGTAAAAAGGTTAAGGAAGTAGGTGAAGAGTTCATAGATATCCACAGGTTTTTAGCAAAAGACAGGCTTTGTATTTATCTAAAGAAGTGTTTTGGAAAATATCTTTCAGATCTGAAAAATAAAGAAGACATAAATGGATTAGGAGAGCAATTGAGTCAATTTAGGTTAATAGATCCTTAGATATTACTTGGCACAAAACTTCATGATTAAGAAATTTGATTGGTTGAATTTAGAAATTAATGAGCATAATAGGATATAGGTAGAAGATAATAGTTTATCTCATCTTTGTTATTTTAAGCATTCACCTCATTTGTTGCATTCAGACCACAAGTAGTTAAATAGCATCATAGATTTAAGTATACCTTTTACCATAATTGTTCACAAAGACTTAAACACTTTATATAAGGCTTACAACCGTCTAAGAGAATGGATGACAAGGAAAGATAAACAAGTAAAGAAGATCATAGAAAGGATAGACCATATACAACAAACACGGGTTGATATAGAAAAGAAATTGAGACAAATATGGCATATAAAGGCTATCACGCAAGTACAAAAGGAAGAAATAAGAAATAATTAACAAATAGTAATAAAGGAATTAAGAAAAGAAGATAAAAGTTTAGTGAGTTAGGAAAAGGTATAGAAGGAATGGTATAAGAAATAAATAAGACATTCTTAAGATGACTAGTCATGATGGACTAGATGCATATAAGGATTACATATCTGCCTTAGAAGATAAAAGAAAATTTGCACAATTACATTCAGGGTTTAGTGGAAACGTAGAACCAGTAAATGATATTATAAGGGCAACAATTAGGCAAAATAATACAATTATAGGATTATTAATTAGGCTTCATCAAAAAATCAATAATTTAAGTTATAGCCTAGAAAACTTAAATATAGAAGTTTTGAAAGGAAAAGGCATAGAAGGAAACAGTTATCAAAACGAATTTGACAAAATAATAAATAGACTTGAAAGGTTACTAGTTGAAAGAAAAATAAATAGAACCCATGCTTATTTTATGAAAGGAGAGTGGAAGTTTTTTTCAAAATAAACATGTTTCAAGAACCACAATAAAGTAAGGTTATGGAAGAGAGTGAAGAAAGGAATAACAGATATAACAGAAAAGATAATGCAAGGTTCTTAAATAGCTTTTGGCCATTTATAGGAGAATCACATCTTTTACAATCCCTAAGGCCTAGTACAAGTTTTGTAGAAACAACCTCCGAGTAGGAATACTAGATAGGATAAATATTGAAAGAAGGAAACAAGGAGATCATATGATACGATTAGAAAATACAGTAGATATGGATATGGATATAGAAATTTATTCAAACCATACTATTACTCTTTTAAATCCCACAAGGTTATACCAAACAGAAATATTAAGTCAGAGAACGGGATTGTTTAGGTCAAATAGAGAAGAAAGGATTTAAGTTACAAAAGAACCATTAAAACTAAGGTTGGTCAGAAAGGAATCATTAAGACAACAAAAAAAGTCAGACAAAACTTTAATGCACCTCGAACTAATAGTTATAGGAATTAGAAAACTAACAAGAGAAAATGTAAGAGGAAATGTTTTAGTATTGTTAATGGATAAATCATGGAAAGGTGATGTAAGAATAGTTATATTTGCAACCATAGAAGTAGATGTAAACAAGGAAAAAGAATTGTTTCATTATGCACCTAATTTTATGGTATCTAAAAACAATCTTAATAATATCCAAATTAGGCTTTAAAATAAAGGATATGAGGATCACATAGGTAAAATTTTGCTTATAAATATTAACTTTATTTGTAAAACAACAAATAATAGTGAAATATGTTATAACCTTGATATAAAAGGAATTATAGATGTAATGTCGACAAAATGAATAAATATGACGAGCCTATGGAAATAGACCCATTATCTTTAAAATGTGAAGAATGGAATGTAAATAAAAATGTGATAAATGAAACACAAAGAGTTCCTACAAGAAGCATGATGTATCCAAACCCAGATGACACATATTCTTTGAGATTTAGATCTTAAGAAAATAGACCAAGAACCCCATAATACATGGATAGTGCATCATAAAATTTTAATCAAACCTTAAAACAAATGGAAATATTAGGAATAGTGAATGTGATAGATAAGATAAATATTTTAGGATGGAAAGGAGATAAGACTTCAGCCTCTAGTTGTGTTGATGACACAAAAAGGAAGATAAAGGAAATGCAAAAGTATCTTGATGATATATATAATTCTTATGCACATGAGATAAATGGTAATCGATGGAGTTTTAAAAAGGAAAAAGACGATACAAATAATGGAGAATCATTAAGACTAATCCAATATTGGGAATGTGCCTTTTTTATAGGACATGTATAAGACCCTATTCCATGTGAAATATGGATAAAAGAAAAAGGAATTTTATGAGAAATGCAAGAAGTAAGGTTTAAAAAGGAAACAAAACAATGAGATGTTTATTGTTTTAAAAAGGAAAATAAAGATAAGGAAATCTTTTTATACTTAGAAAATGAAATTCTACAACAAAGCAAAATTTTGAGTTTAAGTAAGATTTTGAATAAGAAATAGGTTCACAAGGAGAAATTGAGACCATAAGAGAATAAATGCATATGTCCGAAAATGTTATGATGGATAACAGTGAAGATACAGGGTCAAATGCACCTCTCTGCATAGTAACACATAGAGGACAGGACACGTTGGAAGGAATCCCAAGCATAATACCTTATACCTAATATGTTAAAAGCGAACCAGGTGATAGAATGCATCAAGGAAAAATGATGCCATTTGAGACATAGACAAAAAGAACTTGATAGATAATGGAAGAATGCTAAATATAAGCACGCATGATTCGCAAAGTTTAGGGCCTTTAGTTGACAATTGGACATAAATGGTTGTCAGGGCATGAAGAGATAGTCCCCTAACAGAAGACATGGATCAGATATATCTATATTGAGAATCATTCTTAAGAGAGATTGCAAGAGCAATGTGGGAGTCACATAAGAAAATTTTTCTATAACATGTAGCCACGGATAAAGTTTTAGGGACAAATCCATATAATCTTTGTAATAAGATAAGAGTGGTATTAACAAGTGAAGCACCGCAAAATGGTGGAATGGTTTAACAAAGGGATGCTATAAGGAACTTAAAGCAAGTATAAATAAAGGATTGATATTTTGTTTAAAAAATTATATACGATAATTTTTCTATAATTGCACTATTTTTGGATGCTATTATGAAAGGTTGATGGCAAATAAGTTATTTCTACAGTTACCATGACCATTAGGAGCAGATGTGTATAAAGAATGGAAGCAAAAGATTGAACCAACATTAAGAGAAGAGTTGAATAACTTAAGAACAAGAATAAAGTTTTTGGTAGACAAGTTGATAAAAAAGTGTACAACTTTACAAATAAATACAATAACAATAAGGGTAAGTATAATTATCTCATAATTTAATTATTTATGATTTATAATCAATTTCACATACTTGCAGCATTTACATAAATTAGATGTAAAATAAAGATACAAATAAAACTAATCAACACAAAATTGCTATGGAAAGTTTGGAAAAACTCATTAAGGAGAATGATCTTATTTGTAGCTTTCCATCTTGGAATAAATCCCGCTTACGAAGCATGAATGATGTTATCTAGATATGGACGAATTCAATTGACAAGTACTTTGACAACTATATGGTAAATAGTTTGGAAAAGATTAATAGAACGGAATTGGTGTACTTGATTGGCACCATTACGTTTTGGGATTAAAATTAATTGTGTTTGGCTAATTTTAGGGGGAATTTGATGAGTCCGAAAAATCACATGCACTTAATGCTTTATTGAACCACTTATGACATCCCAAAATTTCTTGTAATTCATGCTTTTTTGGGGATTCCCAAGAACCTATAGTGGACAAGGCACTGCAAATTTCTTGGCTAGTAATTGGATTACTTAGAGTGGTGACTTGCTCCTTTATTAAACCACCTCTCCAATTCAAGGGACAAGGGTTGGCAATAGGGATTTGTATTTTGGAAGAAGTGAAAATATTTTCAAAATAGGAACACAAATTTAGCCGATGAGAGGCTTATCATAAATCCAATCTCCTACAATATTTTTGATAGTTAGAATATGATTTTTGGATCTTACAAATGCATATGTAGAAATAGAACACGGTATATATAAGTAGAAGTCAACACGAGTAGGAGCTAACTCGTGAGCCAGCTTCAACAGGCATAACCTGTCGGCGTGGCACGTTCGTAGGTGTCATAAAATTATTGAACGACCCAGCAGGAGGCCGGATCATTGGCAGTACAAGACCGCCAACCAAGCAACCCACCGGGTTAAGTTGGCATGAACAAGTTAAAAAGAACAAAAAATAGAAGCTTAGCTAGAAAGAGAAGAACAAGGAGAACGAAGAAGAGGAAGAAAGAAGAAGGAGAGGAGAAGAAGAAAGAGAGGAGGAGGAAGAGAAGAAGAGGTAGGGAGGGAGGGAAGTGATTTGTGGTCAATCGAGTGTATGTGTGTTACTGTTTGTGTGTGATATGCTTGTAGATTGTGGACTATGTGTGTTACTGTTTGTGTGTGTGTATTTGAAATGTGTATGTGTCTATTAGTTGAAATGTGATGCGTGTGTGTGTGCGCATGTTAGTGATTGACGCTTTGTGGGAGGGAGAGAGAGCGCTTAATGCAAGGAGAAAGAAAATTGTGTAAAGGAGGAAAAAAATTTTTGCACACAAGTTAAAGGTCCTCGAGCCGGCCTGATCTGCTGGTTTAAACTGGCTCGGCATGGCCCTTAACAGCTACGAGCCGATTTCAGTTCAAGGTTCAACCAACCTATGAACTGATAGTTCAGGGCCGGTTTGAATCAGTGTTGACCTCTAATATCAGGATAGAATAATCTAAAAATGTCTTAATTTCGATATCCTATCCAAATTTATGTGTTTTTCTATATATTTTATATGGATAAAAATGGCATAAATTAATATCGATTCAAGAGAACGAAGCCTAACCTAATACCATTTCGTTGCAATTTTGCTCAAATCCGAATGCAAACTGGGCCGACATTCTAATGTAAAGCATCTATTTGGGTCAATTATGCTGCTTTTCTGTTAATGGGAAGTGCATATATGAGGTAGTGAAGGGTCCAGCTACGATATATCATGAGTTTGCTCACCGAGCCCCGGTTGGGGTGGGGAGAATCCACTCGGGTCAGTAACGGATAGGCCTGATAGATGTATTAGATCATGGCCCATCAGAGGCAGGCCCAAATTGAAGGTGCGAGGGAATTATTGCATTTCATCTAGAGTTTCTATTCCAATTTGGTTTAGTGGAATACAATCACGAATCATGAGTCTGTCTTTTATTATTGTAAAATAGATTTATAAAAATTCTACCATAAGAATTGTTTTTTCTATCTAATATGAAATAAATAAAAAAAAATCACATTTCATCCCTTACTAGAAAATTGCTATTCCTCATAAATTACGATTTTTTTTTTATTAAAAGTACAAGATACCCCTAATAGGAATGACTGGTTTTTTCCAGTCTTATTCCATAGCAAATCAAACTAACATTGTTACCTTATTATTTGAGTGGGTTCAGTTGTTTTCCATGTTTGGTTATGGGCTTTACTTCTATTTGAATGAACTTTTCTTTTTGGAGTTCAACGTAACTTATCGTATATGCGATATGTTGTTATATTAATTTATGATTGGAGATGTTATTTGTGATATTAATATATTTTTTAGCCTCGCCTCCCAACCCAAAAAATCCCTCGTTTGTAAAATAAAAACATCGTGATTATAACAATAAATTTGGAAAAGGATTTGGTGTTCTTTGATACTAGGATTGAATTAAAATTAGGTTATCTTTATTTCGTTATTGAATTCATAGTTCATATTAATGAAAATGCTAATTAAATATTCATTACAAGCATATAGTGAATTTGAATTAGTGATAACATATGTAATTTAGGAGGAGACTTGATAGGTTTCAATCCATATTGAATCAGAACAGGATTATATCAATTTGATTAATAAAAATTGTCTTATTAGCAAACTGAGGGAAGTAATTTTTTTCTTTTCTTTTTTTCTTTCCCAAGGAGGGAAGTAACTTTTTTTGGCTCTTACAATCGGCCCAGGAGGGGAAGGATTGAACCTAAGATCTCTTATATGAGATATTAGACGTCGGCACGGGGCGATTTCGAACCGCAAACCATTTCGAACCGTCATCGACGGTTCCTTATCCAAAAACCGTCTCGTCGGGGGATGGTTCCGAACCGCCTAAGGACCCGTCAGAACTGGCGGTCCAAGCAGTTAGGCGTGACGGAACCGACAGTTCGGACTCAACATATATTTAAATTATTAAAAAAAAAAAACACATGCGCACAGCAGACCGCATGAATTGCGGGAGAGAAAGGGTGTGCGGGCGCCGGGGGAGGGGGGGTGGGGGGTATGGGCCGGCAAAAAAAAAAAGGTTCGTGTTGAACCAGAATCAGCAGAACTGGCGGTTCCGTGGAACCGTGAACCGCTCCAACTCTAGTGGTTTCAGTTCGGGTTCGGGTCCGGAACAGACCCAAACCATGCCGATGTCTATGAGATATCAAGAAAAATACCACTAGGATACTGGTGAGAAGGGAAGTACTTTAATAACACAATAATAACGACCTGCGAGAGAACTAAGAGCCCTGTTCAATTTATTCTTAAATTTTTAATAACTCAAGTATGTAACTTTGTAATAAAAATCAATATATTATATTGAAATATATCAGTATTTGAAGGTAAATTTAAATAATAATATAAAACAAAGAAAATATCAATATTTCACAAAATGGATAAATAAAGAACTAACGTTCTAAATGTTTTTTTTTTTAAAAGAGAGATTAACATTATATAAAATGATGTAAATGTTAATATTATTTTTAAATTATTAAAACATTATTTTTTATTTGTCTTAATTTATAAAACATTAATTTTCTTTTTTAATCACTAAAAATATCAATTTTGAACTTACCACAAAAAGTTAATATTTTTATGGTATAATTTTTGCAAATAAAATTATCATTAACTCAATATGAAGTTGAATTCGCTGGCTTTATCATAAATTTGTACTGGATTGGTTTCGATTTTAATTTATTAATTAAACAATTTTTATCTATAAGATTATCTTAGGTCTTAGGTTATTACGTAAACCAAATTTGAATTTATTAAAACAAAATTAGGTCATTGAGACTGGTCAATAAAGTCTATAAAATCCTCATAAGAAGACATTTCACTAAAACATATTCTACAATAAAAACTAAACCTATCTAAATAAAAAAATTATTAGAATTTTAATAATAAATGCCATTGATAGTATGTGATTGGTAGATAGAACTAGGACTGCAATTAGGCACACCATTATAAGGTTCCTGATTTGCTCGATTTGCTAAAAATCCTATAGTAACCTTATATGGTTTTAAGGTCGGGTTTGGATCTTATAAGATATCTGACAACCTAGTACTATATATTAAAAAAAGAAATTCATAAAGGAACCATTAGAAATTTTGAAAGATATAGGTATTAGGACCATTGAGAGTTATGGGGTAGATTTTATTTCAAACTCATAAATTTATTATTTTTCAAAATTATAAGTTTATACTCATATGATCATAAAGAGTACTATCCACCAATATTTGATCAACCATAATATTGGTATGTGAATAATTTATTAATATCCTCATTTGAATATTTTTATTTTTTGAATTTGTAATATTGCAGCTCTAAGCGTAACTAGAAAAATCTATTTGAATTTTATGGTAATATTGGAAAATGGGGGATAAACATAAATATAATCATAATATGAGCAAAAATGTTTCACATAAACACAACACAACACATTTACTAAAATAATAAATTTATTGTAATATAATACTTATCATAAATTAGTATAATCATCATCTATTTATAAATTGTCTTAATATCATACCAACACTACCATTCAACTCTATGAAAGGATATTATATAAAATATCTGCAAACAAAACATATAGGTAAACAATTAAAACTATATATATATATATTATATATATCTAGAAAAAGTATTACTAATGAGAGGGCATAAATGTAACATTTAAAAAATATATATTAATATAATAAATTCAGTATTTTACAACGGTTTCTCTTAAAATATTATCAAATTTGAAAATAGGTATGATTATAGAGTTATAAGGTCGAGTTATGGGTTTTAAAATAAACCTGTAGGACGGGTTTAGATATAATATGAAATATCTAAAAGGTTATAGGGTCGGATTTAGTAAACCCTATAGGATATCGGATTAGGTTTTGGGTTCATATGATATGATTGAAACCTGACCCAGTTACATCTCTAGGTAGAATTCATTAATTAATGGGAAAATAACTTAAGCTTCTATAATCTATAGGTTGTTTTCCTAAAAATAAGTTATAAATTAATGAAAAAATGACTTACACATCCATAAATCATAAGTTGTTTTCTTAAAAGTAAGCTATGAATAAGTTTCTATTTTTCAAAATGAGGAAAAATGTTTTCCAATAATTGACCCACTTTTTTTTTTTCAAACAAACATAAAAAATAAAAAAAATATATTTAAAAAAATATTTTTATAAAAACAAATAGTGGCTGGTGCTCGTCTAATGTCAGAGATCACCATACTAACTACTACTGCATCTCTATCTCTCTCTATCCAATCACCATGCTTAAAGCTAGTTATTCATTAATTTCCTCATGGCATTAGTATATAAAATACTTGGAATTTCAAATAGATGAACTATATAAAGTCCAGCATACTAAATGCTACAAAGAATTTTAAAATTCAGATGCAGCACAATCATAAATCACAACTAGCAATCATAGCTCTTGTTTAATCATCTTTTATCAGCCAATTAACAAGCATAGTATTGGCAATCTGACATCCCCATACCAAAGTAAACCATTAATCTTTTCACTACTTCTACATCCAATAAACTATTAACTTTTCTACTATTTTAACATGCAATTGCATTTTAGGATATATAAGAAAGTAGGGATTTAGAAATAAAATTTTTATCTTTAAAAGTTAAAAAAAAAAAAAGATTTTTGCTTTCCTTAAGCTCCTATTTTTGCTTTCCTTAAGCTCCTACAAGTTGGAGAAAACTTGGCAAAAACATCACCTCAGCATTCCTCTATTTTCCACTATTCTGGTTTTATTGGAGTTCTTAAATCTTACATAAGCATTAAGAGTTAACTTAAACATGATCAAGTTCGTTTTTTAAGTAATTTCGCATGCAATTTAACATAATGCATATGCAAATAAAATAGGCGAAACTAGGATATACATCCTACGACAGTGACGGATCTCTGACAGATCCGGCATGGGGGTATTGGGGCAGCTATCCCTTCTAATTTCTTATTTTTCATAAATATACATTATGCATGTAAAAAATTGCTCCACTGGTTAAGCTTTAATATGATATATATTTTTCATTGTGATATTATTTATTTATGAATGCATTGCCCTCTTTGAGTAGTGCTTTTTTTTTTTCCCTCTGCTTTTTTGGGATCCGCCACTTTCATTCAATTATTTGTGCTTAGTCAAATGGAAAACATTAGTTAAGAAAAAGCTGTTTCGTTATTTCTTATTAATTTCAAAGCACAAACGCCCTCTGAAAATTTTAAATACTCGTTACATGATTCATGATAAGACTCGTGTTGACTAATCGAATTGGGAAACGACTAAATATCACAAAAGTCGTCCAATCCTGAAACCCAAAAAAACTCCACTCTTGACTGTACCTATATTTCCTTTGCGACGAAGGAGACATCAGGATAAGGTTTAAAAGTGAATATCATGTTGTCGTCATAATATTTTTCCTTAAAAAATTAAATTAGTATTACCTGGACATGGCCGGACATGCAATGATAATCCAGCTAAACAATATTCCGGCAACGAAAGTCCTAACAGGTCGCTTACTTTCCCTAATAAAAGAAGAGAAGGATGGAATTCTAATTTAATTAGAATATAATAGGATTATAATGATTATTATAATGTTTATTTAGTATAAAAAGTAAAATAAGTAATTATTAAAATAAAAATAAAATATCTAGAATGTCTATTATATTTATTATAAAGAGAGAAAATAATTGTATAAATGATATTTTTACGTAATTTTGACGAAGTTTAAAAATATACCATGATAATTCGTGTGGAAATATGAATTATTATTCATCATTTTATGTGATAGTAATTAATTATAAATCATCATTCTCCTTAAGTGAGCAATATAATGATAGTTTTACGTTGAACAATGAAAAAATAAATAGCTATCCATATCAAGTAAACGGAAGGTAAATATTCTTCTTCGTTTAAATGGTTTGGCTTTCATTCAAATCTCTTATCTGTTGCAACTCTCTACACACCTTTATCGCTTTAATTTCAACATTTGAAATATAAACCGCTCAAAAAAGTGAGAAAAGCTTGCTCATGACAATGAAACCACGCCTTTAGCCTTTATCTTTACACACACACAAACCCCACCATATCCCTCTGTTTTAAAAATAAATTCATCGGGATATTCCATCTTGTATGTGTCTATATATATATATATAATATGTAAACATTAATAAAACTTTAATCTATATAATGTATATAAAACATAAGTAGTAATTATATTCAAAAAAATTCCATTCCAACACCATATGTATCAAAATTATATTAACACGCACACACACACACACACCATATATCTTATAATTTCGAATTAATTTTCTTTTTCCCATCGGTTTCATTTTCTACTTCTTCATGTGGTGCTATGGAAATCCTTCAAAAGTAGAGACGTGACCTAACCTAACCGTCTTCTTTGAATCAAGATGTACTTTTGGTTTATTTATTCATCTCTCATGTATTAATCAAATCCAAAAGATCAACTTTACTTTAAAGATAAGAAATAGAAATAGCAACGTAATTATTATTGGATCTCTCACTTAAATTTTGTTTGATCTCTTTTTTCAACGTCGTGCTTTGGCCCCCCCAATATCCTTCTATGATGAGATGTTCTTTGGTTTTTGCATGCATGCCTTTACCCTTTTCAAGCTACAGTGCTGGCACTATTGGATTAGTAATTTCTATTCCACATGATTATTCGGTCCATGATCATTGCACTATGTTAGCCTTCTTCGTTGGTGTGAAGGAATAATTAGAAGAAATAAAACAGCCTTATACGCCAATGATATTATAGTTTAATAGCATCTCTCCTGATCTTTTAAATAAGATATATCAAGTTTTAATCATTCATTTCTCATTTTAATAATGAAAAAAAAAAAACAGTTTTATCCTTGAGATTTTTTTTTTACCTTTTAGATTCCTTAATGGATGTCTGTTGGGAAGGCTCTAAGAGTTAAATAAAGAAAAAAAAAAAATCAAGTGACTTAAAACCTATAATATACTTTGAAAAATAATAGGTACATAGAAAAGAGAGAGAAAGAGAAAGAGAAAGAGAAAGAGAGAAAGAATTATTCATCTAGTTTCTTAATAAATATCTCTACAATATCCATTAATATGTTCCAATTTTTTATTATATATAATTCTATCATTAAGTCTCACAATTCCCACTATTTGCTGTAAGGATTTAAATTTACTATCAGTTAATTATCTGCAGTTATAGTAAATTATTTGCTTCTTCACCATAAGATATTGTCAATTTCCACGTGTTCTCCTTAAACAAAGTTACTATTCTTAGGATTACCATGACACAATTCTAAAAAACCTCTGGTGAAAAATGAGATCTACTAACATCAAGATGATCGTTGGATCACTAAAAAGCTGACAAAGACTACATACAAATGAGATCATATAAATATATGTGTGTAACATGTATATTTTATAGACTAAGACTTAAAATGATACATATCTATATGGTAAAAGGTTTGGTTTGCTTAAATGGTATTATCTCTCTCTGATAAAAACTTTATGTTTTTTTTTTCCGTAATAACTAATGACATTAAATTCATTTATTATAAAACTATATTTAACAAAATAAATTATCACACATTGTTTATCATAAATAATAATATCATTACCCATATCACAAATGTTTCATCTTATCACATCAATTATTTGTAAATATCATCAATTATATGACTTTGGATTAATAACATTATTTTTATAATTAAGTGAACGATTATTGACTAATAATATTGGAATTTTATTTTATTATTGTTAATTAAATGAACTTCCAAAGTTATTATGAAAAAGCAATTATCAAATATCAATATTCATGTAAATTTGCTCTTTTTTTCTACTTGTAGTTTTTATTGAAGTATTTTTTTCAAACTTACTTTTGTTGAAAACAAAATTATAGATTAATAAATTGATATATGTTTTATTAAATATAGATAAAAATAGATATGCTATAGTGAAAAGATGAATAAGTATAAAAGATGGAATGGATTCACCCCTCTAGTGTTTGATTCTACATCCAGTTCTAAAATGATCCACCATCCACAAAAACCATATGAGAGAGGTGGCTATGGGTAAAAGAAATTTATACACATGTGATGAATTTTTAAAGGTATCCTATGGAGGTAGTAAAAACGCTAGGAAGAATCGTCGTTAGTTCCTATCGGAGTGCACCATACGATGTGTTGTTTTTTTTTTATTTTTCCCTATCAAATTTGGGTCTGAAGTGGTTATAAACATGTCCTAAAACTTGACCCTAAATCTTATAGAGTTTCAAAGAAAAAATAATAATAATACTCATCCCAAACCCTATAAAATAATACATTTTAGGATATTTATCGAATCAGATAAATTAGATACGCTATAAAAACACGCGGATTTGCTTCTATTGGTCCACATCATTATCTCTTTGATTTGAAAAAAAATGTTCGAGCAAAAACACCTAGAATGAATTTCTTCTTACAACCAAGCTCAATGACAAAACACATTTGACCTATCAAGTTAAAGTATTAGTCAAACAAACATCAAAACACAATTTAATTATGTATTCGATTAACCTTCATAAAAATATAAATCAATTGAAATGGACCCTAAACAATCTCAATGTACACCTATGCACTAAGAACATATTCGTAAGTGTGAACCCTTACTCCGCTTTAGAGTAAAGAAAACATCCATTCCACACTATAAAAAATAATCTAGGAACCCCCACCAACATGTGCAGAACATTTCGCAAAAAATGAACTTGCACACACCTCAAACAGTTGTAACACTTGGAATATTTTAGTCTATGGATTCCGTACACCAACAAAACCTCCAACAATTTCGTAAACATGGTGTAAGGTTTCCATAATAGTTTAAAAAAAAAAATGGTAGGTATAGTGTAGGTTTTTGAACATTTAAAACAAAAAAAGAAAAGAAAAGTGGATTCAATGTAAGTATCAACTATCAAGATACCTGTTTTGGAAAATGATGCATGCACTACGAGTTCCCAACTTTTAACAAAAATTTAGCCTCTATGTTCCTACAATTTCGTAAATAATTTGTCATCTACAAACAAAACAATTAAATATAATATAACTCACCAAATATAGATTAATTAATTGACTACTAAACCTATCACACACAACCCCAAATAACAACAATCACAAACTTGGTGTCCGCATATACTCTAAAAATTCAAATACTGGGTATAACACAATTTAATTACATATCAACTACTAATCATAAAATGTTAGTTTCCTAATTTGACTTTCTGGTTTTCTCCAAATTAATCAAAATTTACAAATTATCCAACTTGAGCTAGAGTAGAGTTATTAATAGTTAGTCCATATTGAAATTTGTTGACTAGAAAGAAACTCTGACCAACAGTCGACCAAGAGTGATTAACCAAGGGCATTGGACAAGTGTGGCTCAAATGACCTCTTGCTACCATAGCCTCCTCCTACTGAGTTGGTTGGGGTCCTTGAGCTAATCTATCTAAATTTTCAGGTGATCTTTCCTTTTTTTTTTTTTTTTTTTTGAGTTCCTATCTTTTATATTTTGATCTTAATTTTGAGGTTTTCTTTTATCTCCTCTTGATCTTATTGGTTTTCACTATTCAAACATGCTTAGATGTAATCTTTTAATTGAAACTCCTATTAGATTCGATTTTAATTTTATGATCAAATCTTATTTTCATGAAAACTCCGATTCCATAATCATCACAATCCCGTAATAACATTCCATAATATTGCAAAAGTGAGAGTTCATTACCTATAACTCGTAGATTGTGCATAATCCATTATCTAAACGAGATCCAAAATTACTAGTACCTGTCACAAACTTATTCTATAAATAATCTATATGTAAAAAGTCATAATCATTATGATAATTACTTATCCGCTAACATGTTGTGACCATTCCATTTGATGTTGGTGATTTCTTATCAATAAATATCACAAGTTTACTATCAATTTATGAAAAGAAATATAAGAGAGAGAGATTAAAGCTCATGGATCTGTCTTACCAACTCAAAGGTTTCTAAAAGGGCCTTGGGTATCAGAAGAAGTACTAACTCCATCTAAAATACCTACAAAAGGGAAAGTATGATTTGAAAAGACTTCATATAGCATAGAAGGGGGGTGAGATAAATTATCCAACTCCTGTTTTTAAATAATTTTGGGGGTATTTTGATATTATAGTATGAATATTTTATACATATAACTCCCGTTGGCCATACTTATAAGTGTTAAAACATCCACAAAAAAGACGTTTGGTAACAATGCGATCCTGTAAAGGATTTTCGAAGACCATCGATGGAAGCAAAAACAACATTTTTGCTTTACTTATCAATGAACAGTATGGTGGATCCCTTGAAAAGTACTTTTCCAATTAAATACAAATATATTTGTTTGTCTTGTTAAACAAAATGAGCATGTAAAAATATAATATTATTTACTCTTTTATTGTTAATATATGTTCTCAATGCATCTGCCGACGTATTCCTCAGAAAATAATGATGGGTACGTGAAAAACACTTCCTTTTTTTTCTTTTTACCCGTAGCCAAACTCAATCGATCCTTTTCTTTACTTCCTCACCCACCACCCAATCCACAGCCACCCCCCGCGCGCCCCCACCCCCCCCCCCCCCAAGAGGTCTTTCTCTTATAAAACTTTTTGGTTTGTCCCAAGGTCAGAAGAACTTTAGTAATTTAAAAAAAAAATTATGGGTCCCATTCTATTATTAATTTTAATCTAGTATCTTTAAGTTTTTTATTTATTCTGATAGTAGCTGAAAATTTTAAGATAAATGACTACTTTTTGAGGTCCTATTTTATTAGCACCCAACTACAATGATAAAGCAATTCAAACCGCAGGTTTTTAGCAAGCACCCTTCGTTCTACATACTCTTATAATATCAAAGTAAAAACTTTTCAGTAGCTAGCAGTTTTTCACGATTGTACATTAATCTTCAAAGATGTGAAAATTTTTCTTTTCAAAATCGAATCTAAGTTTTCGGGAAAAAATTTTGAATCTAGCAAATAATTCTTTAAATTTTTATAATTTGGTAGTTTGGCGACATGAATGATATTTACATTTTTTTAAGAAAAGAAGAAAATGAAATTAAACATTGAGGTGAATGTTTAAGTTGTCTTAAATTATATACATGTTGAAAAGCTTGATAGCGAGTTTCAAAAATGTCAAAATCTATGGGTTATTCTTATTTGTAAACTATACGAGGATTATTTGTTAATTTATTAAATCTTAGAGATTTATTTGTAATATTTCAAGTTCAAGAGTATATTCACTCCGAAATTAAGTTATAGAATTTATTTGCATATTCTCCTTGAATATATTACATGGACCACCAATCAATACATTCCATTTAGAGTGTTTGAGCTCGATCTTAGACTTTAGAAACAAGGCCTACAAAATAGAACATCATTAATTATACATCGAAGGATTGTCTAGCATGGTCAATCTGACACTCAAATTAGAATACATCCAAATATTCGAGAGATAATTAAAGAGCATAAGGCTTACTGATGTGGCATACTTGACTTCTAGGGTGCGAGAAGGGGTATTTATAAAAGACCGACTTCTATAGTTGTGAAAATTATGAAGGACATAGAGTAGTAAGGAGTTGGAAATGGTTATCGATTTCGAGGAGTTAACCCACAAATCCACATCCAACCATTCCCTCTAATGAAGCCAGTGGCAGCTATTGGGAGTGTGCCAAGTGACTTGACTTAAGGTCACAAAGTGCCTAGCTCGGAAGGCTAGTCTGTAAGTCATGGGAGATCAATACTCTTGAGAGTTCAAAATGAGATGAAATAAGATGGGCTTAAGCTTAGTGGGTCAACCGAAGCCTCAAATGGGTCAGACTAGACCTAAGAAGCCCATGTTTCATAATTGATCATAAATAATATCTGAGCTGTCATCATTAACTCCATTAACTAACATGTCAATTCCAACGAATAGGTGAGTAACACGTGACAAATCATTTGAAAAATCCTTTTTTTTAATCATTTTGTGAAATTGTCAACAAAGCAAAAAAAAAAAAAAATTAATATTATGTGGGGAAAAATAAACAAAAAAAAGTGAGGGGAGATGTGGGGGAGAGAGTAAAATAAGTGAAATGAAAATCAAATAGCCAAAGAAAGTTAAAACCACATGGTGTAGTGCAATACTAAAGGTGGGCTTCGCTTGGTGTAGATTGAGTTGGGTTTTGGTTGTGATTCAAGTTGGTGGGTTGATTATGAAGAAGCATGGTAGGGCATGATGGATTTATCATTTAAAGGAAGTTCGTGTTAATTTTGGACCAAAGATCAGCTTTTCGTAAGAATCTAGATTCTATAGAAACGGCTTTTATATCTTCATTTTTTGTGTTGGAGATAATACTTTAGAAATAGAAAAAAGGAGTTCATCTATGTTTGTCAAACTTGTGAATCTACATAGAATTGTCGGAAGTTTATAGAATTTGAACATAGAATCAAAATGTAAAAATGTTAATTTCTACAACATATGTAAAATAAAGTTGAAAAACTATAAATATACTTACAAACAATTAAAAAAATTTAATATATGTAATGGATATCTTAAATAAATTAAAGCAAGTTTTCTTTTTCATAGTAATTCTTAGTATATAATATGCATTGAAAAATGATAGGTAGAGTTAGAACTAAATTTTTCTTTATTATTTTATTTGGAAAAAGTTATAAATTGAAGGAAAATAAAATCTTTTAACTTGTTTAAGTTCTTAATTTATAAATAAAATAAATAAGCTCTCTTGTTAACTTTATCGCTAGAAGTCGAAATTGAATTATAAAGGCTATAAATGTCTAACAAGGGGAGGGAAGTAGAAACCAAATTGGAATGTGATAAAAATAGATTTAGTATCATTATAGTTGATTGGGTTAAAAAAGTGAGGTTATATTTTTTTTTTTATATTTTAGCTTATTTTACTACAATAGATGGACATGATCAGCTCGGTTAAGAATATAAGATTTTACTTGAGTTTAGGTATAAACTTGGTTAAAATCGTAAGATTTTATGAAAACCAATTTTATGCACAAATTTACAGAAGTCTCTTAAAATCATAAACTTGTAGAATCACATAAATAGAATCATGATCTTGAAAACTATAGGTTGATGTATATTTTTGAGAGGGAAAGTTTAAATGTGAGAGATTTTGTACTAATTTGATTCTCCATGATATTGTGAGACTCTTATCTATATCAAAACATATATCAATATCCTTAGATTCAAGCTTAAGACGCAAATTTATATCAATCTCTCCTCCTATGAAAACTTAGAATTTTCTTGATCTTCACTTGTTTAATTATTTGAGTGAATCATGTGGATATTTTTTAGTTAATGGCTTTATAAGATTTGTGTAACTGCAAAGATTTAGACAATTTAGATGTATGGTTTCACTTTCTATTTTACTTTCCTGTTATTCTCTTTCCTTTTCTTCCGACACCCAATTTTCACTCTCTCTTTATCAATTTTGGGTGGCGTTTTCTCACTTTTTGTATAGTAAACTGTAAATTTGTTTTTAATTAGATATTAAATTTACTAATTCAAAATTCGTTAGTTAATTGTATATTTTGGTAAAATTGAGGTAGCAAATTTATAATGATTTTTCTATTCTTTCTCTCTTTATAGAGAGAACAAATAAAACCACCACCGCTTGTAAGGTTGTTTTTTCTTTTATTTTTATTCCCTTCTATTCCCTCTCTAGATGAAATTTTAGATGAAAAAAAAAATTGAAATAATATGACCATCTTTTCCCAAAGTAAATAATATATATTTATAGATTATATATAATAAATATACATAATATGAATTGTATAGTAATATATCGAATTGATATGTATATAAATACATAATAATATAAATACATATTATATATGACAAAACTATAATAAAGAAATTGATTATATGTTTGTATATATGTATGTGTAATATATATAATAAATATATAGATTATGCATCTATATATTTATATATATAATTCATTTTTTATGAAAATATATATATGTAAGTATGGGTGTAAATGAACAAATATAATCTGTATGTTACATATATAATTACAACATATAGATTTATTATATTCAATACGTGTGTAAGCATCTGTGTATAAAAAAAAACTATAAATTAATATAATATATAATATGTGTTGCACACGAAAGGATTAAATAGAGAGGGGAATGTAAAAGCAAATGTTTAGGATTACAGCATTGTTATATTTAAGAACAAGAAGATTTAAATAACTTTCGATTGTTATTCCAAAATGACCTAATAGAAGTATAATGGTATTCCTAATTAAAATTTCAGTTTCAAATTGACAAGTTGAAGTAATTGGAATTCGAATTTAACAAAAGAATTTCAAATACAAGATTAGTAGTAATATTATTTTTAAAGTAATCTTTTGGAAAAAGAATATATATGTATATATATAAATAAAATAAATAAACCACCAACCAGGTTAAACGTTGAAAACATCAGTAATAATTTCGTTAACAGCACGCCGTTGTTTAATGAGTGTAAATAATATCATATTCGCATGTCCAAGGTGGAGTGAGATTCTTGTGTTAATTTATTTTTTAATATACCAAGAGATTCCTTATCCACCATCCAACGGTATCCGACAAAATAATTAACAAATCTTAAAACCCGCAATTAATGATTTCAGAAGTGATCTTTTTAATGACGGTTACTTACAACGTTACATCTTGTTTTCTCTAAACACATTTCAGGAGTCAAAACGTTTCAAATGGAGCAATAATTGCAGAACGTCGTATACATGGACGCATGGAAGTGAGCGGCAAAACCCATCCCGTAAGGGCACATGTGTAATGTATTTCTCGCTTGAAGATGAGGTCAAAAATACGAAGCAGCGCCACATGCAATGTTTTGTTCCACACCATGCAATGATACTTAGCCTTTACAATAGACATTTATTATGGCAAATAAATTATTTGTTGGATTGGCCGTAATAGGAAAGAAAAATCAATAATTAGAATGCACAAGATTGTCTCTTGAAATATGAGTGTATACATAATGCAATCAACTCATCCTTTGCCGATCCTGGGTTTTAAATTGGAATATTGAAATGGGGTTCACGCTCCAAAATTTAATTAATGGGTGATAATTTTGGTACATGTCTACATTTATAGGTATACTAAGATTCAATAGGAAGAAATTATATGATTATCAATTTTTCTAAATAAAAAGGGTAAATTATATATAAGGTCTTAATGTTTAGGGCAAATTCATTGAGATCTCATCATTTCGACTGATTCAAAAGAGGTCCCAACGTTTGGAGAAGTGGGTTAATTGAGGTTTCTGTTGATACTTGATAACAAGAAAATATTTAATTAAAACCCAAAAGACCCATCACTTTATAACTCGTGCCAAGTGAACTTCAATTGAACCATTTCTCAAAATGTTGAGGCCTCTTTTGAACTAGTCGGAATATTAAGACCTTAAATGAACTTATCTCCTGACGTTGAGATCTTCCGACGTAATTTACCTTAAATAAAAATTACATAAATACAAATTATACAAAAATACTTACCAAAATACTAATAAAAAATCCTGTATGATAGATGATATTTATATTAATACATAAATCCCTTATAGTACATGCAATTCATGTTTGAATCACCTTTACAAGATGTGATTCATTAGGACTAAACTTTTAATATCATTCGATAATGACTTATCTATATGAGATGCGATTCATAGGTGAATCCCATCTGCTTGGATCGACTCATTCTTATAAAGAATGAATCATGCCTTTAAGAAATGACTCGACAATGTATAACTTTTGTTGAACTGCATTTTCTTGATGCAATTCTTTTGTTAAAACTAGAATCACGTCTCCTTCATGCGATTTTGCATTAAGCTTTGCATAATTAAAATTATGCCAATTGTATTTAGGTAATTTTTTTTCCTAAGGTTTGTAGACATGAATGTCACCCAATTCAAGAGCATGTTAATATGTCATAGTTATTTAAAAAACTGTAAATCTCACATAAAGAAAACATCATAAAGTGATAAATCCCTAAGTGGCTAGTACGAGTCCAATTCAAATTCACATTACATCCATATCAACAACAAAATCTAAAGGTAAACCATATGTCTATCAACAAGTTTCTCTAAGGTAAACATACTTAGTCCAATAACAAAAGTTATCCTCTAATTATCATAGCAATTAAAGCTTCTATCATTATCCCATTCTTGTATATGGCTTTAAGTCTTCCAAATGCCTATAGTTGTAAAACAAATCGCATAGGAATGATGAAGCCTAGCACATAATTACTATAAATACACACAAATGCCATGTAACAAATCACATACAAGCTATGTCTAATGTATCAAACAGTGATTCTTCTTTTTTATTAGTCGTTATATTCATTTCAAGACTAAGAGTAACAATTTCTTGATGTAAAGGAGGTTTTTTGCAAGAAGTGTTGAGTTGTTAAAAGGCTATTTTTTTTAATCTTTTTTTTTATTAAAAATCATCTAGAACTCTCATACTATAAATTCTTTCAAACTTTTTTCTTTTGAAATTTCACCATATTTTATAAAATTTTATTGGTGCGTGGTTAGTTCACAATTGCTAAACTGTTAGGGTACATGAGTATAGTTATTGGTATTAGATGTGGTCAAATAATAGACAAATTTATGTGGTTCAGTAATGGTCATGTTTATTGTGGTTTCATGCTTGTATTCGAAGTGGCTTTACATTTGTATATGTTATGGCTTCATGCATGTATAAGTTGTGGCGTGAGTGCGTATTTTCTTTAAGGCTTTAGCTTATATTAGTTTCAATTTTTTTTTTTGTTTTGATTTTTTTTAGTATTGATTTCGGTTTTGATTTTGACTTTTTTGGAAAATATTTATGAAATATGGTTTCAACGATTTTTGTTCTTGATATTGGATATAGTATTGGTTCAATATAATAGTTATGTTGATTAAAATGATAGATTGGATTTGTAGTTTGATAATTAATTCAATTGTATGTTGCATTAGATATCTTTAAGTCACATGTGATGATGTATCATATGTGTTTATACACTTTGGTCCTGACTAGGCATTTCTCGCTCACTCCTCCTTTTTTAGTGTTGTTGATAAGGGATATCCACTGTGCTTTTACGAGATGTGACATGTTTATTGGAGGTAGGATTTGCGGTAGCTATGGGAGACAAGAGGACCTAAGGACTATTTAGAATGGAGATCTGCTATATTAGTTTTATGATTAAGACTAGTAGATCCTTGCCAGTAAATAAGGTTTGAATTTAGTTTTATAATTGTTGCTTTTGATGATTGATGTAACAATTATTGAATATCAAATTTCTGGGAAAGTACTTTGAAGTTTTACTTGCAAATTCAAGAGGGTTTGCAAGTTTTGGTACGTAATCGTGTGCAGACTTGTTTCAACATGCCCTAATAACCTTATTTGAATGTTTCATATACACTTACTTACCAGTCACCCCCACCAAATGGACATAATTTTTGTAAGCTCACATTCACTATCAAACACGCTAAAATACTAAAATTATGGGTTTATATGGTTCATCATTTTTAGGTTGTTTTTTAGCATTATATTTTTGCCATTTAAAAAAAAAACTATTTTTCAAAAATAGATATAGATGAAAAATAAATATTTTTACTTATAAATAGATCGAACAGATCAGATATAGATAAGATACATATAATATTCAAATACAGATGAAAATCAAATAATTGACACCTTGTTGTGAGTTTGGAGTTTGTCTCCATGCTTTGGATTAGGATGTTTCATGATTTCCATCATTTTCCTTCTACCAATTTATTACTTTTAAATCTTCAAATACACATTTAGTTTCCTAGTAATTAATGCTACCATAAGATTTTTCTCCTTACACTTATAGTTCATAGATTCATCACTGTAATCAAAATCCTATAGGCTATTCTATTCTTAAGTCATAGTTTAAGCCTTAAAGGTTAGGTTTAAATTAACTTTTGAAATGATCCAAAAGCCAATCATAAGAAATAAAAATCAAATGAAGTTAATGGAAACCAACTAAAGTCATATATGAATTTAAACAACTAAAATTTTCAAAATTCCAAATTTATCCTAAACCGAGAAACAAAATTTTGAAAATTCAAAAACAATCTAAAAATCAAAATAACGTAAGTAGAATTCAATAATGGTTCTTTGGAATAAAAAATTTTACTAGAAGAAACAAAACAATGTCATTAGGAGCTTTAATTTTGCAAAATTATGATTTTACCTCAAATACGGAACTTACGCAAATTAGAAATTCAAAATTCAATTATTGTAAATAATTAGTCTTATTTATGATATTTGAATCATTATTAGCCTATGAGATTAATTAAAAATCCTAAATTATTAAAATTAATTGAAGTCTTTATACGTGTAAGATTTAGACGCATAAGATTATGCTACTTGGAAAAAACCCAAAAAGGAGGTCTTTTTCTTTTTGTCTAAAACCCTGGAATCCATATCTACTACCCCCATATAAATAATATTTTTCATTTCTGCCTTTTTTTTTTTTTTTTTGGAGGAGACCCTCCTAAAACCCTAAGGTAAGGTTCTCTAAAACCCTATTCCCTTTTTAGTGTTAAATAAGTAGAATTAGCAAAAGTATAATACTAATCAGCTTACACGATGTCATTTACTCGAGGAAATGAAGAGGATGAAGTAGTGTTAGAGAAGGAAGGAGACCCACCGTTACAACGAAATGTGTATCAAGATAAGAATGAGATTTTAAGATGTTGTAATGTAAGTACTAAGCATTTTAAGCATGAAAATTGACTTTGGTGAGTTAATTCATGTTCGGAGAGTCAATAAATCAAGTTTAGAGTGATTTTGGAGTTTTAAATCCCTTTCCCAGCTTATGTAAGTGAAAACTATCATCTAGAGCAAAGTGATATCTCAAAACTAACTTATTTTCATGAGATTATGATGGTTTGGAATTGGGTCTGCTATGGTAGTGATAAATGATATTTTAGGTGTGATTTGAAGGTTGGGTTTTGTTGGAATGAGTTGTAGGTGATGGATTTTGGTGTAGCCGATGTTAGAGCTGTAAAGTAGACGATACATGCTTAGAATTTTTTTGAGAAATTATGATTAGACATGTTTTAAGGGATGTTGAGTCATGATAAACAAAGATTAGGTTTAACATGATCTTTTAGCTCTTTTGAAACCTCTAAAAGTTGTCTATAAACACTTTTCAATGAAAAATCCGAGTTTAAGCTCAAAGCAATGAAAACCTGGAAGAGCACCGATGCAACACGAGGTAGTGTATCATCCGTGCTCCTCTCTAACCTCAAAAGCTTGAAGAAATCGAGTTTCCCATTAGAGCATGGCAAGTACATAAGGTCGTGTACCTGCCCATGTTTCTCACTGCTTTCAAAACTCAAAGAATCAAGTTTTTTTAGTAGAACACAGGGGGGGAATAGGTGTACTCATGTTCCACCTATGATTCTCTCTAACCCTAAACACTTTTTAATCCCAGAAGATTATGGGGGGAATACGACATTGTGTTTAACCCCGTGTACCTTTATGACCCCCACATAGGAAGAACATGGCATGAACACGACTAATGCATCTAGTTGTGTAAAAGAGAATAGGGAGATACGTCTGCCTATGTACCACCCGTGCTTTTTTCCAACCCCTTAACTTCACTAATTCTTACCCAAATCATACAAAACTAGACCCTGTTTTTCTCTTAGCCTTAAGTGACCTTATAGGACCTTTGAAATGCATATTTAGCAAGTATTAATACCCTATTCATGGTGTACATTATCCAAACACATTTAATCTAAATACCTCGAATAAATGAAAGTAATCGACATTAAGAACTGAATGAGATTAGTAGACTATGGAAACCTATTCTTGAAAGGTTAAGAATCGAGATCCACAAAGTATAGCCCACTAAGGTTAGTTAACCTAAGCCACAAAACTGACATTGGCCTACATAATTAATTACTAAATGAAACAAATGACCCTTTGAATATTATATTTGAGTAGATATGGTTAATAAAAGGTAGTAATCTTGAACTATTGGATATCAAGCTTAGAAAGGGATTGTAAGCTTAGACCAATGACAAGCATACAATAATTACGTGTTGCTTGCTAGGGTAGTATAAATAATAGGACCAAGAACTTTGACACGATTTAATTGAGTGTTGATTACTGCTTAGCCGCTTTCATTAGGAGTAATACCCTTAGACTTGGTTGCAAGCCTGATCATAACTTTGAATTGATGCGATAGTTGTAGGGGCCTAAACCCTCATGGAGTGCATGGTAAGGACAAGTGGGTAGTTGATAGGGGATATTCCGAAATTAGACGATCAATTAGGAGTTGGTGCAAAGTTGCAATGAAGTTATGTGAGAGTTATGGGCCCTTGCATAAAACTTGTAATTGACCATGCTCATTGATGGTCGTTTGTGTAAAATTGATCCGTAAGAGACTATTTCTTTCTAGTATGTTAGGGGGACTTATCAAACCCTTCTCTTTGGTGCATGATCCGCTGAGAGAACCCTACCCTTTTAGTTTAGCAGGAGTCATGTATACTCTTGTGCATGTTGGTATGTCTAGGATACTAGGGATACCTTTTTTATGAACGTTAAATTAAATATCCTAAACTACGATTATTGCATTAGATTAGAGTGAGGGACATGCGTGCATGTGCTTGTTTTACTGTGTACCGGGCTTCACAGCTAATTTTATTAACTTTTCAGGTTCGACTAGTGATTCGATGGGGAATGAGAAATACGCGGGATGACTTAACTAGATGGCGATGTACAAGACATGGGTTTTATGAGTTTTCATGAAAGAGTTTTATTGTAATCATATTTTATAAACTTGGATGATTGTAATCATATAATTACTCAAGATTTTTGTTTGATTTGAGATGGACCTTTAAGTCCATAAGTTTTGTATTTGAGTTGTATTTATTTTATAGGCTAGATGGGCAATAGTTATAAACAATTATTTTGTGATACTTTTTTTCAAAACAAGTTGAAATGATAGGTTTTGATAAGTTTAAACCATAAATAAACAAATGTTACTGGGCTGGAACTTTTATAAAAATAATAATGATTTCTCAAATTAAAAATTAATTAGAAACCCACTTAATAACGGAATGACTTGCACAAATCACTTGGAGGTGATATGTGCGGCATAACTGTTATGCCCTACGTGTTCGAGGCAAGGCCATTACAACTTTAATAAGGAATTGTCCAAACACTTAACTTGTCACATGACAAAAAAGAAATATTTTAACTCATCACAAGACTCTTTTCAAGATCTTGAATTTAATGTTAGCCTTCAATCTAAACGAAAGGGTACAAAGAATCTCCTATTTATTCATGAAAAAAACTAGAAGATTCAAACTTCTTACCATTAAATGTGGTTGCTTTCTTTTTCACACTTTTATTGGGATCCCATTTCCTGTCTATGGAAAAGAATTGGATTCAAGTTAGGATCTATTTAGATTGTTTGATTTTCATCTATATTTATATACGTATTTGTTTGCATCTATATTTTTTCTATATCCATATCTATGTCTTTTTTATATTTTATTTGTATCCAATCTATTTGATTCATATATTAGTTAAAATGTTAATTTTTATCTATATTTGTTTTTTTACAAATAGTTTAATTAAAAATGACAAAAAATATATTAAAACAACTAGAAAAAGATAAAACAAACAGAATCTTAATCTCATCTATTTTTCTAATCAATGAATAGAATAGAATGTATTTACTAAAAGAAAGAATTTTCTAAAACCTCAATTGTAAAGAATCCTAAATCCTACCATTCTCATGTATATTGTCCCTTTTTCTGGCTTCAAGCTTGTAATATACAAATAGTAAGTTGATTATTATTTTAATCAATTTTTCTTATTTAACGAAAAGGTTGAATCATGAAATTGAAGAGATCAAGTTACTTTAGATTGGTTATGATCAATAAAAAGTGAGAAGAAAAAAAAAAAGAAAAGGGAGGTACATTAGGGGTGCCGGTGAATAGCTATTCATTAATATATCTATTTTATTGAGAGTAAATTATGTTACTTTTATATAATTTATGAATGACTTCATTACATTATTTCATATTATTTTTATTTTAGGGGATAAATTGGATTAATAAGAAATCAAAGATATCTAATCAAGTTTGGAAGTTATTAGAGCTAATTGAAGATATAATGAAGAGTTGAACAATTATAAGCTATGAATTATCAACCACTGATGGATATTTACAAGTTATTAAAGTGTTAAAGTTATATATATGGTTAAATATTTAATTAATTAAAGATAAAATTGCATATGAAGTTTGTCATGAGAAACATGGGCAAGAACAAAGTCATGGTTAAAGGTTTTTTTTTTTTTTTTTTTTTGGATGTCATACAAGATATTTTTTTATACCCTAGCAGTGCCTTGACCTATAAATAATGATATATCCTTTTAAATAGGAAAAGAGACATTCATTCTAATGTGAAGAGAGTATAGAGAAAATAAAGATAATTCTAGAAAATATACCAGAGAATAAAAACAATTTCACTCAATCACTACAATTACAAAAGGTTTTATTATCATGTTTTATTATGCTTCCATTATTAATATTTTATACATGGGATGGCATAATTTGTCTAATTAGAGTGAAACCTATTAACAAACCCTAGTATAGAATGGGGCAGTCACGTGGCTGCCTCACTCTTCTAAATCTTTTTTCATTGTTTACCACAATAATTTTGCAGATCTATTACTATCGATCTCAATAGTAGCAAACATACTATTCCTAACACCAAATTCAAGATGTAATCTTCTAGTCCATCATCATTGATGCTCCAGGTGGTTTGCTTATCATGGAGATCATGCAAATACTATCCTCTGTAGCTTTTAAAATAAGTGAATTTTATATGTGTTTGTTGTTTTTGCTTTTTATTTTGTTTTCATCCCTTATACGGAGCTTTGTTATCCCTTTTACAGGATTTAGTATGCTCATCAGTTAGTTAAGTTTTATTCTCTTAGGAGAATTTCCATCCCTTATGTATATGTAGGACATTTTAACTATTAAAAAGATTTGCTCATTCATACGGTTAGGTCATTATACCTCCAACTATTCTTTCATCATTTTTCTTATATCGATCACTACAATCAATGTAATTTTTTTCTAGAAAATGAAATTTATTTTTACTAGCAAAAAAAAAAAAAAAGTGAAACCTGTTAGAGGAATTCACTATTAAAAAAAATTAATTAGTAGATATGTTAATTAATTAGAATAATACAATCTAAAGCAATTAATTAAGAAATTTCAATTAATTGATGAATGACTAGCAATGAAGGGTCCAAGCAATTCCAACCACAATCTATAATGGGAATTCCTATAGTCTAGGGTTACGGAGATAAAATTAATAGGGTACATATGTAAATTCTAAGGGTAGCAACATATATACACCACTTTCTTACATTCTTTTTATATGTTGTTACTTTACTTTTCTACTTTTTATTGTTGATTAAGATCTGTAGTTTAAATATATTAATATAAAGTGTTGGTTGAATGATAGGGTATAAGTTAATACTAGTACTTGTAGTCCTTGCAGGACAAAATCTAGTCTCATCAATTGTACTACAATAAAAATAGGTGCACTAGCCTCACAATCAGGTGGCGCTAGGGAAAAGTGAGAGAGAGATTATGAAAGTTAAGATTTATTTTTAAAGATGTTAATCAAATTAATCTAAATTGAACCAAGAAAAGAATCAAACCATATTGAACCACAAAATATATTTCTTTTGTATTTTAATTTAATTAATGATTTGGCTCAATAGGGGCGAATGGTTCGTGAGTTAGTTCATCATTACTGCAAGTTTGGTTTACTAAGCTAAACCAAACCGAACCAAACCAAACTATTTCTTAATGTAAAATAAAAAAAATAAGTAATTTTTTTTATAGGTTTTAAACCTCTAAACATTCCAATATAACCATATATACCTTTATATTTTGTCTTCGCTCATCTTACTCTCAATACTTACGGTTGGCGTCTTTTTCTCCACCACCATCTCTCATTTCTTAAGCAAGCTTGCTCATTGTGACTATCACCATGATGCAATGTTGATGATTATATTATTGTGTGGCTTAAATTCGACAGTGACATTTAATTAGAAGCTGTAATGATTATTAGTATCATCAATTAAATTAAGGCTTTTTTGAAAGTGGTATGAACCTAACTGTGTTAGTTCGATTCAAAATCTTGAACCACTAAAGTGGTTGTGTTTATTAGGGGTTTAAAATGAATCATTTTTAATGTGGTTCGATTTAGTCCAGCCTTTAAGACACCTATGAGCACTATGTTTGATTTATTAGGTTTATGAAGGGAGGAAAAATGGGCGGTCTACATTGATAGGAATAGAATATTTATTTTCATCTGTAAAAAGTAGGATAATTGTCTGTGCAATTAAAGGAACCTATCCCTTTAATAACACTCAGTCAGGCAATAATATCAGGATAATACTTTCATTTACCTTTCTAAAACCAAGATTATACCTTTTGATAAAACTAAACAACATAGTAAGATCTTGCTACATAGTTCAATAGCAAAGAAGCAAAAAACACAATGCCTTGGTGACCTTTAATGCACTCCAACAAATGTAAGCAATGTAGGGGATTGTTGTTCTTGGTATTGAATTTCCCTTATGTCATGGGACGGTAGGTTCCCTCCTCTTGGAGTTCTCATGCGGTGGTCGACCATCATTTATATCATCATTTGTTGTTGTTTTTTTTTTTTTTTTTTCTGGATAGTGAGTTAGCCTTCTCTACCTTGATTTTCAATAATGTTAAATAGAAGTTGGCATAACCTATCAATGTAGGACAATTGTCTGTGCAATTAAAGGAATTTATCCCTTCATTAACCCTCAGTCAGGTAATAATATTAGGATAATACTTTCAATTACCTTTCTAAAATCAAGATTGTACCTTTTAATAAGACTAAAAAACATAGTAAGATCTTGCTATATAGTTCTTTAGCAAAGAAGCAAAAAAACATAATGCCTTGTTGCCTTTAATGCACTCCAACAAATCTAAAGCATGGAGACAAATTCCAAACTCACAAGAAGGTGTCAACTATCAGCAATGCATCAACATAAAGGAAAATGAAAAGTTTCTTAAACCTCACTATTATCGTATAACATGTGCAAATACATACGCAGTGGTGAAATCTACACAAATAATTGTTATAAGGAGCAAGAACTGTGAAAAAAGTAGCTAGTGGTTTTGCTTGCTCCCTGTCTTTGTGAAGAATTAACACACTTCCTAATCAAGCTCTGGCTATGGCTCTAACTATGAGTGTGGTTAAGTATCCCGTTTGATGAATAGCATGCCATCTGAAGTATTCATAACATTCATCTAATAGAAGTGGATCAATGGCATTTAAGTTAGCTATATATAAGGGTGCAAATAAACTAAATAGTTCACAAACTACTCGAGCTCTACTCGATATTTATTCGAGTTCGATTTGAGAATAACTGTGTTCAAACTTTATATGTTTAGTTTGATTAGCTTATGAGTCTAATCGAGCTTAATCAAAGTATAAATATTAATCGAATTTGAATTGAGTTTGGGCATGGATATTATTTAAATAAAAAAAATCCTTTTAATAACTCAAGCCTAAATGAGTTAATTGAGTTAAGTTTGAACTCATGTAGTGTTCTTTCTAGTTAAACTCGAGTCGAGTTTGGGTTCAAGCTCATTGTTGTGCTGTCTTGACTTGACTCATTCGTAGTCCTAGCCATATATCTTTACTTGTTAGTGGACTGGCTTATTTAGTATGTGAGCCAAAGTGGGCTAGACCAAGGCTTTGAAATTTTGGTTGATTTGCTTAATTCTAGTAGGGGGGCAGCATGGTGGCAGTGATTTGACATTGAAAGGGGGGACAATGTGAGAATTGCTTCCATGCCTAGACTAAAGAACAATTGATGGTCTTGCAATGTCCGTTGTGCCAATGTGCAATGCTAGAGATAGTGATGGAGTTAAGCTAGACATGCCATGCACCATGTATATTATCTTGCGATTTGTGTCTTCAAGTTATGATTTTAAGTGCCCTAGTTTTAGGATATTTTTAATCTAATTACCTCTATTGTCATAATCTTTTATTAAATTAATATTTTTTTCCTCAACCCAAATGCGTAGGTAACTTATTTCTTTTAATAGGAAATAACATTTTTTTTATGATAGAATAATTTCTGAAAAAAAAAAGGACTTTTGATATCAAAATCTCCTTTTAGATTGAGTTATGGTATCCGTGTTTAAGTTTGATGTTACTTGAATTTTATCAATATAAGTAATCTTAGAATGTGGCAGGTGCTCATGGTTAATATTGTTATTGGAGGTACAATCATGCAACTTTTTTTTAAATTAAAATAAAGATAAATCAATAATTTGACCTTTTTAATGACTACAACCATCTGAGAACTTTTTTATCCTAGATTGCTTAAAAAGTTGCTTAAAGTATCATCAATATTTGAAGTACCTCTCTACTTTATCTCTGTTACTTTAGGAGATTTATTTATCTACTTTTAAAAAAAAAGAATTATAGGTCCCATTTTATTTTATTATCTTAAAATAATATTTATATATTTTTTTATGAAGATCAAACAAGTTTAAAGGTACTAATGAGAGAAAGAGTAAAAGGTTTGCTTTTTGTAAAAATTGCCATAAGTGTGAAAAGATTAAAGGAAGGAAGGTGAGAAGGTTGTTTGTCCTATCAACTTTGTTTGTTAAACAATCCAACAAGTAAACCATTTTATTGTAGGAACAACTGCCAAATCATCCGTTTTTCTTGAAATTTCAACAAGTGCTCACCAATTAGGATGTTCTAATTACACAATAACCCACAAAATATGTGATTTGTCCCATACACTCATATATTGGAAAGTTCGGTGGATTCAAATACAAATTTTCAAAGACGACATAGGCGAAGAATGCATTTTGAAAAGTTTACAAAGAAAATTACCTGCTTGTTTTATTCTTTACGAATAGTTATTACAGTATTTAGTTCACTGAATAATGATTCCATAATGAATCCCTATTGCACAAAATACTGAATAGTCATTCTTTATTCAAACCTATGAATACCAATTCAATGCTGGAACTGTCTTTTTTTCAAAATACCACAATTTATAAAAAATTAATAAAGAAAAATCCTATTATAACTTTATTTCATTCCGTTGTAGTAGGAATTCTATTACAACCTTATTCATTCAGCGAAGTGAATGAGCCATACATGTGGAGATTTTAGAGAATTACACAATTCTCGTGCAAGGTTGCATCTTCTAATGATGACCTCAACATACTACTTATTATTTGTTATTTTTTTTTTGGCCATAACAACATACTACGCAATTGATACGGAATAATACAGCCTTAATATGTAACGTTGCATTTTTATAATTTAAAAGCTCATAACCTTTTTTTTTTTTTAATAATCACAATAGACAAGATTATTTCTCCTATTTGATTAAAACATTAAATTTGATACTATTAGCTTTTGAGGCCTTTACAAAACTTATAATTCCCTCAAAATGGTAGTAAGCCTTATATAAATATTAGAAAGACATCAGTGGTATATAAAATTAACAAGTAATATATTTCATATAATTAGATAAACGTATATTCATAACATGTATGTAGCATTTCAAGAAATGCTAATTATGATAATTTTTAATTAAATTTGTTATTGTGTTGATATCATATATACTTGAAAAAAAAATTGCACATAGCACGGGGGCAGCGAAACCTATTTGCCAATAGAAAAATAACAAGCATACTACAATATATGCCGTTCTCTGTAATGAAAGGACTTTTCTTTGAGAGAGAGAGAAGGAATACGGGTCTCAGCTAAAAAATTACGGTTAATTGACATATCATATCAACTTCTTTGAGTTACATCGAAATTCGTCATTAATGACAGTATACTAAACTTTCATATCCTTTGGCGGCTTCTTCTTCTTCTTTATTTGTTTTTATTTTGATTGAGGGGATATCGATGCACTTTTGGATGGTATATTTTTTATTGGTATTTATATTATAATTGTTTTATATAAGTATTTGTTTTATTTGATCGATTTATGAATAAATATGTATATTTTTCATCGATATTTATTGATAAATAGTTTATTTGAAAATGACAAAAAGATAAAGCGAAAACGATAGAAAAATGACAGAACAAACAAAATACTAAAATTGGAATATTCTAGTTACCTGCAAATTGAAGTTAGTGGTTAGTTTGCTTCTAGATTTTATTATATCATGTTTTGATGTTTCAAGCACGGCTTATTTGATAAAGTGACATTTATTCGAAGTCCCAAGAACGTGTTCAGCAAAAGATTTGCTCTCATACAAGTTGAACTTCAAAAAAAAAAAAAAAGTGATATGAGAGATATTTTGGAGATTTCTATTTCAATTTAAAAGGAAGTTAAAAAAATATACGTTGGGATAAAAATGACGTAGATTTAAAATTAAATATCAAGAGAAAATTATGGAGATTTATTTTGGACAAATTGTTAAATAAAGGATAAGGTGTTTTCGATGATATACTCCATACTTCAAGGAAAACTTCAAGATACAGGAAATTTGAATTTGAAGATTCAAATTACGATATGTAAAGCTCATACTAGCAAGGAAATTCGAATTACAATAGAAGGACATCAAAAAAAATATAAGAGAATTTGTTGGAGTATATCTATCAAGTTTATCTATCTTCAACGGTATAAAGATTCAAACTTTAAATTATGTCGAAGCATTTAAATGTTAAAAAAGTTTCATGTAAAAGGATTTTCGAGTGACCGAATCAGAGATGACAAGAAAAAATGAGAAAGGTCGAAATACTTCTATTATTCAAAAACTTGTTCATTATTTATTTTCATAAAAAATTTTAGAGCCCTACTCAAAGGATAAGATAGGCGGTCCGACCAGAGCTTATGGTTTTTCAAATAAATTTCCTTTTCTGGCTTTGAGCGACTTATTTGAGAGGAACTTTTATATTATTCTATTCATCTATTTGATTTGTATTATGGTGAGATTTATTATAAGAGTGAGTGACAAATAGCTCTGTAGATCAGTAATTAGCTTGGTGAGCTAGATAGGTTGAGTAGAGGGAATTGGGTCTCTTTGTTTTGGTACACTATTTGTACTCTTAATTTTTATTATATGTAGTGGAAGACTCGATCCCTAACTTAGAGCTGGAAGATAAAATTAACATACAAAGGTGAAATCTCTACAAATACTTGTTCTTTTATTTTCATGCATTTATTATTTATTTGCTAAGTTTATTGTGTTTGCAAGTGAATTCGAAAGCCACATAATATTGGTTAATTAATTAGGGTTGTGAATAGTTTTCATCTAATTTTTTTTAATTATTTTAATAACCAATTTACCCCCCTTGGTTACTCATTTGAGATCAACTATATATATGCCATATGTGATACTCATAGCCTCTTTCCTTCATCATATAGAAAAATAATGAAATTAAATTGTAAGTCAATGAGAATTTGATAATGATAGAATAACTATTACATAAATTTCATCATGTCCCTATCATAAAAGCAAAATATTTATTGTATTCATGACAGATAGATATGAATTTTTCAAGATAGAGATATTTATGAAAAAAAAAGGTGAAATAAACCATTAACTATAATTAATCAGATTAAAATATGAATTATTATTGATTATTTGTGTAATTGCTATTTTGTGTTTAAAATGTAATTAAACATTACAATGAATCCTATTCTAAGTTTCTCTCTCTCTCCTCCCTCCCTCCCTCCCTCCCCCCTTAGGAAAAAAAAAAAAAACACTAAAATCTAGGGGCAACAACTAGGCCATTTAGGAGCTGCTCTTCCATTCTCAACATTTTTTCTTCCTTAACCACCATTAGTCTAAAAATCGATCACTGCTGATATCAATACCATGTTTAATCTTATAACCATTCAATTTATTCTCATTCTCACCATCATCACTATTATAATCATGGTTCCATCTCCATAAGTTAACTTCTTTGCAAAAAATTTTTAGTTAAAGCTTAGGAGATCAATTAAAATTGTTTGTCAATATTTTAGAATAAGTGGATATGATGTATTTGTTGTTTTTAGTATTAGAAATAATACACAAGGAATACTTAAGAGGGGGGTGAATTAAGTATTACAATTTTTCTGTTTCATCAAACCATATTAATTAACTAAGATAAGACAAGAGTTAACTAAAACAAACAAATGCAGCGGAATAAACTAATTAAAACTGATTAATAAATAAGCAGAGATAAGGAAGCTTAGAGAGAGAGAGAAAGAGAAGCAACACAAAGATTTAACGTGGAGTTCGGCCCACTGCCTACTCTTTAAGGTGCAAATGCCTCAAAAAGGACTTTTTACTACTATATTGATTATTCCAAAATCAATATACATCTTAGACGATGAATTATAGCAATGCCTATCACAATAGGGCTTTTACAACTGACTTTCACAAAGGACTTCTACTTGATAAATTAAGTGTTGTGCTGGTAACACACAACTAGACTTCAAATGCCTTCCATTGAAGATTTTCGCCTAATCGCAATTAGAACGATGTTGGTAACTCCAGACCAGACTTTAAGTACCTCCCACTGAGGACTTTTCTTTGCCTTCAACAAAGGACTTCTTTTTGCCTCTACGAGGACTTCATTTTGCCTCCACCGAGGACTTTTCTCAATGCCTCCCACTGAGAACTTTTAAGTTTGCCTCTACGAGGACTTCTTCTACAAGTGTCTCCTTTGAGGACTTTTTAAAAAAGCTCCTATATCAGCATATTTACAAATTGAAAAGCTCTTAAGAAATATACAAATTTCATTTATAAAGAAATGCTCCTACTTGAGCAGATTTACAACAGAAAATACTTTGGAAATTTTACAAATTCCTTTTACAAACTGAGCTTCTTAAAATAGCAGATAATCAACTTTTGTAAATCTTAAACAGTGCTAAAAAACTCTAGTTTAGAGTTGTAAGGACCCGTTATCACCCCTATATTTGAAATAGGCGATAACAGTTCCCTAACCACATATAACCTATAAGATTATATGTAAGGTTGTCTGAAGGAATTGTTTGAGTAATTGTTTATCTAATTCCATATAGATAATATAATAGAATTCATAATATATATGTATATATATATATTTTTTAAACCTTAAGTGAAGCTATACTACTACACTATCAACACATTTTGCAAAGGAGTACAACTTAACTTCTAAATAGCTAAGTACATATATATATTACATCCAAAGGCTTCTTATAAGCCTTAACAAAATCCTCAAAACACAACCCCAAACTAACACTTTAATTACATCATCAACAAAAAGAATCACATCTAATCTATTACAAGTCATAGGGTTCCATTGAGTCCAGGGTTAGCTCTAATCCTCCAAATCATCAAGAAAATCTTCAAAGTCGGTTCCGTACTCCATACTGGCATAGAACTCATCGGAGTCATCACCTAAAATGGATAAAATATGAGCCAAAGGCTCAGTACACAAGTAACGAATACAAATACAAAGTGGGTCACACATTCTTAGACTAATGCATTATGCAACAATCAATGGTTTATTGTTAAGTCTTTAGTTAGTAAAACAACACGGGAGTATTCAAATTCCGGACAACTAGGATCTAGTATTACGTCCGCCTCCCTGAGTGGTCCCTACTGTTCATACAGACTAGGCAGCCCCATCTTCCGGCGTAACCCGTAATACTAGGAAATCTTGAGTAACTTATCACGACGCTCAAGGGGTTGATATGAGTAGCTCGGATACTCACATCTCCTAAATAATTCTATCCATTAACGAGAAAGTACCTTGCCCGCAATCTGAGCAGGGCGCCGCTCTCCGAACCAGATTCAACGGCAATAAGGACAAGCAACACTCATCAATTAATAAAGTTTTCTTAATTTAAAGTAGTTTTGTTGTAATGCCTACCTTAACAAAGAAACAAGCAAGTTACTATGTACTTGATATAGCTCGGGAATTAACGGGGTTAGCTGGGCAAGAATCTATCACTGTTTAAAACAATATTAAATTTCACATTTAGCCTAAGTATTAATTAACTAGTTGAAAATATAATAAATAAAAAAAATCTTAATATATTAATACAAAGTCATAATAAAGTATTCAAACATCCTATTATATCACAGGACACTTAACAAATACTTAATTGATCATATATCAAACTTCAGAAAATTTGGAAGAAAGTTTTGAAATTCAAAAGCACAGAGGATACGCTGGCATTCAAAGCCGGCGGCTTTGAACCGGCGTTTAACACTCTGAAAATCAATACTAACACTGGCAGCGTTCAAGGTACGCCGGAGGCTTTCATTCTACGCCGGCGGCTTTGAGCCGGTGTAGAATGCAAATCCAAATTTTTAAAATTTACCGAGAGGTACACACCGGCAGCGTATCCATGTACGTTGGCAGCCTTTTATCCTACGCTGGTGGCTTTCAGCCCGGTATTAAAAATTCTGATTCTGTTCCCATTCCACACTGCCCCTAAGCCGGTGACATTCGAACGGCTTTAAAAAATTTGATTCTGTTCGCTTCCAACACCGCCTATAAGCCGACGGCTTAGAAGCCCCAGATGCCGGCGTACGACCAAAATTTAGCTTATACGAAAATGTTTTTGATTTCTCCTATTTTATTACAAACTTTGTTCACTTTCAAAAATTCCTAAACTTAGTCTAAACTTTCCAAAGCTTGTTATATGTTACAAATACTATCTTAGCAACATGAATTATGCTTCTAATCATCAAAACACTAATCACACTTCAAATTCACATCTCAACTACTCAATCCTTCAATCTTCCAAAACATTCATTCTTACATATCAACACTCATATAAGATATACACTACCATTCCTTTAGCCATATAATCCCATTCAAACTATCATCAATGCACCAAATCAATCCCACACCAATTATTATATAAAATTCATTTCTATCTAACATTTACAAACAAACACAATATAGAACATAAAGTAAAAAGATAAAGTTTGCATTTAACTTACATAACTAAATCTTGGCTTAGAGTGTTGTTTAAATCCAAAAGCTTGTATTTGATCTTGGCTTAGGGTTTAAGATTTTGGAGTTGGAAAAAGGAAGAAAGAAAGAAAGAAAACAAAGAAAATTCGTATGGGGAAAATAGGGCAGCAAAAAGAGTCCAAAACTTGTCCAATTGAAGTCAACTCTCATCCAAAATTTGCCATTAGGGGTATATTTGTCCTAGGATTAATTTGGATAAATTTCAAATGCATTTGAGTTGTATTTACTATTTAGGCTTAAAAAGTGAACTTAAAGTTTACCAAATTTCTATCATTAATCTAAACAATTCAAAAGTAATTTTATTAAATTCTAAACATTACACATGCATAATAATTTGCAAAAGACACATTTATTCATTACACTATGCACACATTTATACATATCAAACAATAATATTAATTTCATAATACTATACACATACAAAATAACACATGTCTAACACATTCACTAATTATATTATCCAAGCACACATATACATACATATATATATATATATAATGTCAATGACACATTAATATGTAAATTAAGGAATTCATGGCTATTTCAAGAGTATATCAACAAATTTCGAAACGTAACGCTAATAGTTCTCTTAAAGAAAATTTTCAAATTAACGAGAATGAGAACAAAAAAAACAAGAAAAAAATTTTACAGAACATTGTTTTCGTTTTTAATGTGCGTTAAAAAATTCTGGGATTTCCTTTTTTTTTTAAAGAGAGGAGAAAAATTCTATTTATAGCTCTTAATAAAAATTTGTTCATTATCAAAAAATTTCTGACAACCCATACTTGTATTTAATGAACTTAATGTTTTAAAAACGTGTAAAAGTCAAAAGCAGAGAAAGAGCATTAAACGTATCTGACACATACATTAAATGCATTCCAACAACTCTTTTCTTTCTAAAGTCGAGGGCAAACTTTTTGAAGTCGAGGCCTAAGTTTCAGCCCTTGATTTTATAAAATTTGCCGATGAAAAAATTTCTGAAGTTGAAGGCAAAATTTCTGAAGCCAAGGCTTAAGATCGATGCCTAAATTTCAGCTCTTGACTTTATAAATTTTACTGATGACAAACTTTCTGAAGTCGAGGTCTAAGGTGGAAGCCTAAACTTCAGCCCTTGACTTTATAAATTTTGCCCAAAACTCCAACCCATGACTTCACAGTTTTCCCAAGAACTTTAACACTTGACTTTATAGTTTGCTAAAAACTTAATGTTTTATCTTTATCTGATGAATAGTGTCTTAACCTTTCTTCTACTGGGCTCGATAATTTTGTTTTAACTTTTCTTCAACTTTTTGTTATATTAATACTTAAACAACTGTAGAATAAATACAAAGCATATATATAAATATTTTAAGTATTTAAACAATTAAGAATATTTAAATAATTAATTGTGTAATAATTATTCTTATCAAAATCATTCATGAACATAAAGTTCAACAATCTCCCCCTTTTTTATGAGAATAAATATGTACAATCAATTCTGAAATAATTATTAATTGTGCAAATACTTCTCCCCCTTTCTCATCAAAAAGAAAAAAAATAAAGAAAAGAAGAACACGGACTTTGTTAAAAAAATATTAACAAAATCAATTTTCTCTCCTATCAAAAGCACTTTTCCAAAAAATAAAATTTCTCTCCATTTTTAAAACAAACTTTACTTCTTTTTTTTTATGAAAAACCGAGACAGAGAAAATGAAATTAAAAAAAAAGTGTCTCCCCTAGTTCAAACAACCTTTGTTTTATTTTTTTTTTAAGAAAAATTAAAACAAAGCATAGAAGAATATAAATAAATTCATAACAATAGAAAATTACAGAAGACAAACATTGACATACAAGCACAAATACAAACAAACACAAACATGCATGCAAGTTCAGCTTTTAGTCTAAAGTCTACAATATTTATCAGCTAAGAGACTTAAGATCAGATTTTTAAGGAAGTTCCTGATTCAAAAATATTTTAGTACTCATCAATCTTTAACATGCCCAATTCTCCTCTTAAAGTGTAAAACCATTATTCACTCGAGGGTTTAGTAAGAATATCAGCAAGCTGATGGTTTGTATCAACAAATTCCAAGCAAATGTCCTTGTTTAGAATATGATCACGAATGAAATGATGTCTAATCTTAATATGCTTGGTTCTTGAGTGTTGAATGGGATTTTTAATCAAATTTATAGCACTTGTATTATCACACCGAATTGATGCATTTTCAAATTTTAAACCAAAGTCTAATAAAGTTTGTTTCATCCATAAAATTTGTGCACAACAACTGCAACAACTATATATTCAGCTTCAGCAGTTGATAATGCAATAGAATTTTGCTTCTTCAAGTGCCAAGATATTAAAGAATTACCAAGAAAATAGCATGTGCTACTTGTACTTTTTCGATCTACTTTGCTACCAGCAAAGTCAGTATCAGAGTACCCAACAAGTTCAAAAGAAGTATGTTTGGATACCACAAGCCAATTTCAATAGTACCCACAAGGTACTTGAAGATGCATTTGACTGCACCTAAGTGAGATTCTTTTGGGTAAGATTGAAATCGTGCACATACACATACAAAAAACATGATATCAAGTCTAGAAGCTGTTAAATATAACAAACTACCTATCATGCATCTATAAATCTTTTCACAAACATTTTTACCTTTTTCATCTTTGTCTAGTTTTACACTAGTGCTCATAGGTGTAGGTTTAGACTTACAACTATCCATTTTAAACATTTTTAACAAATCTTTAGTGTATTTAGATTGATTAATAAAGGTTCCAGATTTTGATTGCTTAATTTGTAGCCAAGAAAATAAGTGAGTTCTCACATCATACTCATTTCAAATTCTTTTTGCATGGACTCAACAAAAACTTTTATAAGTGAAGAATTAGTAGCACCAAACACAATGTCATCTACATAAATCTGTACGATTAATGTATCAGAATTGTGATTTTTGATAAAAAGAGTTGTATCAATTTTTCCTCTTGAAAATCCATTATTTATCAAAAAGCTACTAAGTCTTTCATACAAGCTCTAGGAGCTTGCTTGAGACCATAAAGCTTTGTTCAATTTAAAAACATGATTGGGAAATTCATTATTTTCAAAACCCGTGGTTGCTCACATAGACCTCTTCTTTTATGAAACCATTTAGAAAAGCACTTTTGACATCCATTTGATAAAGGATAAAATCTTGTGTGCAGCATATGCCAAAAGCATTCTTATAGATTCTAGTCTTGCAACCGGGCAAAAGTCTCATCAAAATCTATCCCCTCTTCTGTGTATAGCCTTTAGCAACTAACCTAGCTTTATTCCTAGTTACTATTCCAGATTCATCCATTTTATTTCTAAAAACCCATTTTGTTCCTATGACAGTTTTATTTTCAGCCTTGCAACAAGATTCCAAACCTCACTTCTAGTGAATTGGTTTAGTTCTTCTTGCATGGCTTGAATCCAAAACTCATCTTCTAAAGCTTCTTCCAAGGTTTTAGGTTCATGTTTTGATAGAAAAACTAGATTGGTTGTGTTTAAGAGATGATCTAGTTTGTACCTATTTGAAGTTTCACCTATTATTAAGTCTTTTGGATGTGAACTAGCATATTTCCATTCCCTAGGTAGATTACTAACATGCTCATGCACATCATCAACAGCAGCAGATTTTTCAAGCAGAAACAATACCAGAATTTTCAACATCAGAACATGAAAGATCATTTATTCTATCACAAACATCATCAACATCATTATTAACATTTATAGGAGTCAAACAATCATAAAAAACAACATGTATAGATTCTTCTACAAAAGTTCTTTTATTATATACCCTATATGCTTTACTAGATGAAGAATATCCTAGAAAGATTCCTATATCAGATTTAGCATCAAATTTTCCTAGATATTCTTTTCCATTTATTAAGATATAACACTTTGTGCCAAAGGATGAAAAAAGAAATGTTTGGTCTTTTTCCTTTCCATATCTCATAGGGGTTTTTTTATGATTGGTCTAATAAAAATTCTGTTTGAAATATAGAAGCGGTATTGACAGCTTCAGCCCAAAAATATTTTGGCAAATTATTTTCACACATGGTTCTAGCCATTTCTATTAAAGTTCTATTTTCTTTCGGCTACACCATTCTGTTGTGGGGTTCTAGGTGCTGAAAAAGTGTGTTCAATACCATATTTTTCACAAAAATTATTCATTTCAAGATTTTCAAACTCTCCCCCATGATCACTTCTTATTGAAGCTATATTAAGACCTTTTTCATTTTGGACTTTCTTGCAAAATCTAAAAAAGACATCATTGGTTTCGTCTTTAGAGGCAAGAAAGAAAGTCCATGAAAATCTAGAGAAGTCATCAACAATAACCAAAGTGTATCTTTTTCCTCCTAAACTCAAAGTTTGAGTAGGACCAAAAAGATCCATATGTAACAGTTGCAATGGCCTAGAAGTGGAAACTGCATCCTTAGCCTTAAAAGAAGTCTTAGTTTGCTTTCCTTGTTGACATGCTTGACAAATCTTGTCATTTTGAAAATTTAAACTTGGTAAACCTTTGACAAGATTTTTTTTGCAAGTTTTGAAATTAATTTCATGTTAGCATGTCCCAATTTTCTATGCCATAACCAACTATTGTCATTTTGAGAATATAGACATGTTTGACTTGATGATTTAAAATCATCTAAATTAATTTTGTAAATATTTTTATGTCTATATCCTTCAAAGCATACTTGGTTATTATCAATTCTTTCTATAGTACATCTTTTGGCATAAAATGTTACTTTAAAACCATTATCACAAAGTTGACTTATACTAAGCAGATTATGTTTTAGATTATCTACCAACAACACATCATTAATAACAAGATCTTTATTAAGGATAATGCTACCTTTACCAAAACAGTCGATTTTTATCATCACCAAAGGTAACACTCCCTTGATCCATCAAGTCTTTGAAAATTTGGAAGCAACTTCATCATGTGCCTAGAGCATCGCTATCCAAGTACCATTTGTTGCTGCCACTTGAGGATCCTAGCAAGTTATTATTTTTTGGTACCCATTTCTGTTTGGGTCCTCTTGGGTTAGAAACAGATAAAACTTCTTTCTTAGCCATCTAAACATACTTGCTTTTATGACCAGAGAGTAAAGCCTTCAATATTGCACACTTGTGTGCAATATGGCCAGACTTACCACAATAATTACAAACGTCATAAGTGGCTTTTACAAACCGAGTCTTATGAGACTTATAATTCCTGTGCCTATCATAGCCAATTTCATATTTGTTATGATCATATTTTTGCTCACCAAGGAGAGTATTTAAATTTTCTCTCCTTGTGTGAATTTAGCTATGACAGCTTTCGAATCATCTAAGCTAGATTTCATATTTATATTTTCTGTTCTTAGCTCATCTAGCTCTTTCAGAAGTTCATTGTTATTGATGTTGTTACTAGTAGATGCAGGTTTATTATCATCTTTTATAGTTTTAATTTCTAAATCTAAAAGATCATTTCAATTTTTAATTTTACATTCGTTCAACCAGAATTTTATTTTGTTTTTAGTTTCTTATTTTTATTTCTAATTTCATTAATTTTCATATTCATGCTACTAAGATTTTCATGCAAGCTGTCTCTTTAAGAACCTAGAGCTGTTATTATTTCATCTTTTCTTCATTTTCAGTTTTAAGCTCATTAATTTCATCTTGAAACTCTTCTAATCTAACTAAAGCATTTTGCATCAGATTTTTAAGTTGTTTATTATCTTCTTCAGATTTTTTAAGCTTTTTACAAACTTTTTTACATGTCAAGCAATTCATCATTAGAGCAGGAAGATGAAGGATTATTTACCTCATTGGATTCCATGAAGCATAACTCTTCTTCATCAGAATCTGATGACTCTTCATCACTCCAAGTAGCAATAAGTGCTTCCTCTTGAATCTTTTTTGTGCTTTCTTGAGGAGAGGACAGTTTGGTTGGATGTGTCTGGTTTCTAGCACTTATAGCACACAACATCTTTCCTTTCCTTTCTAAACTTTGAGGAGCTGCTAGCTTTAATAAATTTGTTGAAATTCTTTGCAAACAATACAACATCTTCGTTTATCTCCTCCTTATCAGAATTATCGTTGGTTGCCTTCAGAGCAATAGCCTTTTTTTGGGATTCCTCACTTTGATTCTTGATGGCCTCATGAGTTTTGAGTGCACCAAGAAGCTCTTCTTTTGTCAGTGTGCTAAGATCCTTGGCTTCCTCTATTGCTGTTTGTTTTGCTTCCCATTCCCTTAGCAATGATCTGAGCAATTTTGAATTTATTTCAGCATTGGTAAAGCTCTTTCCAAAACACTCAAAGGATTAATGATATTAATGAATCTATCATTGATTTGATCAATTGTTTCACTAGGCATCATCTTAAAACTTTTAAATTGACCAACCAACAAGCTTATTTTAGTGTCTTTGATCAATGAAGTTCCTTCATAAGTTACTTGAAGTTCATCCCAGATTTCTTTAGCAGATTTATAAGTACAAATTCTATTGAAATCACTTTCATTCAATCCACAATGAAGAATATTCATGGCAGCTTTATTATAATCCAGTTTTTTCCAATCATCTTTCGAATATCGATCTTCATTTTTATTTTCAATTGTAAAAGGTCCTTTTTCAACTACTCTCCATATTAATCTATGTTGAACTTTCAAAAATATATTCATTCTACACTTCCAATAAGAGTAATTACATCCACTAAGAAGCGATGGCCTATTTATAGCCGACCTTCTAAGAATCCTAGTGTATTAGAAGCCATGATCCATTCTCTTTTGCGTTTAAGCAATCAACCACAAGAGACCAGGCTCTGATACAAATTGTTAGAAACAATACACAAGGAATACTTAAAGAGGGGGGTGAATTAAGTATTAAAATTTTTCTATTTTATCGAACCAGATTAATTAACTAAGATAAAAAGAGTTAATTAAAACAAATAAATGCAACGGAATAAACTAATTAAAACTGATTAATAAATAAGCAGAGATAAAGAAGCTCGAAAGAGAGAGAAAGAGAAGCAATACAAGGATTTAACGTGGAGTTCGGCCCACTGCCTACTTTCCACGGCAAATGCCTCAAAGAGGACTTTTACCACTATATTGATTATTCCAAAATCAATACACCTCTTAGACGGGAATTACACAATGCCTATCACAATAGGACTTTTACAATTGCCTTTCATAAAGGATTTCCACTTGATAAATCAAGTGTTGTGCTGGTAACACACGACCATATTTCAAATGCCTTCCACTGAGGACTTCCGCCTAATCGCAATTAGGACGATACTGGTAACTCCAGACTAGACTTCAAATGCCTCCTACTGAGGACTTCACTTTACCTCCATTGAGGGCTTTTCTCAATGCCTTCCTACGAGGACTTTCAACTTTGCCTCTACAAGGACTTTTTTTACAAATGTCTCATTTGAGGCCTTTTTACAAACAATTGTTATATGAGTAGATTTATAAATTGAAAAGCTCTTAAGGAAATATACAAATTTCCTTTACAAAGAAATGCTCCTACTTGAGTAGATTTACAATAGAAAATACTTTGAGAATTTTACAAATTCCTTTTACAAACTGAGCTTCTTAAACGAGCAAATAATCAACTTTTGTAAATCTTAAACAGTGCTAAAAAACTCTCTTTTAGAGTGTATCAGCAGATTTCGAAATAGAGCGCTAATTATTCTCTTAAAGAAAAATTTCAAATTAACGAGAACAAGAACAAAAAACACAAGTAAAAAAAAATTATAGAACGTTATTTTCATTTTTACTGTGCGTTCAAAAATTCTAGGATTTCCTTTTTTTTTTTAAGAGAGAAGGAAAATTCTATTTATAACTCTTGATAAAAATTTGTCCATTATCAAAAAGTTTCTGACAACCTATACTTATGTTTAATAAACTTAATGTTTTAAAAATGTGTAAAAGTCAAAAGCAAAGAAAGAGCATTAAATGTATCTGATACATGCATTAAATGCATTCCAACAGCTCTTTTCTTTCTAAAGTCGAGAGCAATCTTTTTAAAATCGAGGTTTGAGATCGAGGCCTAAGTTTCAGCCATTGATTTTATAAATTTTACTGATGACAAACTTTTTGAAGTCGAGGGCAAAATTTCTGAAGTCAAGGTCTGAGGTCGAAGCCTGAACTTCAGCCCTTGACTTTATAAATTTTAGCGAGGACAAAATTTCTTAAGTCGATAGCAAAATTTCTAAAGTCGAGGCCTAAACTTCAGCCCTTGACTTCACAGTTTTGCCAAAAACTCCAGCCCTTGACTTCATGGTTTTTCCTAAAATTTTAACACTTGACTTCATAGTTTTGCCGAAAATTTAGTCTTTTGTCTTTATTTGATGAATAGTGCCTCCAACTTTTTCTATTGGGCTCGATAGCTTTATCTTAACTTTTTTCAACTTTTATTCTGTTAAAACTTAAACAACAGCAGAATAAATACAAAGCATATATATATATATAAATATTTTAAGTATTTGAATAATTAAGGATATTTAAATAATTAATTATGTAATAATTATTCTCATTAAAATCATTCGTGAACATAAAGTTCAACATTTAGGGGTGGACATGGTTTTGTTAACATTACATATTTTCTTGAATCAAACTGAAGTGATTGTTTTTTTAATATTATAACTTAAAACCAGTCTATTATTAATAGTCAATTGTCTTAATGATTAACATTTTTTTGTTAATTTGTTCAGTTTTTGGTTTTTAACTATTTAACATGATTAACTAAAAATCGTGGCTAATCATATTTTCAATTATAACCATAAAAATATTAAACCATTTTGTTTCATAATTACGTTCAAAAGAATTGTAAATTAACAAGTCAAATAATATAGTTGCATTCAAAAGGTGCAAATCAACAAACCAAATAACAATAAAACCAACAAATCAAGAATATAAGTCTAATACTAGTTCATAAGGTGTAAAATTCAATACCAACATTATACAAATTGAAACTTTATTTCTTCTCTATATTTCAAATCACAACATAACAATACAATAATTAAAGATTTATTCAATATATGAGTTCTATCTATTTATATTTTTGAAATATTAATTATGTTTTATTTTATATACATATATATTTTCATTGATTAAGCGAACCGTTGGTTTTTGAAACTGATGGACTGGTTAATTATATTTTTCTAATTGGTTTTTTAGTTTTGATTCTATTTCATCGGTTTTTTTACACATCCCTATTTGTTTTCCCTTTTTCTTTTGATTTCATCTCTTAAGTGGGATTATATTATCCTTATTATGGGATTTGTTTTACTCGCCAATACGATGGGTTCTGTTATCCCTTGATATCATTTGAAATGGGTTCTTTTTTAACTCATTTTTAATTGGTTGCATAATGAAATTTTAAAACTTGAAGAGATGTCTCATTTAATTATATGAGTCTTTATACCCTCAGTTCTTTCTTAATTAGTTCTCTTATATTGATCTATTTTATTGACATCATTTTATTTGATTGAATGAAATTTCATGTTTTCTTTAGGAAAAAAAAATACAATAATAACAACATTCACATCTCAAAGTATAAAGGACCATTAAAGATCCTTAAAATGTCACATCAATATTTTAAAAACTTTTTTTTTAAAAAAACCTCATTACTTTATCTTTAAAATCTCTCTACATGAGATGCTTCACTTCATTTTTAGGTTTTGTAAATTTCATATAGTTTTGCATAATATACTTGACAAAAAAAAAAAAAAAGAAAGAAAGAAAGTGCATAATCTTACTTTTGAGACTCATTGACAGAAAAATTTAAAAAGTTTCAAAAACCTCTTTTATGTCATAGGACCTCAAAAAGTGAAGTTCTTCTGGTACTTGCATGTCAAGGGTTTTGACATGAAGATGCTCAAGTATTTCCACATGGAATAAGCATAAAATGAAATAATTATTCATTCCTAGTCAATATGCAATCAATTTCAAACTCGAACTTGGTTATACAGAGGTGAGCCATCCGAGACAAGTGAATTCCATCAAGGCAATGTACTCATTCAGGTTGAACGGACGGAGACACCAATGGGTCCACAAAACATAATGTAATAAAGTTGTATGATGTGTGATCCTCCAGTGTCGCTACTCACAACAGGCTTCTAAAAGTTGTGTACTAAGGTCTGATCCTGCGTCAAGAAAAGGAAAAGAACATGTGTTTTATGATATAAACCAAAAGATAATTAAAAGTTTAACATACTGGATACTCTTAATATTTCCGACCTAAATATATCATATGGCCTTTATGCAATAATATGGGGAAAAATATAATCATAATGGGCCTTATGATTTCTCTATTTCTATTTGTTTTTTAATTATGTTTTTGTCTTTTAGAACCTAAATTTCTCAAAATGAGTCAAAATATATAGGGTCTCTATTATAAGTATATTTTTTTCTTCTTTTTCTTTTTCCCCGAACTGTTATAACTTATAAATATAATAAAATATCATGTCTGCAATGAAAAAATATAAACAAAAACATAGATCCTAAAATTAAAAAATGTATAAAAAACTAGTAGTTCCCAAATGAAAATGTATAAAAGCTTATCTTCTCTTGGTTCTCTATTCCCTCTATTTCATAACCCATATTTTATTCCCCCCTCCATTTTAAGACATAACTTTAATCATGGAAAGTGATAAAGATCCTATTTCAACAAAAATAAAAACTACAAAATAGAAGAGAACTTTTTATATTATCTAATAAGATTGTATAGTCAATAATTCAATGACAATAAGAATAAAAGGTGGCGATGGAGGTAGTGGTTATTTAGGTGGCTATAATAGGTGTTAAAGAAAAAAATAGTGACAGCATTTGAGTTTATTTTTATTAAAAAGAGTAAGGAGTTGTAACTCTTGGTTTATGAAGGGAGAAAAAATAGGCAGTCTACATTGATAGGAATAGAAAAAAAGATGGGGTGGTTTAAATTACTTCTCTTCCCCTATGTTTAGTTTATTTTTTGAGACACTTTAGCTCCAATTACCTAAATGGGTCACATTATTATAATGTCTACTATGAGAGAAACAAACTAGTGAAAGATACAATATATCAATAGTTGTGACCTACTTTCATTGAAAAAAAGAAAGTTGAATTAATCGATCAAAGGCAATTACTGTCAATAATTCAATGACAATAAGGATAAAAGGTGGCGATGGAGGTAGTGGTTATTTAGGTGGCTATAATAGGTGTCAAAGAAAAAAATAGTGACAGCATTTGAGTTTTTTTTTATTAAAAAGAGTAAGGAGTTGTAACTCTTGGTGATAAATGCTTACTATAAAAAAAATAGGGAAAGAAAATATGTTTTCATCCTATAGAATGGATAGTCAATTTCATTTAATCACCAATAACCTCATGAAAGAATCTACTTAATAGGTTTATGTTGGTCTCTTAATTCTACTGGTAGAGACTTTGAATGGATTGAGCCTAGAAGAAATTTCCAAAGCCTGCAAAATAGCCTGTCATGGCCACTTTGATGCTTAAGTTAGTGGTCTTGTTGGAGAAAATCAACAAAGTAACAACAAGAGTTTGAGATTGTAAATGATTGTATCAAAGGATGGAGAAGCCTATCTATAGGAGTCGAGATGGCAAATTGATTTGGAAAGTGAGTCACCATAATGAGCAAGTGCATTCTAATATATTAAGGAAATGTATCCTAATATATTAACAAAGCATATCTCCTCATTATGGTGATTCCCAGGATCCTCGAGTTGGATGGTGAGCAATAACCAATGGGACGTAGTCATAGATTGCTAAACAAATCACTAACTAATCAGGTTGGATTTCTTCCCAAAATGCTTTATGGTACTTAGTAGTGTATAAGGAGTGATCGGATTGGTGCAAATTGGAGAGTTTGGTCTTGCTTTGTTGAATCATTCTAAGGCCCTAAAAAATAAGCCAAACTAAGCTCTTAAGCTTCGTCGTGACCAAAACAAGTCAATATAGGCATAAAAGGGTTCTTATTTAAAATAACTTAATGTACCATGCATTTGTTTGCTTTGTATATGCTAAAGAGAAATTTTATTATTAGTAACAAAATCAATGAGAGTTAATGATTGTGAAGTGGTGGTAGTGTGTGAGCCTTTTGATTACAGAACAAAACACAAAGCTAAATTTTCGAAAATTTATAAAATAATGTTAGTAAGTTATATACAACTTTAGTTGCAATCAACATATAGGTAAGCATACCTACCAAAGTAATATAAAAAATATTAGGTCATATTCACTGGGGATTATTAGCACCTATCTTACTCACTTTTTATCTATTATCTAACCAAAGAAAGATTTAGAGAAATATTAAGAAAAACAGAACACTAAACTAAGGTTAATCCTAATTATATATACATTTTCAAGGTAAATTTAAGATAAAGGTTTGTTGATGGAAGACATAGCTTAGGGTTTTGCTTTACCGATTCGTTATCATGTGATTTTTTAATACAATCATTGAGTTGTTTGCTAGGTATACTTACACAGTTAGATTCACTAAGGTAAGCTAAAGCCTCTCTCGAAGTTAGAAACTCCGGATATAGATCAGACTACCAAAATCTCTTCACAAGCTATCAGCAACTTAAATCTGCATAAAGAATAGTAACCCTTTGTTTAAAACCCATTTTGGAAATTCAAATAAGTGACAGAAAGTTTCACCATCCCTATCTCTAGCAGATTATGAGCAACTTCGTTAGCAACCTAAATCTATTTTAAAGAATTGTCTCTTAATAAGTTCAGTTAAAATCAAATGTGAGTCTAAAAGGTGAACCACACAATTAGATCCACAAAAATAAGTTCGAGCTACTAATTACAAGTACTCAATTAAAATGCATTCAAAATCACATGAATCAGACCTTGGATTTACAAACCCTAAGTTAAATTAATTATTTCTCCATAAATATAAACATTAAGCACAATTTCAAGAAAAATGAAAAAAATAAAGATAAATGTTACTAATTGAGCACAAAATCTCACATGAACAAACGTCTGTTAAGGAGGTATTTACCTAGAAAGCTTTGAATCTCTGGCAAGAAGAAGAGTTTCTCTCACCAGGTATTCTCTCTTTACTCTACGCTATGTTAAAATTTTGTTACATATGGTGCAATATGTTTTTTACTTGTCTATGTAAATTTATTTATAGGTAACAGAGCATAGAAATTATGAAGATTTTATTCGTTGAAGTATTATATTCTTTATAATGGAATTTGTCGTTATCTTTATTCGTGACAATAAGGCAGTAGCCATGTGACAGGGTCACTTATCACTGGCTCAAAAGTTGGCTGCGATATAAACTGTCTTTTCATCAAAGCGTGATTTAAGTTTACTTCAAACAGTGCATAGAATTGTGAGCTCCATGCTTAGGCACAATTAAGGTTATGTCATGAATCCTAAGGTGTGGTTGAAAATCACTGTATAAATCGAGGGAGTGGGTTAAGGTGCGATCTAGGCTTTTACCTTGTTTTCTTGCCCTCGGTTGAGATCCTTGGGTCATGGTTTGAGTCTATCTTCAAATATTATTATTGTTTTGTTTCAATCTTGATTCAAATCACTATATTTCTTCTTTTTATGATCTTTAGAGCTAGAAAACAATATTTTTACAATAAGAGTACATATTCATAGGAATTTATCTAAAAATAGATCAAATAAAGCATAGATTCCTATGAATAGAAAAGAGTGTAAAAAACTTATCATGAAGCATCTTTTGCTTAAGGCCATGAGAAAGTTTTTTTACATTCTCTAATAATGATTATGCACTCAATAATATTTTAGCTAGTAAAAAGGAGAAGAATATTTCTTTATAGATTTCTAAATGATCCTATAATAATTTCCATATCAATTTGAAAATGGATAAAGGATGGAGTCTTTTTCATCCAATTCAAAATTAGCTAACACCATATTTGGATTGGAGGGAGTAAAAAAGGGAAAGGAATGAATGGGGGAAAAACCATTTTTCTTAATTAAAAGAGTAAAGGAAATGAAAGAAATAAATTCATATTTCTTTAGTTGTCAAAGTAATTCTAAACATTCTTCATAAATCATTAATTTTGTAAAAATAAAAATATTTTTTTCTTTTTTTTTTAAATTCATATTCTATCCTCCTATTTATTTATCTATTTACTTATTTGTGCAAGTGTGTCCTTGACAATGCGGGGAGTCAAGTTTATTATCATTGTAATATTAATAGGTGCATTATGAAACACAAATTAAAAAAGTTCAAGAAAACAATAGTAATTATACATTTAAAAGTAATAAAAAAATATGAAAATATATATAGTGTTCTTTTTAATAGGGTAAGTAGATAATCCTGTTATATAGGGTATCTACTTAAACTCTACTCAACCAGGTAGGGTATGACGAGTATTAAGGGTCATAGGGTAGGGTACAGGTATAAATTCTCCAAAATCCGCTCTTGATTGGAATGGTGGTTCATTTGGGTCAATGACTCAATTTAAAGCTAGAAGATTGATGAACTTAAATCAATAGATCATTCTTAATGAACCGAATGAAAGTGAGATGGAGTACTTGTGGTTTTTTTTTTCCTTTTGTTGGCTATTGTGGAGTTAGATGATGTACATTGCTATTAGGTATGATCTGATGTGCCTAAACATGGAAAAAAGGCAAGATTGGAAGGGAAACTCGTAGGTATTATAACTTGCCCCCCATGCCAAAGACAACAATTGAAGTAGAGCAAGTAAAAGAAGTTCTAGAGGAATGCATGGTCTTGCATAACTCGTGACTACGCTCGTGATGGAAGCCACACACGGTGTTGTCAAAGAAAGAAGGAGGCCGAAAAGAACATGGCCTAAGGTACCATCATGCCTAGTGTTACAAGACTGGAGATTCTCCTTTCTTGGAGTACTTGTGCGGTGCTCGACTATCCCTCGTATCATCATTTGTTGTCATTCTAAATAGTGAGTTAGCTTTCTCTTATCAGATCTTTGCAAGTTTGTTTTGAGTCCATCAACCTCGTTATCTTCATTGGCTTTGCCATAATCTTCCAAAAGTTTGGGAGGCTCAATTGTGCCAATTGGTTTCAACTTGGTGTAACCCCATTAGGAGGCGACATCAGCTCCCGACCAATTTGTTCATGGGAGGCAAACCCGTCTTTAGAGTTGATTGAATCCTTGAGCAAACAACCTTACTGATGCCATCACAAAATTATATGCCCAAATTAAACACTCCTACTTGGCCCTCAAAACACGGGACTGTGGCATTCTCCCCCACCTAAATTTATGCTGCTTTTGTCATGAAGCAAATCTACCACCATTACCTATTCCCTCAAGATCTCAACCCCTTCTCCACACTCGTCATTAACTCAACTAAGACTACCCTACTAAGACTTTAGTCCTCCACGAACTTCCTCTTGCCCCCAGTCATTCCTCCATCCTTCGAGATTGCCTTTTGTTGAGTTATCCAATAATAGGGTTAGAATATAAATTCTTGATTCAAGCTTAATTCATGACATCGCTACCTATCGCATCGATGTCCTTCTTTAGTAGCTGTTTCTCTTGAGCTTCATCTACATAAGCTGAATTGACAATAAGATTTGGGAAAATTATTGTCTCCATGACTCCTGACACAGCTGCCTTCTAGCAACAATATCCTCCCTCTGGTGGCTGCTTTTCTTTTGCTTCATCCTCATGAGCCGTATTGACAACAAAAACTACTTACTCATTAAGTACCCTAGGTAGTATTTAAGCAGCGTGATGGAACTGGGAACATTAACTCTAATACTAATTGTCACGTAACGGGAGGTTTTCCCCTCTTAGAGTACCTATGCGGTGCTTGATTATCCCTTATATCATTATTTGTTGTTATTCTCGATAGTGAGGCAACCTTCTCTTCCAGGATATTCCCAAGTTTGTTTTGAGTCCATCAACACTGTTAGAGTGCCCTCATGGCTTTGTCAAAGTAAGTTTATGAGATTCAATTGTTCCAACTGGTTTTGGTATGCGTGACCTTGTTAGGAGAGCAACATCAACTCTTGACCAGTTTATTCATAAGAGGCCAAATGTACCTTTAGAGTTAACCCAATCCTCGAACAAACGACACTGTTGATGCCACTCACAACACCATACGTTTGAGTTGAATACTCCTACCCAACCTTTAAAACATAAACCATGACACTTAAGGCCGTGATCACACCTATTTCAATGTTTGATCATATGACCATCGGAGTATATCCCCTGACACATAGTCATGTGATGTAGCGTGCTTATGAGCCCTGTTTTAGTTGCATATTTTTAAGTTTCCTTTTATATTTGTTTTGCCTTTTATGTTCCATTATTGCCGTTGTCCAACTTGTGAGAGTATATAAGGGTCTATCTATCTACTTTGTTGTTCTTGACATTGATTGTGATCAATTGCCTCTTGAATAATATTGAGTTTTCTTTGCCAAGATTATTCTTTGTTGTTTCTTTTAATAGTGTGTCATATCGATTGACTAGATCAACTAGTTCGGTTCTTGTTTTGGTGCGCCATATTTAAGGATAGATCGTTTCTATCTTTTAATTTCAATTTTATATGAATCATAAAAACCCAAAAAATATAAATTGCAAATCTCTAGATTGTGTTTGCTACTAAATTCTATAAACATGCCGGTTCTCCAATCCTTATCAGTTCTCATAAGGTAGGTTACAACTATGAAATCTTCATATCCTATACTGACCTTGGAACCTATACTCCAATATATAGAGGGTACAAATTATAGGGTATCATGTATTTTTCTCTATTTAATATTATAAATAATGTTGATATATAATATACAAATAACAATACTCCATTTTTTTAATTTTGTAATAACTTTTTTTCCAAGCATATTATTTGTAAATTACCTTTCAAAAAAATTTATTATTGAGGAACTTATACTATTTTATTTTGGAAGAACTTATTATTTTTATTTTAGAAGAATTATGATTATCTGTATATACCTAAACTCCCAAATTATATAAATACGTTGTTTATCTTTTAAGACTGATTAATATAGGAGTAGTTCCAAAAATTTTTAATTTTGAAATTTACTATAAGTTTTACAATTTTGCTTAATAGCATATAAATATGTTACGGGTTTCAAATGTTACACATAAACAAATTCTGTATGTTGGAAAACTTGTGATACGAACAAATTATTTTCAAAATTCCCACATACTATTTATAGCAACTATATAAAAATAAGGTAGTTTTATATATTATTACGTGAAATCATATCAAATACTATAAAGTTGAAGTTTAAGAAAGAAAGAAAAAATATAAAGATTTCATGGAAAAATCTATAGGTTTACCAAGTTAACTTGTATCTTACAAATTTCATAGAGCACGAGAGACAGTATCATATAATAGGTTCTGGGTATAAAATTGGGCTTTTTTGGATTATCAGTTTTTTATCAGTATCGGTTCGGCATCAGTTCAATATCGGTTTGATATTGATCCAATATTGATATCGGTTCAGTATCGGTTCAGTTTGATCAGTTTATGAGTAAAACTATTAATTTTTCATTGGTATCATATTAGTATAAGTTCAATATTAGTTCACTATTTGTTTGACACTAAAATGATGCAAAAATGATAACAAAATGATGAATCAAAATACCATATACCTTAGAGGATAGGATACAACTAATGTTTCACACCCTACCCATTTTATTCAAGCTCAATCCAGTTTTTTAATTGCTATCAAGAGATGTTAGAAGCCACCCGTAAATAAAATAAGTATTCCAAGTTGGAGTAGATGCCTTGGCGGGGTTCGCAAGCGTATCCTCGAGTTCGTTGGGAAAGCAAGAAAGAGTGGGATAAAAGAGAACCCATCCAAAATACAGAGAGAAAAGGCAGGCAGGATGAGTACACAGAAAAAGCCAATTATTCTATTCACTGAAAGGGTTCCTGTAGGACTCTGTTCACAGACGAGCCTCAATTAAATATTTTTACCTATTTCGGTCTCCTTGCTTTCTCTGTCCTCGACTTGTCTCCTTTTTTCATGCTTTCAAAGACAATATCATCATCATCATGGCATTAGGTTCGCTGCCATCATCATTAGCACTATCGTTTGAATATTATTTCCTTGACAAATAATTCCTTTTTTTTTTTTTTTTCCTGCAAAGTAACGAACTTGTTTTTTTTTTTTTTTTTTTTTTTTTTTTTTTTATTGGTCGTATGCCATAGGTCTTCAATAATTATAAGCCTCGTATAAAAAATATGGATTTTAGAATTAAGAATCCCGGTTACCTATCCTCTACATACGCATGTTTGTTTCATCATTTTTTTTAATCATTTTATCATTTATTTTTATCACTTAAAAATATATATAAATGAAAAAATAAATATTTTTACTTATAGAAAAATCAAACAGATCTGATATAAATATAATATAGATAAGATACAGATGAAATAAAAAATTATAATTTTAGTAGTTTTGTACGTAGCAAACGTGTTGTTTGGATTGTTTGATCTTCATTTGTAATTGGATTCGCATATAATCTAATATGTATTTTATCTATATTCGGTATGTTTAATCTATTTATTAATAAAAATCTGATTTATTCGTATCTATTTTTTTATAATCTATCTGAACCGAAATGATAATATGTCACACCTTCGGTGGACCAAATAGATTCTCTTACGATAAATGCGAGACCTATGCAATTCTTTATAATGCAATGATTAAGTATGCTAGCGGAAAAAAAAAAAATAAAATAGAAGGGAAAAATAAAAAAACCCAAATCACACACACATATTAGTCCTCTCATTCAACCAGTGCCGACTTTTTCCATTTAAGATTTTTGGGTCAGGTGCACATCATATGACTTTAGGATTTTAGCAAGAGACTTGACAAATATATTAAATAAAATTTAGACATGTGTTTTGTTGAAGGAACAACATAAGTTGGTTGATAGTATAAGTGGTAAAATATAATGCTATATTTTAAATTTTTAATTTGATTGTCTTCTTTTAATATGTATATTATTAAAGATAATGTCATACTTAGTACATTTCACCTATTTTCTGGATAAACTGTATAATTTCTAAATTCCTTAGTTTAATATACAGTTGAATTTTTTATGGTCAGCGATACTAATAGTCACTTTCATCAATTTCTTTCTATCGTGCAAACTATTGTCTAATGAGAAAGTGACAAAAGTCACTTAATCTAAATATTTATTTTTCATTTTCTTCTTCGATTTTTGTCCAATTTTTTCTTTTTCTTTTTTAATTGAAAGACTAAAATAGGAAGTTGCATGCGTAAAACATGAATTATAACTCAATTAGTAATGAAACCATCAAGATATTGGAAATCAAATCATTCAAGTCGGAAAAGGAATGCAACCCATGTTGAAAAGAAAAAGTACGGATTTTTCTCCATCTTGGGATTTTCTAATGTGAATATAACTTTTAGGAAAATTTTATAGTCCAATCACTAATATATTAATTTTAACGGTTATATAATTGATTGGACGGTCCTATAAATGAAACCTTAGAAGCTCTTTTAAATTTATAAGTAGGATTGCTTTTGGTTTAACTGACACGGAAACTTGCATCAAATGCACTTAAAATCAATTAAATTCAACTTTCACTTTAGTAATTTTCTTTTGCCAATTACAATGGAAATGAGGAGAATGCAAACCTAGAACATCTTTACATGAAGGACTAAAGAAGATGTCATTAGATTATAAAACCATCATCTCACTTGTAATTTTTTAAGATCCGAAACCTTAGTAGTGTCTCACAAGAAATTAGAATTCTTTTAGCAAAATCGATCAAATATGTAACTATCTCGAATCCTTATCATCTAAAAATTAAAAAGCCTCAATTAATTTATAAAAATTGATCAATCACTTCAATAAAAGTTCAAAAATTGAGTAATCAGGTATTGTTAAGTTTTGAACCAAGGCCACTATCAGTTGAAAGTGCGAAGTTTAGATTGTCCATTATGTTATCTAATATGCCTCGTAGACATCTCAATTGGAATAAAAAATTATTTTAAGACTTACATCCTGTGTTAGCAAATCATTGGCCAAAAGAGTTATTAGACAAGAAAAAAATATGATGAGGTTAGATTAAATAGTATCATGAACCTTAAAATGTCTAGTAGTGAAATTAGCAATTTGAAATTTAGATAGTTAATTAAAAATTAATTACAACTTAAGTTTCAAATACAACATTATCCCTTTTATTTATCAAGAGTTATTATGAAAACCAATTAATACTTACTATTTATACTTATTAGAGAATTTTAGAAAGTAAATAAACACAAATTTTTCATATTATTCATCAAACAACTGATACACATAAAATAAGAATAAAATTAAAAATAAATCCGAATTTGCATAACAAAATTAAAAGATAAATAAATAGAAACCATAAGAACCTTAATCTTCTAGTGGTTACAAAGGCTCATTAATTTTGCCTGCTGTATGAATACTATTCTCTTGTCGGTATTTAACAAATTAAAAAAAAAAATCATACACATCTTCTAATAAAATATGAAAATAATGCTTCAATAATCAAATCTTTTTTTTTTATTTAAAACACTTGATTAATAAAAGTATTTAGACCCTACTGGCATTCGTTGGTAATTATCAATCCTTCCCAACCTTTCTCTCTCTATTTTTTTTTTTCCTCTCCAGCTTCGCAACCTTTCTAAAAAGATTGGTTTCATACTTTAATTTGAGTAACCTTTCCATATATTTTTCTTGCTTTTACATTGCTCTCGTGGTTATCTCCTTTGTTACCTGCAGAGTTAAATAAAAAAAGTTTAAAAAATAAAGTAAAATAAATCCCGGCAATCTGACAAACTTTTTTAATAAATTACTTAACATACTATTTTGGTATCGTATGCAACTCTTCCTATTAAAAAATTATCTATTTTATTTGAAGGTATTTTTAGAAGAATACTTTAATAATTTTTAAAAATTTTTATGAATACTATATTATATAAGTTATGCAAATTTAACATCAAAAAGATAAAAAAATATACATAAAATGGTTTATTAATTAAACAACTTATAAAAAGATTGGCAAATAAGCCGATAAAGTTTCTCCCTTGTTGGTAATATTCCACTGCAAATTTTATAATGTAAAGTTGAAATCTTTCCAGCCGAAAACCAGAGATTAAGCACAAAACCCGCTTTCCTTTTTTAACGACTTTAATGACCACCATTATAAATTTAGTGTGAAGGGACAGTCTACCATGTCCCATAGGCCCCCCCCATGGCTACCTGCTTTTGATGGCAAAAAGACAATGCCTCGAAATGCGCGCTAAATTTTACTACTATATCCCTTCCCTCGTAATTGTAGTTGTAGAGTTGTTTCAAATTCAAGTAAGTATTTTTTATACATGTCGTTGCAATCTTTCATGCTCTTTCTTCAACTTCTTGTTATATAATGAAAATATGCTAAAGGGTCTCCTGAATATTGCCTAAAAAACAACCTTCTTTGAATCAGGAACTTATTTGATCCTGAATGGTATTAGATTCTACATGTTGGAATGGGTATTTAGGGTGGTGTGTGTGAGTATATATATGGATAAAAATATACATTTTGATTGTAAATTTGAATACATTTATTTATTGAATAAGATTCGAGTATGATCTCCTATCTATATGTTGTACCTATGATTCATATGAAATATTTTCTTATACACAAAGGTTTAATGTCATGGGGGGTGTCTCACTCATCATAATACATATAAAATATCGTAGATATATTGGTGATAATGGATGCCTTACAACTTTATTTTTCCATGAATATCTATTGTATGAACATAATTACATAAATATACATATTTAAATTTTGCACAAAAATGGTATGTATTGAATGCGATTTAGGGTTGTTATATTGAATTTATTATAGAAATTGCACCTAATAAATGTGATTTATGTTTTTCTTTTTTAAATGGCATGTCATAAATTGGATTTTGCTATTTTTAAAAATGACAATTAAATTTCTATAACTTATATTGGGGTAATTTTTTTACTATATTAGTATACATGTGTTATACCCTAAGCATAAAAAATAAATATAATTAAATTAGATAGATGTATTCAAAATTCATTTGGTATCTCATAGCATACTATTTTAGAGCAATACTAATGAAATCAATTTTAGATAACATTTTTAATTTAAGTGAAAAAGTTTATTTATATATAAAGTTTTTTTTATAATTTTTATTATAATACATTGTTTGTGAACTAGGGGTGTGGGGTAACTCATATGATATGTGTATAAGGTCTTCAGACCTTATACCGAACCTAAAACCTTGATTATACTATAAAGATACAGGTTCCAGGGTATCATGTATCTACCCTATTAATATTATACAATAAAATTAATATTTAATCAATAATGATGTTTCATATTTTTTTACAACCATTTATATTCAAAATTATTATTTGTAGACTACATTTCAGAAAGTTTTTTTATAGAAGGATTATTATTATTTTATTTTAGAATGACTTATTATTTTATTTAAAAGAACTACGGTTGTATGTATATACGTACTTACTTGAACTCTCAAATTATATAGAGGTGTTGTTTTATATTATAGCACTAATTAATATATAGAAGTGGTTCCAAAGTTTTTAATTTCAGAATTTTGTGCAAGTTTTATAATATTTTTTTAATATCACATAAATATTTTCCTCAAGTATTTATTATAGGTTTCAACTTTTACATATGAATAGATTATATATATTATAGAACTTGTGGTAATAACAAATTACTTTTTAAATTTCTTTCTGGATATTATTTATGTTGAATATATGAAAATAAGATAGCGTTACATATTATATGAAAACATATTAAAGACTATAAACTTTATGTATTAAAAAGAAAGAAAAAAAATATAAAGATTTTATTAAAAAAATTACAAGTTCCAAAGAGTATCCTATACCTTGTAGGTTTTATAAGGTATAGGATACAGGGTGAGTATAAAGAGCCATAAGGAAGGTTTTAAGTACAAAATTCAATATCATGTATCTTATAGAATATGGTACGGGTATGAGTAATGCTTCATACCCTACCCATCCTATACCTGCTCATGAACCATATCTAAAGACAAGGTCATTTTCAATTATAAATTAATTCCAAGATGCATAGTCATAATATTTTAAACAAAACTAGTAAAAAGAAAGAGCTTATATGTCATATGGCATTTTTGGAATCTCTAAACTTTATATAGCTTTAAGTCCATAGTAATTCTAAAGAATTAAAATATGGGTTTTGTTTTGATTTCAAATTTTAGTAACCTTTATATACTAAGGCCAAATACAAATCAAATTGAGAGGGTACAATGTTCAACTTAAACTCATATTTGAGTTAAAAATTCAAAACTTGAACTTTGACTAAAAGCAGAGCAAAAGAAGCTTGACTGGCCCATTTAGACACAGTTAATCTAAAATAAACTTCTTTTATTCAAATTACAATGTTATTTATATTTAAGCTTGGTTTAGACTTGATTAACATTTAAATTTAACTCAAATTCAATAAATTTACTAGTTACTTGAGTTAATTCTTATGAAAAGTTAACACAACAAACTATTAGGACAATCTCGGTTTGACTATTTTAAAGTCAAACTCAAATACATATCAAACCTAACTTGAGTATCCCATAAATAATTTGACTTCTTTGTATTCTTAATACTTATAATCTATTTTATAAGCCATAAGTTCCCTCCTATCCATCTCCTTTAGATTCACATTCTTATGTTATGTTTGGTAAGCAATAATTGTTTGGAATGGAATGGATTAGGTTGGTTTGGAATTGAATGAGTTCCGAAATGACAAATCCATTTCTATGTTTGGATGGTTATATGGAATTGAATGACTATAAAGTATATTTATGAAAATTTTCCCTAGAAATAAATGCAAATGCAAATACAAATATGTGATAGGATAAAAGAGTAATTACACTTTGCATAATTAATAAAACTAGAATGGAATCGTGATTTAGAATTGAATTCCCTATTGAAGTTGGAATCATCGATTCTAAGGAACCGTGATTGTAGCTTCTAAAAGTGCATCCAAATATAAGAAATGGAATGGAATCTATAATTGCGATTCCATTCTGGATCTATTTTGACATATTAAACACAACATTTTTACCTACTAATGAATTTATAATATATCATGAGATCTATTGTATATTATCAATGGCAAATTCACCTCTTAATAGGACTTTGCAAGCACATCTAGAAATACATTTAAACTACGATAGTTATTGTTTATTTATGTTTCATAACAAGTACCTATGAACGTTGATCTTAGAGAAATCTTGATTCGATGACATATTGAGAGATGTCATGGAAAGGAGTATAAGAGAAGGAACAAGTAAACTTGGATCATTATCATACACATGTGACAGTTGATTGAATTGATGTTTTTAATGTGTTCTTGATTAGTTTTTAATGAAGTATGTCATTTGATCATCTATAGAATCATTTTAGCAGAGGTTTGGTGTTTATGCAAAACTTGCCAATGTTTTAAGTGGTTAGATGAAGAACAAGAGGCTTCTATACATAGATTTTGACCCTTGATGTTACCAATTGGATGAAGATAAGATGGACAGACCATATGGCTCGCTGTTGAGAATCGTTGGATTGATTTTAACAATTGATGAAGATAAGATGGACAGACTATATGAATCTTTGTCAAGAATCGTTAGATTAATTTCAACTATCAATGGTCCAAAATGAAGCCTCCTTTTTTCTAGTGCAACACATGGGATTTGGACTTAGAAATAGGCTTAGTGAAGCCTGATTGATTATACGATAAATCAATCTTTGGATAAGCTTAAAAGCTTATGAAGGGCACATGAAGCCTAAATTGACCGAAAATGACCTCTTTTGACCCTACTTTTTGCAAGTGAGAAAAATGAGTAAGGCTAAGAGTGGGCAAGCCAAGCCAAATCTATCTAAAACATTTCTTATTGGATTTGGTTTTCTAGGCCTTGCCATCGGCTTAGTAAACCAATCAATGGTATTAAATTGTGTTAAAAGTGTAATTACCATAGTAGCCCTCTATGATGTAAATGGAGGTTTATCTTTTCCTTTGTTTTTCTTTTTTTAAAATAGAACTTACTTAATCCGTTTTTTATTAAATCAATTTAAAAATTCCTTAACACTATATTTGAATAAAAGAAATGAATTGTGAGGGAAGGAATTTAATAAAAATAAACGTGGGGGTGGGGAAGGGATATTTTTTCTTCATGTACAAAAATCATTTTCTCTGCGAGGATAAGGAAAATATAATAAATTCTAAGATTATTCTCTAAATGAAAATATTGCTTTATATTTGTTTGGATTGGCTTTTTTCCGGCAGATACAGATACTTTTTCAAACTTTTTGCTAGCAAATTATTTATTAAGAAATAGATATAGATAAAAAAAAGTTGACAGTTCTTATCAAAAGATCAAATAGAATAAAAATAGATAAAATTTAGATGCAAATCGGATATATTTACACATATCATTTTAAAAAAGATACAGATACAGATGAAATACAGACAATCCAAACAGACCCTTAAAGGACTTTTGTACTTCCATGAATATAAAAATATATTAAAATTATCTTCCTTCTCTTTTGACTTTTTATCAACCAAATTTGTCTCACTTTTTTTTTTCTTGTTTAATTATTTCCTTTTATTTTTATTTTTTCCCTAATCATTTGCTTTATCGCAAACAGACTCGATGCTTATATCCAAATTTATAAATCTAAATCTTATAAGACGGGTATGATTACTTAGGGTTATGGATGCAGTGCTAGTTTCGTTAAACAGATTTCTACTCCAAATTTTTATGACTTGTTCCCCGAATTAAAACATGTAATGTCCTATTCATCTTTGAGCCGACTCGATATCTTATATTTTATATTTACCAACTTTTGATGTACCTTATAATTTACTAATGCATCTAGTATATAATGTACATATCGGTAATTTTTTTCTTCACAAATAAGATTGAATTTAGTGCATATATCACAATTTTTTGTATTCCCAAATAAATCTTCGTAAAACCCCCAAATGCCACGGAAGTTGGGTTAGTTTAGTCGATTAAAAATAATGAAGATATTAAACATCATGATATTATATGGGTTAAATAGTAGATACACTTCTTTATATTTGTATTATACATACCTAAAGCATTTTATATTTAAAAGTAAGCACTTAGACTTTCAAATCTCAAGAAAATGTATTTATAGAGTTTATTTTACTATTTTATCTTTAATATGCCATTTAAAAAATAAAACACTATTCTCTCTTTTTTTTTTTTTTTGAGGCAAAATGGTCATTAAGGGGGTGAAAATGCACCCCTTTCATTCAAAAAAACAAAGGAGTTTTGAGCTCTCAATTATAAAAACGAAGAGTGTTAGGTACATCTATATGAAATTTAAAAGAACATATATAATTACAGTTTACCTTATTGTATATAATAGAAAAGTTCAAGGTCATAATATTTTTAATGGCAAAGCTTTATGTCAATAGTCATTTTTCAACCAAGTGTCTAAACATGAGTCTAGTCCCTTCAGACTCAAGATATGACCTATAAAGCAATGGAAGCTCAAAAGTTAAAGACTAATGTTCATGTTAGACAAGTGGTAGCCATGATCAAACTGGAGGAGAGAATAAGACAATATGCAACTTTGTAAGAAGAGGAAGCTTGCTAAAATAAACAAGGTAACCACTAAAATACCCTTGATCTTAAAGCTAAAGAGGGTTTCCACTTTCTTTCTTTTTGTGTGTGTGTGGGAGTGGTTTCTTCTAAACATTTTATTATCTCACCTTCCTTAATAGTTTATACTAACTTGAGTATTGGAATGTTTGTATTGGGACTATCCTTGGTGCCATTTAGGTTGCATTCATTACTTATGCAAGTAGCCCATAAACACCAATTTAGAAGAATGACTATTACGCTAGTCTAAACTCAATAAATGAGAGTTATATACCAATACTTTTTGAAAAGAAATAAGGAAGTAGTACTCCACTTATAATATGAGATTTCTTGTAGCAAAACTTTGTAAAAAGAAATAGCTACTACCTTTTACAAAATAACGCCTGATAATTCACAAAGTACCTATACTACCTATTAAACACAAAAATTATGAAGGGGATATTCTTAGTGCAAACAGTAAAGGAATGGGACAAATTTTTGCTATGTAAAGAAAGAATGTTACATGTATTTATAATATGGAGAGACTATCCCCGAGCACTTTACATTAGCCAGGCTATGAATTACATGACAACATTCGGTTGAATATGACGTAGAAATTTGCAAAACCAATTTCATATTTGTTTGTTCATCTTTTAAAATTTAACACTACGCGATGAAATTGTGAATAGAAGAAGCTCATCTCTACTTCTCTGACCCTTTTAGCAAGTTAGTCATAACAATAACTAGCTCTCTCCACACATGAAAAAGCTGGCATCGAATATCTTAACAATGTTTATACAACAAAAGAGTTAATCTCTGCAACCACTTTTTAAAACTGAAATGCGTAAGTGCAGACACATCGGAGGTCCTTGACATGGGTATTTAGACGAAGTACCTCATTTTTTAAGATTCTTACAGATGTAGAGAATTTCCTCAACTTTTTGGGATTCTATGTGAAGAACCAAAAAGGTAAGTTTCTCTGAAATATTTTATTATTATTTTGTAAAAAAAAAAAGGAGATATTGTATAAAAGTAAATGAAACCCATTAAAGTATAAAAAGAAGTGAAGAAACTTATATGAAAAACCTTATAAATAAAGTTGTGAGGTTCTTCATATGGAAAGTTCTATTAAATACTGATATAGCACTTTAAAAATCTTGTGAAGGACTCGATAAATGTGTATAGTCCCCTATAGATTGTAATGGAAATTTTGCATTGGTGTATAAGGTTGGATCATAAATACCATGTTAACACTGGTTGAAAACTTTACGTAAAGTTGTTGAAAAATGCCCATAAGTTTATGATGATTTGTTTATTGACTACTTTCATCTTACGTTGTTACACATAATATGAGAGCCAACTCCTTAAATAGTAGAGTTCTATATGGGTTATGGAATAAAATTTATATTAGCTTATAAAGCTAAGTAGTGAATACTACACTAATTCCTAGATCAAGTGGTTCAAAAAGGGAAGAAGGCCCATCAGTATTTGTTGGCTTGGTTATGAATTACTTTTAGCTGAGGCGTTACACTAATGTTCTTAGTTTAATGGATTCTATGAATTGGTGAGGACACAAGATGTTCTCCCCAAGCCTTCCCTCCCTCATTGTTCCCTGAAATATTTATCACTTGACCTTTTTTTATCTTACCCCTTGAGTTAATACATTCCTTTTTCATGGGAAAAAAAGAAAAATCTTACCATTTGAGTTATTTGGCCCTCTCTTTTGGTTGATGACAAACTCATGATGTTTGCTTGGTCATTTTTTAGGATAGAAACCCTTATATTATGTTTGGTTTATTAAAATAAATTTATTATTGAACAAAACTTCCTATAATACTTGATAGATGTCAATATTTTTGGCCTTTATATGGTAGTATAGGCAAAATAAAAAAAATTAACTAGAGCCCAAACAAATAATTTTTTCAATCACAACCTCATCAACTTACTATTAGCATTATCACCATTGTTCCTATGATTGTTGTCCTTTGTTATCACCACTATTACTTACACCATTGTCACAATGATAATTGTTTAGTATCACCAACTAAAAGAATTCAATATGATAATTATAGTTGACTTGTTAAATTGGTCGAAGTAGTTTGGCTCCAATTTGACCTAGATTTGAACTGCACTTAAGCTAAGTTGTACTCATCAATCAATCGACCAATATCCCTGGGATTATTACGAAAAAAATGACGATTCTTTTACAAGTTTCATTAGGATGTACTCTTTTTCCCCTAATGGATAGAAAGGGGAAAAAAAAAACCAAAAACAATTATGATGCTTATACAGAAAATGCCTACATACATATATATATATATATATATGTAATCAAGTTAATTAACTTTTCCAACAAAAAGTAAGACCTACTTCTTTCCTTTCTTCTTTTTCTTTCTAAACGGCTACTAAACTAACCCCACATCCACGCAAAAAAAAAAAAAAATCCAACAGATATATATCCATTAAGTTTGTATTAGAACATCACAAGACAAATTGAATTTTAATCCAGTAAAAATATAATAAAATTATAGTGGTTATTATTATATTTACTTGACATAAAAAATATAAGTAATAATTGAAAAATTTTATTGTTCCATCATTAAATTTGATAAGATCGATTCTTTCACTATTTAACAGCTCACACCATATTCAACTGTAATCAAACCATTAAAATAATTAATATTTTAATTATTATTTATTTTAGTAATTAAATGATGAACTAAATGATCTCTATCGACTAAATTATAAAAGATTCCTATCGAATTATTATAATAAAAGTAAAATATCTTAAAAATATGAATTATAAAGACATGACATTTATAAAAAAACTAAAAATAAACATTAAATAACAATTTATATATATAAAAATATGAATTATTTTTGTTGGTTTTCATAAAAGAAGATTTGGCTCAGGATTATTTATTTTTTTTCTTGTAATAATTTATTATGAAAGTAATCACCCGAATAATAGCTGTACCTAAAACTAAAAAACGAATAAATAGTTATCCCTATCCTATCCGATAAAACATTTCTTTACGTACACATACAAAACCTATCTCTCTCGCTCTAATTTCTCTCTCCCTCCTCCGAGTACAGAGTTTATGAAGAAGTGAACAAACCGAGGCTAGTGAAGCTCTTCATAACCAGCTGTTGCACGCCTTCCCTCAAAATACTATTTCTTAATCCATAATAGCCCCCAGACCCACATCATTTTGTTATTACTCTCTCTTCTCTCTCCTCTCTCTTTGTTACTGCTGTCACCCTGCATTACTCTCTCTCTCTCTCTCCTCATAACTTTTACTCTCTTTCTCTCTCTGCTTCCTCCTCCACCTTTCACCAACTCCAAGTACAACACTACACTAACACTACACACTCCCCTACGCTGTTGCTTCTACTACTACACTCTAAAACCCTACCAAAATGGCCAGTTCAACAACGGCCACCTCCATCGGAAAAGTCATCGGAGCCACCACTGACGGCCACGGGAACAGGTCCAACGAGAGGTCTGCTAGAGACTCTGCTTACGGAAACAACACTTACTCTGATCACCACCAAGCACTTGTTGCCGAAGAGAAACCTTCCAGGGTTGAGATATGGGGTTGGCATTTGTACGGCTTTTCTACATATTTTTTACAGACTACGCTCATTCCGGTGGTTTTTCCTCTCATTATCAGCCAAGTGGTGGGTTCTCCACCTGAACCACCTCAGGGTTGGGGGAAGAGTCACCGTGGCTTGACTTGTCGCCCAAAGGAACTTAAGTTGTGAGTTTTCTTTTGTCTCTTTGAGCTTGTTTCTGTTGTTTTTTGTTCCTTCATCTTGTGCGTCTTTGCTGAGGCTGTATTTTTGCTATTTGTCGTTGTTGGGTGTGTTGTATGCTTTAAATTTCTGTTCAGTTTTTGTTTTTGCTGGTGTTTGGTTTAAAATGCTTGTAGTTGGAAAATTTCGAAGTTGGTCCTTTTTAATTTGTTTTGTTTTGTTAGTTTTTCTTGGTGTACATAAATTTTTTTTTTTAAAAATTTCATAGTGAGAATTATGTATGTTTTGTTTGAGTTTGTTTTTTTTGTGAACATGTATATTTTTGTTTTTAAAAAGTTGTAACAGTTCTTTATATTTCGTTGTTCTTTTAAGGTGTTCTTGTTCTTTTTTTTTTCCTTAAACATAAATAACCCTCATGATGTTTCATGGGAGACATTTTCTAGTAGTCTGCAGATTTTTCGTTAGCTGAATATTTCAAGAAAAGGGCATATTCTGGTGAAAATTTTCCCAGATGAGGGTTTTAGAAATTGTCAACTTTATTACTAACCGTTACTGTCTTTCTTAGATTGAAAGATGCCTGGATATGACCAGATTTGTCGTTCTATGGAAGTTTATTATTATTATTTTTTAATTTTCTTAAAAAAGATTATAATTTCAAATGTAACCCAACAAAGAAAAAGTAAAAGGAAGAAAAAAAAGAAGGAAACAAAAGAAGAACATGGGAATTCGAGCTAGAGATGTCACAAGCATAGATGGTGACCAAACCGGTGAGGAGTTGTGGTACCAGATCTCTTCTTTCGAAGTACTGTGCTTTCTCTTCTGTTATGTCACCAACGTCTGTGATGTTGGAACTGTTTTTTTTATTTTTTATTTTTTGGCCAATGGAACTGGTTATTGTGTTTGCTCTTTCTCAAATTTCTTAAAATAATATAATAAATTGATGGAAGGTGACAAGAGTCATGTCATGCACAAGACAGTCAACATGAATATAATGTGTCTGTGTGAGTGTGTCTATGCCTTTGTCTGTGTCTCTGTTTTCTTTCAATTAATTGAAGAAAATTATTTTTGAAACGATGAAAAATGGAAAAGCAAAAGGACAAGTGAGGGGAACATGGGGTACAGGACACAGACAAACTTTGCGTGGAGATAGAGCTTCAAGTTTCACCTCACGATTCGACTTGATCAACATTTTTTAACTTGTGAAGGATGATTTGCAACAGGAGCAATGATAGGGAGAAAGGGTTCAAATAACGAAAGAAGACACAAAAATATAAGTCTATTCGATACCTGAAATACTGTTGTTGATTTTTCATACCATTGGTGAAAGTGTGAAAAGGGAACGCCAATAATTCGTGATATTGTTTTAGTTCGTCATGTACTGCTAGATGTCAATTTTGTTGCAAAAGGGGACCTATTTGATCCACATGTTTTGACTTGTTGGATTTGGATTTTTCAGGCTTTGTTGAGAATCACTGAAAATCTGACCTTCATCCTTTGGAAAGTGTTGACAAGCCCCCTCAGACATTTCTTGGCTGCTTATGACTTTTCATGTGCTTAATTTTTTTCTGTTTGTGTGTGTTTGTCTTGGATAGTTGAATAGCTTATCTATTTTGCCCTATTAACTATTGCTGATAATGCCTGTTTGTGGGATTGTCTTTATTGACCATTGGGACCTATTAGATATGGTAATTCTCTTCTTTTACCATCCTGTCTGCTTCTAGTTACTTAACGATATGTCGGAAGATCTTCTTCTTATGTTGTGGCATGGTGCAATTAATTCAATTCGACAAAGTAACGTGGACAGCTTGTTGTTGTTGTGGCAGGTTTGAAGCATTGGCACACGGGTCAGTTGGCCATTCTGGAGTCTCTCCTCTTGAGTGGACTTCTGTTTCTTGGATCATAGGCTTAGTTTTTGCTGCTCCAACGCTTAGCTTCATTTCCATTTATCTAGACTATGGGCAGTACCAAAACGTGGTTGCTGGGGCCGCAACAGTCCTTGGAGCTCTCTTTTGTCTGCCGGATTTTTCAAGACTCCTTGGATCTTCTTACCATATATCATTGCCATTGTTGTTGCTAATGCCGTTGCGACTGCTTGCCACACTCGCAATCTTGGCCTCATGATTCGGGGCTTTACTGGACCAGCTGTTCAAAAATGCCAATTCCTTGTTAGAAGATCTGTTTCAGGATGGCTTTCCCTCTATGGCACAGCTGCAGGCTGCTTTGGTGCTACTTTGATCTCTGCATTTACTTACCACATGCTTGAGCAGAAAGAAGAGTTTATCAGCTTGTGGGTTGTCTCAATCTTCAGTGGCCTAGCATGGCTTCTAGGTATACTCCATGTCATCACCACATACCGACCTGGTTCTGACTCTTCTCCTCCATCTAATGCTTATGTTTTATCACTTTTCAACTACCCTCACGCAATTGGGAGCCTTGTCAGTGTCTTTCTCGCTCCTTTGCAACAATGTGCATTTTCACAGGAGGTGTGCTTTATTTGATGGGAGAATTGTGCCTCAGACCAGTAGTGGTGCTGTTCTTCTTGTTGACTTACTTCCTCTTTCCGATTCTCTCCCTGCCTCTCTTGCATCCACTGCAGAACCTTATTAAGGCCAATGCTGTTAAGATGAAATTGCTGGGCTTCCTACTGACAATGCTTACTGCAGCAGTTGGGTTCTATTTCCGCAGGAAGAACTGGAGTAAGGGGCATGTACTCTTCTTTGCTGCCATACAGAGCACTGCTGCTGGGATTTTATATGCTTTTGGAAGGGTGTTGTTACTGGACTGTACTCCACCAGGAAAGGAAGGTGCTTTCTCAGCATGGTACTCATGGGTCAGAGCTCTTGGCACTTGTGCAGGTTTTGCCATTGCATCAGTGGTGCCAGGTAGTGTGAGCACATCCTTTGGGGTTGGCTTCATATGTGCTTTGATGGGGTCAGTAATGTTGGTCTTCGGAAACATCAGCGACTTAAGTGGAGCAAAAGCCGCAGGCAATCTGAAGGAAGATGCTGAGCTTGGGTCACCAATGGCGGGCGTGGATAGGAGCATGGTGACGAAGCAAACCACTAGGGTGGATGGTCCCTGAACGGAGTGAGAAAATATTTGAAAAAACAGAGTTTGTTTCAACACATAGGGAAATAGGTGTGTATTGTAATGGTATCTTTGGGCAAAAAAAAATCAGGAAAACAGGAATTTCTTTTAACTTGTGAATGGTGGAATTGGAAATGTTTGTGTAACTTGTAGATCTGACTAGAGCTTTTTTACTGTAGTTTGGCTTATTATTTATTAGAATTGCATGTGGGTTTGTAAGTGATTTGGGTTGAGAATTGATTATCATTCTTTTGGTTCATGTAGAAGTTAGTAGCATCATGTTTTATAATACGTTTGAAAAAGGGTCCCATTTCATTGTAAAATTTGATTTTGTTTTATGCTAGGTTGGATGATGTTTGTTTTACAAATTTAGTCAACAATGTCATGGTTTTCTTATTTCTTTCGTTATTCTCTTTTCGCCACCTTTTGTTATGCCTGGAATCAGACTGCTTGGCACCGATAGAGTGTAATCTTTTCGCCACCTTTCTGAGTTTGAACTTGTTTGAAATGTTCTTAAATAAGATAGAGAGACGATGATGTGGAAACTCTGAATTTGATTAATATCTGAGTTCGTAATAGAGTCTGAGTTCAACTTCAGTTCAGCTAGTCTGGAGAGTAAGCAGTTTCGACTCAGCATATGATGGGCTATGCTGTCCGTTAGAGTCAAAGCAATGAAGGCCAGGGCGCGAGGCTCTAAAAGATTGTAAGTCGAAGCTTTTCCCCAACTCAATCAAATATCTCTTTGGTCAAATTCAATTCCACATTAAAAGCTTCATTATTGTTATTATTGGCTCAAAAGCTTCATGTTTATCGCGTTAAAATCTCACCATGAAACCGTTTAATACGAATTAATTAACTACCATCATCATCACTTGTCCAGACCATTGGCAAGACATTCATATGGTGGGAAAAATAAAAAAGGAATGATTCTTAAAACCATGGCCAATTTAGAGGGGGCTAAAAGTGTCCTGACTTTAAGTTTGAAAAATGTCCATTCTTAGGTTTTTGGAAAATGTTCATTCTTAGGTTTAAATATATATATGTATGTATGGTATGTATGTTTTAAAAAGCAAATATGAATATATTATTATGCATGCCTAAATAGTAAAGAAGTTGGTGTTTTAATCAAGAGACCATGGATTTTTTTTTTTTGCCTTAAGGGACTATAGATTCAAATCACATAATCATCATTTTACTTTTTAAAGATGCATTTATTGCTTAAATGAGTCTCTCTCCCTCCTAACTTTACCTTTTTTTTTAATAAAACTATATCGAGCTAGATAAATTATCCTAAATTGTTACTTTTATTATTATGCACCATAGATAATTATTTTATTACCCATATTAGATATGTTTCGTCCTATTTATCAATTATTAGTAATATCATCAATTATATAACTTGGTTTGATAACAATTTTTTTTTTTTTTTTTATAATTACTGTTATGATGTGAATTATTAAATGATTGATATTGTTAATTTGATAAACATGCAAAGTTATTATGATTTTTTTTTAAATACCAATATTCATGTTAATATGCTTTTTATTTTACTAGTAGTTTTCTATTGAAATCTTTTTTTTTTGGATCTATTTTGTTGAAAATAAAAATTATATAATTTTTATGTATTTTTACAAATAAATTAATAGATAAATATTGATTAATATATATGCAATAATAAAAAGGTGAATTTTTTTTTTAAACATACAAGACGTAGTGGTAGATATAGGCATGGTTTGGTTCCGAACTGGAACCATCATTGGCGGCTCCAGAACCAAAACAAGATCAGTTAGCTAATTCCAGAACCGGTTATGAAACCACGGTTTCACGATTCTTAAGCGGTTCTTTGGCCTAGAACCGGCGGAACCGGCGGATGGAAACCGACTTCATGAAAAATAAAAATAATATTAAATATATAATTATTAATATTTAAATTATTTCATATAAATAGTAAAATTTATTACTTATTCATAATATTGGATATGTTATTATCAACAACACAAATAAACATAGCTTAAAATTATATATAATTAGTTTAAATAAACTTTTCCTAAAAGCAAAATTCATTTTCTTAATAATGTGAGACTATTTTTTGCATTGTAATTTTTTTAATATTTTAGAGTATTTTACAATATCATAATTCTAACTATAATTGAAATTGAATGTATTTGTATACATATAAATATGCATTCTAAATAATTTTTTTAAGATTTTGGTTAAATAATTAAATACTTTTAGATCCAATAATTTTTTTGAAATTTAAAATTTAAAATTTATTTTTATTTTATTTTATAAAAAACGGTTAAGCAGTTCCGAAACCAGAACTGGGAATTGGCAGTTCTATGGAATCAGACTGGAACCATAAAAGACGTTCCGGTTCAAGTTCCTCAATTTTAAAATTTGGAATCGGCGATTTCAGTTTCAGTTCGGTTCTATTCCAGAACCGTGATGATGTTTACGTAGTGGATGTAGCCCCTTAACTTTTGATTTTGCCTCAGTAGCTTCTTATAACCCTTCTATATTCTTCCTTAATCCAAGACCCTTTTGCAAGAAGTAGCATGTTGAATTTCTTAATTGAATCTTGATCGCTAGCCACGGATTAGAACAACGCGTTTCAACTAAGAACCCAAGAAGTTATCTAAGGTGGCGAGGTTAACTCTTATAAGCTGGAATTTATCTAGAAAGTTTTGACCTTATTCCTAAGACTTGAAGACTGAAACGGTATATACTTATCTGGATGAAGATGTTTTATATTAGTATTATTTTTTTAATTATATTGCATTATGGTAATAATAAATCTAATTAATCATACTGATAATTATAATCGTATAGGGCTTTTAACGCATTTTTTAATTCAACATGACTTTGATTCTATTGTTTTATTAGGGAACTCTATGGTGACGTAATTAATTTTAATGAATCGATCCCATCACTATCCAATTGATCAAATCATATATAGTCGTAATCGAATAATTAAAATAGTTAATATTTCAATTACTATTTTTATTTTATTAATTAAATAATTGATGGAGTGGTCTCGTATACGAAATTGTAAAAATTACGGATTTCTTAATTGAAAACAAATCCAATTTAGACGAATCCTTCCTTAGCGCTTCATCATATCGACAGGGCTTAAACCTGTTGAACAAGTGGGCTTAATCGACATTCAACCCTTTCTTTTTTTCCCTCTCACCAGCAAGAACCTTAATCCATAGTCAAGCTTAGAGCTTCAACCCAAGTTTGAGTTTGCACTTAGCCTAGTGCCATTTTCAAGAACGTATGGTCAAAAGTTTAAAAAGAAAAAACAGGAAAAGAAGAAAAAGAAATTCTCTAGAAAGTTACAATAATGAGCACTAACTTGTAATTCAAGTCTCGGAATTGTGAATGCTAAGAAATGGGTCTGGCCTTCATCAATGTTGAGTTCCTGCCGTTGCCATATGATGTTTCTGATGCCCAGTACAGTTCCCAATAAATGCCTGCTCTTTTTAATTGCAGGAAACAGTATCAGGAACTTCATCAGGTCGGAAAAAAACATGTCAGCAGAGGTCCACTCTCAGAATCGATCCTAGACAAGAGCATCTGACATTTCCGATGCTATGTGGCTAGATGCTAATGGAGGCTTGAAGAAATTGTGATGAACGAAAACCTACGAACTTTTTGCTAGAAATAGAGTTAAAAAAGAAAATGTTAAATGGGGGGGATTATGTTTCATCTAAACTTAATAATGCACCGTTCAATCGACCTGCAGTTTTTAGACTTTAACACGTAACTTGCGCAAATTGTTGGGTCAAGTTGCTCCTTTTTATTGTACGATGACCTATTTATAAGATGCTATTATATTTTGTTTTAAGTATTGGGTATTTTTGTTTTGATTATAAAATGTAAAATATTTCAGATCAGTATATTTATTTTAAATATAAAATATATTAAATATATGCTAGATTAATGTATTTTATTTCAGGTGCGACTTAACTCATGTATAACCCCATAATTTGGTTGTATAAAGAAATCCCAGTTGATCTTCATAGTCTCCACTCCATTTGTAAATTCACCATTATAATTTTGTTTTATATTCCATGAGGTATTTATAGCACATGCCTTGAACATCTTAATTATATTCAAAAAGACAAAATTTATCAAACAGTACATTGGTCTTGCCACAATTTTAATAGCCTAATAACATTTATATTGATTTTTCAAATTGAAAAGTCCATTTTCATTGAAATCATCGAAACTAAGAATAATCTTAAATAGAATCTATAAATGTTACTCTATAGAAACGATAATGAAAATTTCATAGTATTCAATCTTCCAACCTCAGAAAATATCAATATCGTCCACAAATTATCAAATTTAATTTAAAAAATATAACGAGAAAATAACTAATCCTACTAACATCTTTATTAGTCAGTAAGTCTCAGTAAGCACATACAAATTCTACAAGTCTTTCACTGTAAAATTAGGTTTTCTATTACTCTCACCATAACAAGTTATAACAAAGACAATCATCTGGATCAACATCATCTGAAAATGAAGTTTTAAACTTGATTGCATAACAACCCAATTTGGAGATTTTAGATGAGAGTCATAATCACAGGACACACTATATGGAGTCATAGATTCATTTGCGCATTAACAACCAGATGTAACACATATGCATATAACCCATTATAATTTTGCAACCACAAGTTATCATTTTTGAAATTAATTATTCAAACAACTTGGCTTGAAGTTATATGCAACTAGGCTCGAACTCTGAGTAGCTACAGGATCCCAATCCATTTGTATCTGAGCGGTATCAGAATCAAAACGAAAAGGTCACATGATCTAAAGGTAGCATAGACGATTTAGGATCTAGTTCATAAACTCCGACATGACAAATAGCACGATACGATTAAATTCATGCCTAGGTTATGGGTTTGTCATTACCCGTTCAACGTAATACTATCATTATATTTTGTTTACTTAATTCACATTTTTTCTATCATGTCATATTGCCACTAGATTAAGTCATAAATATATATATATATATCTATATAATATAAGTCACTCATAATTTATATTATATATATTCTATAAGCCATATATGTTCTTATATAATCTATTGAACTAAAAGGTTCATGTTACATTTTGATAAGATAAAACAATGTAGAATTAATCTATACCTTAAGAACAAAATAATCGTTATTTTGCTTGAAACACAGCTTAATAAGTGCAAAACATGGAGGTTTAATCTTAAAATGCTTAAGTATTACTAGAAATAAAAGAGGTATATTTGAAAGCTTGTTTGTTATAAGTAGCCTTTGGACACCAATACATAGATTCCAGATGCTAGCATGATTTGGAAACTTGACATAGTAAAATGAATGAAAAAATAACATGATGCATTGATTTTATGAATACCCAAAAAGTGATTTTCTATCTACCTATTGATTCTACAAATATCCAAATGAAATAGACATCCAAAATTCGAAAATTGTATGCACATTCAAAAGTAGAGCAAAAAGGAAGCTCTAAGATAATAATAATGATTAATTGTTGTGTTCTCTGCCCTATGGCATACAAATATATGAAATATCAAAAGTTGCCAAAAACAGAACCTGAAAGCTACCAAAAATAAAAAGTCCTTAAAACGTATAGACATAAAATAATTAAAAAGATAAATAAAATACCATAGACGACACAAAAAATGGACATTTCTATTACAAATTATGACATTGTTACGTATTTCCCAAAATAAAAAAAATGCATTTTTGAAATTGGGACCTGAATTTGCAAAACTGTCATTGACTAGTATTTGTCTCATTTTTCTATATATCTGTTTGGTACTATTTCCACTTTATTTGAACCTAATTATGTATTAATTAGGTCTTAGACTAAGGTGTCTTGATGCCAAGGTGCCCCATTAATAAGACAAAATTAGAATGATACTGAGCATGTGATAGTGAGCTAATGTTTGGACGCTAGGACATGGTATTCGAATCGTAAATGCTTTTACAAATGACATGAGAGCTTATGATCTTACAAAATTTCCCTAGCACCTTGGCATTAAGACATGGTGTCTAATAGTATACCTTGTTCTCTTATGTTGTTTTTGGGCATGATGCAAATGATAAGTGTTTTTACAAAGGGATAATGTCATAAACGATACCTGAATTTTGGTAAAATATGCAATTAGATACCTTAACTTTGAAATTAATCAATTTAATACCTGAAATTTGAAATCAATCAATTTAGTACTTAAAAACTTTGAAATTGATCAATTTAGTACCCGAAAGAACCTGGTTGAGGAATTGTTGGCGTGTATGAAAAGTTCTTTCTGATACTAAATTGATCAATTTTAATATTTAGGCAAGGTTGTCAGACCTGGATTGGGATTTGACCCGGATATGCAAGGGGGTCAGGGGTCAAGGGGTCAAATTGGGGTCGATGAAAAATGAATTTTTATGTTAAATATTAACTATCAAAAAGCAAATAAATGAAATTTACCCTCTCAAATCCATCATTAAATTGAAATCACATTGTACATACTACATATTGAAAAAAAATACTATAAACTAAGATATTAATTCAATTTTTAATTAATGTCATCATAATCTTCATTTGATTCAAAGGCATGCATAAAGTCAACTCGGTCTGCGATTGTATCAAAATCAACCTCTTTATTAATTTCCGTATCATGATCATCTGGGATAAAAAGGGGAGAAAAAAGATAATAGTAAGTCTTTGGAAAAAATAATATTCAGTGAACATATACAAAATTAATAATTTGGAAATAGATGACTAACGTTCAGTCAAACCATTAGTTGTTACAGGGGTGGCATCATCTTCATAAATTGCTTGTTCAATTATCTCATAAAATTAAGTTCTAGAGGTAAATCTTCTTCTTCTTCAGTAATCCAAAAATCCGTCTTATCAATGCAATCAAAATCTATTGGATGATAACTTTTCTTCTTATATTGATGCCTACAAAGAAGTATTCAGCAAAGGAAAAAATTTTAAACATACATAAGTTGAACTATTCTTAGTCAAAATAATTTACATACCTATTCTTCAAACGCAAATTATAGTTCACTTAAACAAGATTATTAAGCTTTTGATGCTCTAATTTATTTCTTTTCTTTGTGTGAATGCGCTCAAAGAAACTCAAATTAAGCTCACATCTAGAAGCAGAAGCAGTTTGACTTAATATTCGAATAGCAATATTTTGCAATGTAGGAGCACTATGACAAAAAAAAAAAAAAAAAACTCTACCAATCATCCACAATTCAATAAAGCAAGTCAAAAAATTTTGAAAAATAAACATTAACATTAATTTTCATTCTAGTATTCATGGTCACTTATCTAGTTGTGATGTTTTGACAGATTTGATAGCTATTTCCTGACCAAAACTCTCTCTCCTTTCACGATACAATTTCATGTCTTTAATTACAGCTATGCTATTGCCACAAATACTTTTTTTTTTTCCTCTAGCACATCATATAACCCTTGCCTAACTTTTGTAGTTTCTTCAAATGTATCATCATATATGAAGGCTGGATTCAAGAAATAAGCTACATCATATAAACCATGACAAAAATGCTTGTCCCACCTTTGATCAACAATTTTGATATAAGTAGTATACAATTTTTATCTATTTTTAAAAACCGATATAATCCCCTTACGAATCCTAGAAAACTTCATAAATAGCAGAAAGAGAAGGCCTTTCATCAGCATCTACAATGCTAGGAGCTTCACATGCGAGCTGTGACTTTCACATGAGCAAACAATCTTCCCAAAATGATGTGTCTAACACAATAGCAGCAAAAGCTTTTCCGACAGTACATTTTGAAAGCCTATGACTAGTGAAATGTGTACTTGTTGCCAAGCTTGCAAGTCATGCTTAGTTTGAAGATACTTTCAAAGTATAAAAATAAAGTAGCAAATCGAGTTTACTCTTGGGACGAACAATTTCTTTCCAACCCATCTCTTTTTCTCAACCAAGACAACAAATGAATATGATATATACAATATAGTTACCTTGGAAGCACGCTTTGCAAGCTCATCTACATGATCCATCTTGCCAATGTCTTTTAACATTAGATTCAAGCAATGTGCTACACAAGGAGACCAATATATATGATCATACCTCTCTTACAACAATCTCCCGTTGCAACATGATTGCTTGCATTGTCAGTGTTATATGCACACATTAGGAGAACCAACCCACTCAACTTTTAAACCCCTAATTCTTAGGGTAATTTCAAGCTCGAACCGTAAATCGGGAAAGTCAACTGGAAACCCTAAGTCAACAAATCCTTAGGAAACCCTAGCAGTTTGGATCCGGCAACCCCCTGTTCTTAAAAACCGAGAAGTTGAAATATGAGCGGAGAGTGTAAATTGGTTCGTAATAATCTTAGGATGCTTAAAAATATCAGATTAGTGAATTTTCGACATTTTCGAACCCGATCGGATAAACTTTGAAAAGCGTGTTCCTGGGGCTCGAGATACCAAAAATATGTTATTATACCGTTAGACTCATAATTTCATAAATTTTCAAACATGTCATTATATAATTTTTGGTTTATAAAAATTACAGTTATAACATTTTTATTGTATTTTCATTACTACCGGTAATTTAATTGTCTAATCTTTTTTGATTTCTAATCACACTATTCACAAGTACAACCACCCGTACCCTATTCTTAGATCCTTACAACCTACTCTTACAATATTACATCATTTTCCTTACATTTACTTTTCCAATACTTTTATTACTTAAGTTACTTTTAAATTTTGAATTTTATTACACAAAATATCACACCTCTCTCTCTCTCTCTCTTGTAGAACCGGCGTCCCCCTCTCCATGCTTTCTCTCTCAATTTATTTTTTTTCTTTCTTTATTCTACACAAACCCTAATCCATTCTTTTATAAATACCCTTTATGCCAACTTCACTTCACTTTCTCTCTTTTTAACAAAACAAAGCTCTTGCAATTTTTTTTTTCTCCTCTCCTCCTCTCCTTGTGCTGTGACACACACACACACACTCACAATATTTTCTTCAAGTTTTTCTAGCTTCACACATCTAATAGTAATAATCTACATCTTACTACAATAAAATATGTAATGGCAAGATCCTACATATGTGATTCCACTAAAAATCTCCATGAGCTTTATGCTAGGGATGTGAAACACTTAAGCATGATTCTTGCCATCACAATGTTGTGGATCTTGTTATTTGAGTTGATTTGCTATTATTTTTCTTTATTATTGTTATGTTTTTTGTATGTATTCATTTATTAACCTTATCTACATAATGTTCATAGTACATTTGCATTCATGACTAGCATAGTATACTAGATCTAGTTGTTTTGAGTACATAAATGCCTTAGATTTTTTTCTTATGTACATAAAGATTTGTAGTAGCATAATAATAGAGGGAAAATGTTTGAAAGTCTAAGATCTATTTTAGTTTCAACAAAAATGATTTTTGGAAATTTGGATCTAAAAAGAACCCTTCAAAATGAGTATTTGGCATTAAAAATGAAGGGCTTAGGGAATAGGTATCATGAAGGAACGGTTTTGTTGAGTAAAACTTAGATCTACGTAGAGATAGCTTCAAAACAAGAAAAGTTTACAAAAGTTATGTTAGCATTATATTTCAATCCCAACAACAAACTTAAAATACGTAATAGGGAAATATTGATATGTGAACACCTATTTTTCAACCCCAAAACAAGAGTTTTACTAAAGAAATGGAAGCCTTAAGGAGTAAGTTTGATTAGGAATTAATTTTAGAAAGATCAAATGAGTTTTACACAAGAAACAATCTCAAATATAAATTTCAAAATTCGGATTTAGAAATGACCTCTATTTGAACACCTATTTCCAAATGCCAAAATGAGAATTTTAATAGAAAAATAGAAGCCCTAGGGAATTCATGTAATAAAGACCTGATTTAGACAACTATAAGTGAATGTTATCAAAGTATAATCCCAAAACAAGGAAAGGTTTCAAAATATAGATTAAACAATGTTTTCATTCTTTAGAATTTTGTGAAATTCGTAACTAGGTAAAACCCCTATTTAAACATCTATTTTCCAACTCCAAAATGAAGAACTTTATTAAAATAATGAGGGTATTAGGCATATAGGTCACTAAGGTTGTATTTTAATAAAAAAAAACTGTGATTTAGCAAGAAATAAAACTAGTTTTCTTAAGTAAAGTAATTTCAAAGGTTTTGCAAAGCAAAAGTTTTCAAAAAGAATTCTTGTTATCAAATGTCATTAAGGATATACATATAGATAGCTCATCTCATGACATTCATGATAATGACTTGTAGATATTGCATGTATATATACACTTGGTATAAACAAAGCTGAGAAAATAGTGTCTTCCACATCCCATAGATTGATCAACACCCATGAATCATGCATGATATTGAGTTATTTATGTATATAAAAGATCTTTCAAATATAATGATAGCTAAGTATCTATCAAAGCTTGCCAATGATGCTTAGATGAAATTAGGACTTAATTTGTGGGTTGGTAATCTTGTATAGTATTGTTATCCTCTATTCATGGACCAAACGACCTTTTGATGAAAATGACTTTATAAATAGATAGCTCTCATCGAATAGGTAGAAATCGGTATATAATATGCGAAATTGAGTTAAAATAACCAAGTTATGGCCGTTTTAAGTTGGAATTTCCTTTAGACGAATTTTGATGAACTTGTTAGAATAGAATCTATAAGTTTCATTTAAACTTCATAGAAATACTCATTGGAGTTATTTCTTTTGATTAGGAGACTTGGAGACGGGACTAGACCTTCCCGAGGATTATTACGATTAAGTGGATTTTCGTGCCATGACAAAGTGAGTTCACTTTCCTTAAATTACATGTGCTTGTACGATAGTGACATTAGAATTAGGATAAGATAAAATTGAATGTGCATGTGATTTTTGCTTGGTTGAATTGAATAGAATGTCGAAATGGGAATTGTTATAAATATTGTATGATTTAGGATAGAATTGAAGTGTCTGAAATATTTTTGATCGCCTATAATTCACTTAAATAATATGCCATGATCTTATAACTAAATTGTCCATGCATAGCATATGTTGAGTCACATTATATTTGTTATTGTACATTGTGGAAGAAGGCATAATAGCTAGGTAACAAGTGGGCCTGAAAACTTGAATGTTAGCATGGAATGGCCTGAATTAAAATGAAAATGGAGTGGATACTTGAATCAACTACATACAAAATGAGTGGGTGGGCACCTGAATCAGCCACTATATAATCGAGAAATAAATTGAAACCTATGGTCGTATGGGCTCGAAACACCTAACCTCGAATGAAGGGCGTATATCCATTTAATATAGAACTCCCGGAAAGTCTTATGTATTGTATGCTCGTGTGATGATACATTTCATATGATTGTTAATATAACTTGATTGCCCTATTGTTGATGAAGTACTTAATTTAGAAGTGAAACTCACTAAGCTCGCAAGCTTATACCCCTATAGTTTCCTATTGCAGTACAATTATCCATGATTATCCCTAAGGAGACATTCCTCTCATGTACAACTTTTGGAATATAAGGAGCTTTTTGAAGAAGTTGGGACCTAGATGTTAGGCATAGACTTCTAGTTAAATCTCCTTAATCTTATATATAAATGTTGTTGTAAGAGACTTTTGTGAACCTAAGGACTCTTAATATTTTGACGGGAGTATGCTCCTTAGATCAATATAATAGATTAATCTTGGTTATAACTGTTATGATTTATATTCTTATCGCTATGTATGTCTTCTTAAGCTATTTCGATTCAAAGTAAGATCCCCTACATGGTGAACGTAAGCCTTACACCCAGTGTCTAAACTCACGGAATAACTAAGGTTGTCATACTTGAGTTTAAATATCGAGTGTGACAAACTATTGCGTTTAGAGTATCCTTTTGGGCATGACACAACTGTAGGGTTTTTATAAGAATTTTCATAAAAATTTGTAGTGGAAAATTAAAAACCCTAAAATCGGAATCCATGTGCTTTGATTAAATTTGATAACAAGAGGAATAAATTCTTGATTTACCTTGCAATTTTGTATCCAGATATTTGGAAACAAACTCTTGCGATTCGGATCTACAAGACACCACGATTTCGTTGTGCCCTCTACGTAGTCCACACGAACAAGCCACCCAAAAAGGAATCAATTCTTGTGTACTAGCGCAGTCTAGAACCTTTCTAGATTGATGAGGAAGATCTGAATTTTTCTCTCTCTTTTAGGGTTACAGAGTTTCTCTGCCGTCTAATGTGACAGTGAAAGTCTTAACTCTAATGAGACACTATCACACCTATTTATATTATGTCAGTATTTTGCACTGACAATAATGCCCCTAATCTTACTAGGGTTGGTAATGATAGTAAATTATTATTCATAATAATAATTTATTTATTCTTCCTATTGGATTTTTTTTTAAAAATAAATCACTAAGTGGTGATTGGCCTCTAGTACATGAAATAACAATACTTAGTAATTGGCCTAGGGCACAATCACTAACAATCTCCCACTTGCACTAGTCCAAATCACACATATATCTAAAATCCATAATCCCTTTTTGCTTATTCTTTTGTGTGTGACCCTGTAGGTTCATTTGATATTGGCAGTTAACTTAAAAACCATTTTTCAGTAAACAAAACATAAGTGGCCTCTAGCAAGACATTATGTTTACCTAAATCAAATGAAGATCGGTGATCCGTTTTTTTACCTTCTATAACTTATGTCATCTCCTTTATCTCGCGATATCTATATCGAATATAAGACATGGATAGTGTCATTCTTATATCATTCAATCTTGTTATTCTCGATCTTTAAGTGATCTGATAATACAAATGAAATTGATCACACTATCAATTCATTTGAGCATGGCCATGCATTTCTCAGTTCACTTATCGAGGGGCCCAGAGATATCTCTCTCATAACGAGAGGGACAAATCTCATCTTAATCACTTAACTTCCTCTACATGATATACATTATGCCCAAACTTAACCTTTATAATTATCTGGTTAAAGATAACATTTGATTGAGTTGAAACATAATGTTTCTTATGTTGGAACCTATGGTGATTTCAGGTCTAAGGATAAGTTGACATAATTATTATGAAAATCACTTATGATAATATTCCATGTAGTGATCTCATAGTGGGTCAGTTAGCACACAGTCATCTAATATGTGCCTATGAGTTTCATTTGTATCACCATGTAAATAGACATCCATGTTTACCAAATAAAAACTCATACTAGATTTAATTCATTATCATTCCCATAATAATGAGCATCTAGGAACATTTATAATTGTCATGCCCCATAGGGTATCCTAAACGTAAAAGCTCGCCACATGCCATATAAGAATCCCGAATTACCGCCTTAGTCCTTCGGGGGTCTCATATAGATGTAAGGCGTACCTTTACGACAACAGAATACAAGTCCAAATGGAGATAAAAGCTTAATTTGGCATGCATTAGCAGTAGGACATAACTCATGAGACATAAATAAATATTACATTTACTAAGGGGTATTCCCCCACAAAAGAATAGTTAATGGCCTTATACAGTCATCCAAAGTCTTAAAAGTTTCTATGGAAGTCTAAACAGAAATTCAACTTCTAAGGAAAACTCCTAGCTCCTGTACCTGTATAGCCGGGTCACGCTGCCTAAGCCACAAATGGGGTAGCTGCAAAAGGAGGAACTGTAGGGACGTAAGCTAACTAGCTTAGTGAGTGTAATCTTCCACAATAACATTCATGTCACAACAATTCAACCAAGTGATTAAGCAAGCAAGTGAATGCACCAAACACATGAGTTCAACAAACATATGACCAGCCGGAAATCATATGTGGATAGAATTGCACCCTCCATCCTGGGTTAGCAGATTAATGAATACTGCGGTACTAACTTTATGCCGTTTATGGTTCACAGTTAACCTACAATTATTTGATATCGTTTATGGATCACTATTAACCTACAATTTGATATCGTTTATGGATCACGATTAACCTACAAATTTGATATCGTTTATGGATCACGATTAACCTACCAATGCTAATGCTCCTTCCCATTATGATGTGCATATGTCAAATTTGGCATTAGTCCGAATATTTGATTAAGTCATTTTATTTAGGTGATCAAACAATTTCTCAAACAATCCATCATAACTAACTACACATCCAGAATTTATCACCTGGTTTCGATATTCTTATTTTGAGTTCTCACATCATCATCAACATACAATTTTCCATTATTCCCCATCATTCATATTCCATTCATTTGGCCTACATTTTAGTGCACTAATTAACAAGCACATACAATAAATGAATCGGTAAGAGAAACTCACTCCACCATAGGTTCGTCTGTCTTCTAGTAATAATAATCCAGAGGTAAAGATTCAACATGCTCGGGTTCACCTATTCACATAAGAAATACTCTAATCAGTATTCTACCATCTAAGGATACTAATACTCTAAGAAAACTTAGTGAAATCGAAATTCGCGTCATTTTCGAAGTCCCGATTTAAAATGGCAATAACTTGGTCGTTTTAACTCGGAATTTCGCAAATTTTATATCGATTTCTATCTACTTAGGAAGAGCTTTCTAAATATGAATTTTAAATCAAGTTTTGAAAATATCTAAGCCTCAGAAATGAAGGATCAGATCTGTACAGCGGTTTGTTGATTCCGAAAATGCGGTTTTCATGAATGCACTTGAGATCTAAGTAAAATGAAACTAAATGCTATGGCAATGATTTTCCCTATCATGAATGTATGATATGAACTCTAATGAGTCTAAGTTCTTATAAAATTTAGATTTAAAGGACTTACATAACTTTTTATAAAGAAACCCTTCCATACCATTACTTAACTAATAGTTTTACTACACTTGGTCACACTATTATTCCAGGATTTTTCTTAGGAAATTCCTATTTATCTTAAGGAAAATTTGACTCTTATATTAACTATATCTAAGGCTTTATTTCTTTATAAAATTCATTTATACTTTTTTAAGTGAGTCTTACACTAGGATGGTTCCAAAATTCCGAATTTCGAAAATTTCATTTTCAAGTTGATTTTTTAAGAAAAATACATTTTATACTTAGAACTTAAGTATTTATTTTACCTATACCTAAGGACTTCATTTATTTAAGTAAATACCATTTTTGAAGTTGGAAATAGTATTTTCTAACCACCTATCCATTATTAGAATTTTGCCTACAGACTTTTAACTCAAAACTTCTGTTGGATTCATTTATTGTTTTAAATATTTTCTTTAGTAAAAATCATTTAAAACTCATGAAAAAATATCACCAAACATTATCTATCACCTATAGGCTTCATTTTTCTTGTACAATACATGTTTAGAAGTTGGAAAAAGGGTTTTTCAACTAGGGTTCAAAGTCATCGAATTTACACTAATCATTTCTTGAAAAGTGTTTTCCTTTTTGGTTTTATTAACTCATCTACTATAGATCTGTATACTAGAAGGTTATTTACTAAGGACAAAGCATTGAAGACCATTAATGCACATAAACTCAAAATAATGATGAGATCTTAAGTGCCTACATGAATATGAGTAGTAAAATGATAGATTACTATATCAAGTGCTTAAATAGGTTTGAAAACATAAAAACTACATTTTTTAAAAGATCTTTTGTTCAAACACTTTTTTGATGAAAAAGTCATAAAGCTTATGGTTGTAGGCTCCTTTAATGTAGATTCACTTTGTGGTGGTTGGTATTCTTGTATTGATATTTCCTAGTCCCTAGCACAAGATCATGGGGACCTTTGGTTGGAAATATCCAAGAATATCCTTGCCATTACAAGGATCTAAGGATATATGAAGCAAGATTCATTTACTTAAGGTAAAATAGAAGACAAAAGGAGAAGAAACAAGTTGTGTGTGTGTGTGTGGGCATCAAAGCTCACGGCAAGGAGTGTGGAGGGGGAGAGGATTTTGAGAGCATTTACTTTTTGGAAATTTTGAAAAAGTGGAGAATGAAGTGAGAGAAAGAAAGTGTAACTTATATATCAATTGAAATTAGGTTAAAATGGAATAAATCAATAAAAAAAAATTGTAAATTAGAGCTTGTGGTGGGGGTGGGGTCTTCACGCCGGCCATATGGTCTGAAGGTTGAGGGGGGGGGGGGAGAGAGAGAGAGAGAGAGAGAGAGAAATTTGATTTCCTTTGATTGATTTGCCTTCATTTGATTTGAGTACAATTTGTCATAAATTGTATTGAAAATTTAGAGACAAAAAGTCTTTGGAAAGGAAGTGATTGAGTGATGGTAAGGGTTGCAAATATGGGTGTACAAATGAGTAGTCATAGGTTGTACTTGTGAATAGTAAAGAATAGTAATCAAGACAACTTAATTACCGGTAGTAAGGAAAATACGAATAAAAAGGCTATAACTGTATTTTTCATAAGCCGAAAAATTATGAAATTTATATTTTTGAAATCCTTATTTTATTTCGATTCAAATGAGTACTCACAAGTAAATTTTTGAAATTCTAGTTCCGAGCACGCTTTTCTATAATGGGTCTCGGGATGACCCGGAATTGAAATTTTCTTAAAATCTGATCTTTTCTTGTTTTGAAATATAATCAAGAACTATATTCAAAATTAAATTTTCTTATAAAAGTTTCTTAATTGGAAACTGAGGAAAAGCCGGATTTAGGGTTTCTAGTTCTCACTCCAGACTTAAGCTATTCCGGTTTAGCGTTTTGTTTTCCGGTTCTTGAGTTATCTTGGTACCTGAAAAACCGGGTTTTACAAGAATAATAAATTATTCATGGATTTCTATTATAAAGTAAATATGCAAACAATACAAAAGAAATGCCTCTGTTTATTTATATATATATAAATATCAAATGACAATATCCAGATTGCGATCTAAAATCATCCTTGTCAGATTGGAAACTTGCATCTGTGTAACCATTTACAACTAGCTCGTCTTCCAATCCTCCATATATCAAGAATACATCTTCTTCTTAAGTACTTAAGAATATTCTTGACTGCTATCCAGTGAGGTTCACCAGGATCTGATTGGTATCTACTGGTTATGCTCAATGCATATGACACATCTAGTCGAGTGCACAACATGGCATACATGATTGATCTAATAGCTAAAGCATAAGGAATCTTACTAATGCGATCTCGCTCATCTTTTGTCATAGGACATTGAGTCTTGCTGAGATTTATACTATGCGACATTGGCAAGAATCCTCTTTTTGAATCTTGCATACTGAACCTATTCAGTACTTTGTCTATATATGCACTCTGACTTAGGCCAATGATTTTTCTATATCTATCCTTATAGATCTTAATGCCTAAAATATAGGCAGCCTTACCTAAGTCTTTCATTGAGAAACACTTTCCTAACTAAGACTTGACCTTCTGCATGGTAGGAATGTCGTTTCCAATGAGTAATATGTCATCTACATATAGCACTAGAAAGACAATTGTACTCCCACTAATTTTCTTGTAAACACAAGGTTCATCTTCGTTTTTAATGAATCCAAACTCTTTGACTGCTTCATCATAACAAAGATTCCAACTCTGAGATGCTTGCTTCAATCCATAAATGGATCTTTGAAGCTTGCAAACCTTTCAGGATTTTCAGGATGAACAAAACCCTCAGGTTGTGTCATATACACATCCTTAAGTAGGTTTCCATTAAGAAACGTTGTTTTGACATCCATCTGCCATATCTCGTAATCATAATACGCAGTAATGGCAATGAGAATCCTGATGGATTTGAGCATAGCAACTGGTGAAAAGGTTTCATCATAGTTTATACCATGAGTTTGCTTAAAGCCCTTTGCCACTAGTCGTGCTTTAAAGGTATGCACTTTGCCATCCATGTCAGTCTTCTTTTGAAAACCCACTTACACCCAATGGTCTTAGTACCTTCAAGTGGATCAATCAAAGTCCATACTTGATTGTCGTGCATGGATTGCAATTCATATTTCATGGCATCCAACCATTTCTCAGAATCTGGACCTATTAAGGCGTCTTGATAGGTGGTGGGCTCATCTTGATCTATGAGCAACACATCACGACTATCTGTTATGAGAAATCCATATCTCTCAGGTTGATGTCGTACCCTATCGGACCTGCATGGGTCTTGTGTTACTTGTGAAGGGTCAATAGGTAACTGTGTGCCTTGTTGACTTTCTAGTGATGGTATTACACTATTTTGTGGATCTTGAACTTCTTCAAGATTTACTTTACTCCAACTGGTTCTTCCACAGATAAACTCTTTTTCTAAGAAAATACCATTCTGAGCAACAAACGCTTTGTTTTTCAGAGGGATTATAAAAGTAGTATCCTTTGGTTTCTTTTGGATATCCCACAAAAAGGTATTTATCTGATTTAGGTCCTAATTTGTCTGAGGCTTGACGTCTCACATAAGCCTCATAACCCTAAATCTTGAGAAAAGACAGACTAGGCCTTTTTTCCAGTCCATATCTCATATGGTGTCTTTTCTACCACCTTAGAAGGAACACAATTTAACGTGAATGCAGCTGTTTCTAGGGCATGGCCCCAAAAGGATGGAGGAAGATCTATTTGACTCATCATAGATCGAACCATATCTAGTAAGGTTCTATTTCTCCTTTCCGATACACCATTCCACTGTGGTGTTCCAGATGGAGTTAATTGTGAAACTATTCCACAATTTCTAAGATGGTCATCAAATTCTTGGCTTAGATATTCGCTACCTTGATTTGATCGAAGTACCTTAATGGTCTTACCAAGTTGATTTTGTACTTCATTCTGGAATGCTTTAAACATTTCAAATGATTCAGACTTATGCCTCATCAAAAAGACATATCCATATCTACTAAAATCATCAGTAAATGTGATGAAATACAAATAACCTCCTCTTGCAGCAACGCTTAATGGACCACATACATCGGTATGTATCAAACCCAATAAATCAGTTGCCCTTTCACTATGTCTAGTAAAAGGATCGTTCGTCATCTTGCCTAATAAACAAGATTTGCATATTTCAAATGATGCAAAATCAAATGAATCTAAAATTCCATCTTTATGGAGTTTTGATATGCGTTTCTCGTTTATACGACCAAGACGACAATGCCATAGGTAGGTCATATTTAAATCATTGGATTTGAGTTTCTTAGTATTTATGTTATAGATAGTTTTATTATCAGGTGTCGAGCCTGAATTTTGAAAATCATCTGGTTCATTTCTTTTAACCCGATTCACATTAAACCCTAACCCATTTAATATGAATCCTCGACTAGGATTAAAAGAAATTTAATTTTGAAAATATTTTGGAGTTGCCACTCGATATAAATCGGAAAAAATAAAAGCTAGGATCAATGGGTCGGTTAATCCTAACTTAGCCACTAGTCTGCGAAAAGTTTGGTTTAAAAATCAAATTTTTAAAAAATACCAGATATCTGAATCCGGGGCTAACCTATTAAAACCTAAGCGGTTACCACTTTAAATTTAAAATTTAGAATTTATCCTTTTCTATACTAAAAAATTCAAACAAAACATTTATAAAACAAATATCTACAAGTTTAATTATTCATTTTATTTTTAAGTATTTATTTTTTTTTGGATTTAAAGATCAACAAACATTTGTATTTTTTTCTTTTCAAAAAAAAAAACTTATAATATATAAAATGATTATTTCAAACTATCAAAACAAAATATATTTTTCTAATTTTATTGTCGCCCCGTAGGTGCCTACGTATCGCTAATCGAGATCAGACAAAACGTAGTTCTTTTATAAAAAACTTAGTTTGTTGATCAATTTTATATTTTCAAAATATTCTCACTTTAAGTTCATTAAATTTTGAATTTTTATGAAAACCAATTTGATGATCTTATGATCTAATCAATTGATTTTATTTCATAAAAAATATATTTTTCTAAGTTCAAAAATCATTAATTTATGACATTCATGGCTAATTTAATGCTACATGAAAATCAATTTTGATTAAACAATATTAAATATTTTCATAGTAAATTTATGAAAACATTTTTGAACAACTTTAATTATTTTCAAAGTCCGTTTATGAAAATAATTTTGAAAACTTTGAGTATTATCTTCATAGAAAATTCATAAAGATAATTTTGATAAAAACTTGATTAATATCTTCATAGTAAATTTATAAAGATAAATTTTGATAAAAAACTTGATCAATATCATGATTTTTTAAAAAAAAATTATCTTTATTATTCAACAACAATTTTGGTTTAAAAAATCTATTTACAATTTATTATTTTTCAAAATTAAATAATCATCACATATGTACAAAACATATTCAAAATATATCATAACAGAATTAAAATACAAAAAACAAAACATCTCATGCATCAAATATATATTTAAAGATTAATTTATATGCAAATACATATTCAAAAATATCCAAAAACATCAAAAATTGTTAAAACATGTAAATTTATATTAAAATATAATTATTCTAATTTCTGGATTTTTCTAAATTTTTCTGGATTTTTTACGAATTTTTTATTAATTTTTTCCTATTTTCCGAAATTAAATATATAATAAATAACTAATAAAATATTGCAGATTAACCTGGACCGTTGGATTTTCTCGGATCAGATCTGGAGCGTCTGATCGGTGGACCAATTCTGACCGTCTGACCTGTTGACTCGCAATCTGGACCGTGGATCTACTGATCAAATCTGGAGCGTAGGATCTGCTGATCAATCTGGACCGTCTGATCCTCTGATTGAATCTGGATCGTAGATCTGGCTGACTATTGACCGACGACCGTTGACCGACGACCGACCACCATTGACCGATGACCGACCTGGTTGGATTCGGATTTCGGGTCGGATCTCGGAGCTCCGTCGGGCGAGAAGACGATCACGCTACCTTTCGAGCGTTCCTCAGTCGCTCCTGGTGGTTTTCGAAGGCTGCAACCTTGTCGGCCCGACGTGGATTGAGGTGCTGCGTCGGTTGGTGGTGGTGGTTCACTCCCAGAACCACCAGAAGTGGCGGTTCGTGTGGTGGCCCAACGGCGGCAAGGATAAAAAATTTTTGAAAAATTTGCAGAAATTCTAAATGCAAATTCGAGCAATTCTAAACACTATAATCAATCAAAAACACTTCCTAGATGATCCTAACACTCTTTAATTGGATCGAAATCCTCTCGATCACTTCGAATTTGCAAATTTTGCAATTCGAACACTTTCTACTCTATTTTCAGATCTCGATCGTGTAGTGTGTTTTTTGCGAAATTGAATTGTGCTTTCTGCTTGTGGGGTGATCCTATTTATAGATTTCGAAACAATTTGTCATTTCGAAGCTTCGTAATGGTTCAATTTTTGAATCACGAATCGTTATATTTTTTCAAATAAGAACGATTCAAAATTGGGACTCGATTCGTGATTGTTGGTTCGAATTGATCACGAATCTTATGTTTACAGGTCATGACTCCTTGATTAAGTGTATTTAATTTGATCAAAGAACACAATTCGGCCAATTTTAAAATTTGAAAAATCATGTCCATTCGAATTTTTCCCAATTTTCATGTCTCAATTAATGTGCCTTTTGGGATGAAATAATGCACAAATTGTGTATAGATGTGATGTATCCCATGCCTAGTTTGTGTCTGTACAATTAATTTCGAAAAAACACAAAGATTCGTTGCTCAAATGAGGCCTCAAAGTGGATGAACCGATGTGTCTTTTGGAAAAAAATTGGACAAAAAGAGGCAAAATCTGCCTTGGGCTAGGATTGAACTCGGGTCCCTTTGCTCCTGTGTCTATGGTCTGAACCGTTAGGCCTTTGGCCTGTGCCTTGGTCATATAGCTAACCCACTAATACTTAAGACTAATAAAATATATATTATATTAAGCTCAACTAATTATTTATTTTAATTTTCTTACATATATTTTATTTACATTACTATTATTCATTTAATTATTTTATTATACATATTTTATTCCTCTATATATTTTTTATTTTTTTCTATTTTCTCTTTTCTCTCTTTTTTATTATACTATTGTATTATTTTTATATTATTTTTTATATTTTTAATGAACTTAACATGACATTAATTTATTCTAAACTTAAGCCTAATTTTTAATTGGGCAAAAATTGGGTGTCTACATCAGGTTTCAGAACAGACATAAAGACCGTCATGTAAATCAGCATTTGCATAAAACATGTCTTTATTATAAATAAAACATTTATTATTCTTAATAATAAAAGAGAAACCTTCATTGTCTAAACAAGAAACAGAAATAATATTCCTACTCAAAGTAGGAACATAAAAGCAATTGTTCAACACTAACAAAAGCCCATTGAGCAAAATCAATTCATAAGTCCCAACAGTTAGAGCAGTAACTTTTGCTCTATTTCCAACTCGTTGGTCGACTTCGCCCTTCTTCAGATCTCTACTCCTACTGAGACCCTGTACATTTGTACAAATGTGAGATCCACATCCGGTATCTAATACCCAAGAAGTAGAAATAGATATATTTATTTCTATAACATAAATACCTGAAGCAATAGTCTCACTACTCTTCTTCTTCTTTAAATCTTCCAATAGAGTTTGCAGTTTCTCTTCCAATGACCTGGTTCATTGCAGTGAAAGCAAACTCCTTCCTTAGGAGGCTTTGCCTTTGGTTTAAGCTTGGGCTTAGGCTTTGATCTTTTCTTAGCCTTAGCATTACCTTTACCTTTCTTCTTCATGCCTTTTCCTTTCTGAACCATCAAGACATTGCTAGGTTTCTTCTTTTTGATATTGACCTCAGCAGTCTTGAGCATCGAATGCAATTCAGAGATTGTTTTGTCCATATTATTCATTGTATAGTTCATGACAAACTGTTCATAACTATCTATCAGTGAATTCAGGATCAAATCAGGAGCAAATTCCTGACTTATTGGAAAACCAAGCCTTTCAAGATGATCAATATAGCCTTTCATCTTTAGGACATGGGCACTCACTGAACCTCTTTCCACCATCTTACAAGAATGTAAGGCTTGGGTAGTCTCATACCTCTCATGCCTAGCTTGCTGCTGGAACATTTCCTTAAGATGAAGGATCATCTCATAAGCCTCCATGTTTTCCAGACCCTTCTGAAGTTCTGGACTCATGGTTGCAAGCATTGGGCATCCTACGTCCAAAGAGTGATCCAGATGCTTCATATAAGCATCCTTTTCAGCTCTTAGAGCATTAGCGGGAGGTTCCTCAGGAATGGGCTCATCAAGGACATAAAGATTATTTTCGTGCTTGAGAACAATTCTTAAGTTTCTGAACCAATCAAGAAAATTGGTTCCAACCAGCTTGTCCTTCTCAAGAACAGATCGCAATGATATATTTGATGTGTTGTTTGTAGCCATTAATCTACAATTAGATATGCAAAGTTTATTTTAATACATATAATTGAGGCATAAAATTAAAACTCCCACTAAAATCAATAACCCTCTTTATTAATGTACTTCATATTTAATTATTGCATTTTAGTGGGCTAAGATCCATATTTCACTTAACTCTAAGTCAGCTTTGACATGACATTTAAAATTAAGTTGTTTAGGTAGGTAACTCTTTACCAATTACATCACATGTAATTCTTAGATTGTTTATGGAATTTTTGACATCATATGTCACTGCATATTTAAATTCCATCCAATGCCTTAGGCCCAAAACCATTTTGATAGCCTAATTAAGTCTAACCATATTAAACTTATGAGTAGCACTATTACTCATCCTGCCTTACTATGATAACCTAATGCACTTCACTTTGGCAGACCTACATTATGGTGATCGAAGTTTTGACAGGTGTTTAATTATGGGTGGCATTCAACTTAAAATTATTGAGGGATTTAATTATTTAATATTCCGTTTTATCATCATGTATGATGGATATTAAACATACAAAGTGGTAAATATAGTATCACATACATATACAAATATCATCTCACATGATACATCATGCTTATATAAAAGAAAATGTGTCATAGCATGGCCCTTTAATCTATATTGATCTTTATAAGCCAATATGAAGATCAATGGTCCAATCCTAAGGTGAAAACCATCTTTTATGGTCATGAGTTGAAAACTTTCTTGTATCTTCGTCTTGATCCTTGCTTCTCCATCATCATGGATTAAGGAAGGTCTTTACTACATCTTCATGTATTTTATTACAATAATAAAAAGATACAAAAAGTCCTACAACTATTTATAATAAAACAAAAACGACACACATGCTGTATATATGAAATCACAACCCATAAAAATAAAGGAGTAGAACTTACCAATCACATAGGTCTTAGGGCCATGCTATGCACCATATACATAACATAAGCACATATAATAGTCATACACATAATACACAACATTTATGCTAACTATTATTTTATTATGGAAGGTTGTCATAAACCTTATAGGGGTTAAGGGGGCAGTGCCCCCTTGTTGGGGTCAAAGGGGCAACGCCTCCTTGCACTGGGCAAGGGAAAACCTTTTGAAAAATTAAAATTCCTTTTTCAAAACCCTTAAAAATTGTTTCTAAAACTTCCATGAAAATCCTTTCTTAAAACTCAAAAACTGTTCAACAATTGAACAATTTGTTTTAAACAACCCAAATTAACAAATGTTCGAGATGAGCAGATTCAATATACAAAATTGGATATAGTTAAGCACAAAGTCAGACACGTTGACCACGTACAGATCCAATTCGGACGCGCTGTTCATCCAATTTGTTTTATTGAAAACGAATGCATACAGGTGCTTAAACAGATCCAAATCTGTTCTTCAATCAAAACTGACGCGCCAACAAATACGGATGCAATTCATGACCGCATAACAAGTTGATTGTTTGATTTTTTTTTTAATTCTTAAAAAAATAGACGTCTAATTCAGCAGGTCTAAGCGCATAGTTTGAATCCAATCCAGAATTATAAGACATGCAAACAGACGCTTTTCAATTCTCGTCTGTGAACTACAACGGCATAAACTGCATATCGAATTAAAATCAAACGTCCAATACATGGCCGCATCAATTCAGATGCGTAAAACAGATCTGATCTGTTAGTTCGTTTTTATTTATTATTTTTTTAAAAAAAAATGCACATCCAATTCATGCGTGATCTATACACCAAATTTCGTGACTAAATTATCCAGAGCAAAATAAAGATGCCTAACTCAGATCGCGTAACAGCAGATCTAGTCTGCTTTATTTAATAGCAATTTGTATCATATACAAAAACTGCAAAAATACACTTTAAAAAAAAAAAATCCTAAAAACGTATTGTAATCAAATTACACCAAATCTAATCAATCCTTCAAAGCAAGGTGCTATAATAAAATTACAAATCCGTATTTGTATTGATTTAGTTCTTCATAAACTCAAATTAATTTCACAATTAACATGTATAAAATCGAATTTCAAAAAATTCAAATTTCATAGCATCACATGCAAATCATAAATCAGATTTCAGTCTAACCAAAAACACAAGCGGCTCTGATACCACTATAGGGTTTTTATACGAATTTTCATAAAAATTTGTAGCGGAAAATTAAAAACCCTAAAACCGGAATCCATGTGCTTTGATTAAATTTGATAACAAGAGGAATAAATTCTTGATTTACCTTGCAATTTCGTATCCAGATATTTGAAAACAAACTCTTGCGATCCGGATCTACAAGACACCACGATTTCGTTGTGCCCTCTACGTAGTCCACACGAACAAGCCACCCAAAAAGGAATCAATTCTTGTGTACTAGCGCAGTCTAGAACCTTTCTAGATTGATGAGGAAGATCTGAGTTTTTCTCTCTCTTTTAGGGTTACAGAGTTTCTCTGCCGTCTAATGTGACCGTGAAAGTCTTAACCCTAATGAGACACTATCACACCTATTTATATTATGTCTGTATTTTGCACTGACAATAATGCCCCTAATCTTACTAGGGTTGGTAGTGATAGTAAATTATTATTCATAATAATAATTTATTTATTCTTCCTATTGGATTTTTTTTAAAAATAAATCACTAATTGGTGATTGGCCTCTAGTACATGAAATAATAATACTTAGTAATTGGCTTAGGGCACAATCACTAACAACAACTATTTCTGAAAAGCATATTGCATAAATTATTAGCATCCTTCACAATGTTAGATGCATCAATGGACTTCACAAACATCACCTTAGCAGGACAGTACACTAGAAAATTAATGAGGGTCCTTTGTCTTTGATCAGTCCAACCATCAGCCATTATTATACATCCTGATTTAGCTCAATTGCTTTTGTATGAATCAATCAGCAACTGACGCTCCTTTTTACAATCTCTTAGCAACTGAATATGCATGGTATGATAAGATGGTCCCTTATATCCAGTATCAGTTGCAGCAATAGCATCCGATGCAAGTTGAAGATAAGGTGACTTCAAAGCATTAAAAGGTATACATGCATAAAAAAACTATCCAGCAAGTGCCATGTATGCTCTTTGAACTGCTTGTTTACTAGCTAATGCACTCTTCATACCTGGTTGGGACAATGGAGGGGTGCTCTTAGTGACATATTTATCTATTCCAACCTTTCTTTTGTGTTTTTGTTGCATTGATAGAATTTCTAATTCTTCCACTTCAACCTCAGCTTCACCATCTTCAAATTGAGTATGTTGAACTTCATCAAAGTCTTGATCCTTATGTTTAATAGATTTGAGATATGCTAACATTTTTTCTTGAATCTCACTTGGTACTTTCTTGCAAGGTGCAATATTGCCACGAATCCCAGCGAAATGATTTTTGATCCTATTGATCCCTCCACCTTAATACTTAGATCCACAATAAAGACATGTAAACACCATCTTTCATTTCTCATTAGTAGATGAGCTAAAATGCTCCCAAGCAGAATCATTCTTTGCAGGAATTGAAGAGGATGATTGACTACTCGCCATGTCTCTTCTTCAATAACCTATTTTTTTTTTTTGAAAAACAAGAGCATTTATGATTAATTTAAAATCAAATGTATACATGATTATATTTACATACAAAGCAATACAAAATGCCATTACGTATCCCCACAACAATAGTCTCACATGAAACTCAATACAACCGATAAGACTATTATGGTCCCAAGCATATACAAAATACCTGAAACTTGTTAATATTGTCTTATATAGTTAATTAACTCCATCATTTGTCTCACAGGGATTACTTTAGTCAATAATGCTTGCAAAGCCCTATTATTGTTGTCCCATCATGACATTATAAAAGAGTTTGGCAGTTGGATTATAATATTATTCTTAAACTGCCTAGAAGGGACGCATACCCCGTACCACCATCTATTGGGATTCTAGGATTGATAACATGTTAGCTTCATGGCCTTATAAATTGCAAATTAATCGGTAATATCGCATAGTGTTCAAGGCGAAAATGATAGGTATTGAAAGGTTGTGTATCAACCATTAAGAGTGTGAAGGTATTTCTCCCAATCATTTTATATGAATTTTATTCGACGAATCATGTAAGGATACAATAATTATGTATATTAAGAATAAAATTAAATTAAGATATTTAATATAAACATATACAAAGATAAGAGATATTAACTCAGAAAACTCCTACTACCTTTTCAATAAACCAGAACTCTAAACTAAAAATTTCCATATGGGGTTGATAAAAGGACGGAAAGGTACAAAAATTTCAAAAATGTTAAATTCTTCATTAGACAATTTTAGAATTTTTTTTTCAACTCGATGCATAATACAAATTTCAAAGACAACAACAAGAATAACAGCAGCAACAGCAACACAACAGCTTAAATGGACAAATCTCATTTCAAAATCAAAGTTGTCAATAACTTTTTTCATCTTACAAGTTACAAGCACAAAGGTACAAACCTGAAACCAGTTTTTTGTTTAGAAAACTCACCTTTGCTGGTCGGTGGTGATGTAGCTATACCGTGGTGGAGGATGGAGGAGTTGGTCAGTGGTCCGCGGAGATGGTGAGCGGCGATGATCAACGGTGGCTTGTTTCGGTGCTCCTCCTGCAGCTTTTGTTTGGGTTTGGGTTTTCTACTTTCTATTCTAGTTTTTACTTTCTAGGGTATTATGAGTTTATGTTTTTTACTTTTTAGTTTTTCTGGCCTCTGTTTTTAGTTTTTACTTTTTAGTTTTGTAGTTTTGTTAGCTTTTAACTTTTAACTTTTATGTTTTTTTTTTTATTGTTTTACTTTTGAACTTTGGTTAGTTTATGACTCTGTCAATTCAATTCCATGGTCATCCAGCGTCCAGACGAGCTGCCTTAAGCATCAAGCTTCTTCTTCTTCTTCTTTTTTTAATAATCGAGCATTCAAACCTGTCTGACTCGGCTGGGTCTCTTCGATTTGCTCCAAAAATGGGTGAAACAAGAGAACTGACTCGTCTTTCACACCAGTTCCAATCGAACCAGTTTGAATTGGCCAGTCCGGTCTAGGTGTGACAACCTTGTATTTAGGTACTAAATTGATCTATTTCAAAGTTTATTTATATAATTTCATATTTTGTTAAAGTTTAGTACTATTTGTGATTTTCATCATTTTACAAATGATCAAAGAGTGTATGATCTTACAAAATGTGCTTAACGTCTAGGCATCAGGACATGGTGCCAGTTGGTATCTTCTTTTCTCTTATGTTGTTTTTAGGTATGGTGTAGATAGTGTGAGTAACATGTGAAGTGAAGATATTGATTCATCCTAAAAGATGTTTGACTAGTAGTGGATAGCGTCCAGCCAATATACGTAGGAAACTAACTAGTCATTAATTTGTAAGGGAAAATTTGAGCAACGACTTGTTTTCATCCAATGGCTACAAATACAATGGTTTTGGCAGATTGTAATATTCTTTCTTAAAAGTTTTCATTTGCTAACAAACAGGTTCTATTGATTCTCATGTCTTATATTCTTAAATTGCAATATTTTAGAAAGAGAAAATTTGAGTAGTACTCTTGTTAGTTATTTTACAAATTGTAAACGAGTATTATTACCAGAAGAGCTTTGAATTTGTATTGTGTTGCTTGTGTATAGCTCCAAGCAAGCAAAAGCTTAAGTGATTAATAAAAGCATGTGAAGTCTTTGATTGGAGGCGTATTGTGCCCATCAGTAGGGGTGGTTCAAACTCTACGTTAAATTTGAACTTGATTTTTATTTTTCTAATGTCTTTTACATTTCTAGTACATTTACAAAATTTGTGACTATTTTAAAGAAATGGTTAAATTAAGTGATAAACTCGATTCATCTCCCCCTCTCTCATGTATAGTCTAGTAAATTATCACAATCTATACAATTTATAGGTCTTATATAAACTTGGAAAAAAAAAAAAATCTCATTTATACAATCTATAGTTTAACATACATATAGAATCTATATATTGATATATTATGTTATGTATAATTCATATTTTATAAAACACCGATAAATGTGTAATGTGTAAAATTACACATTTATCTATCATCAATATCACACTTTCATGCATGTTCTTGGACTTTTAAAGTAAAATTTTGTTAAAAATAGATGGATTGCCTGGATATGGATCAACTACAACAAAAAGTGCAAAATTCTGCTAGAAAGGATCAAGGATTACCTCAAAATGATGATTTGTATTCTGTTAATAACATTCATGACACTTTGATATTCCAAATTGCATGCTCATACAAATTTGCTTAGTAATCCATTTTCATGTTATGTTAATTCTTGATTTGATATCAGCTGATCTAAGCTATTGTAGCGAGTAGTAAATTATATTTTAAAGAACTTGCAGCTATTTAAAGCGTCTACAAACTGTGAAGCTTCAATATGCAAAAATTATAGGATAGAAGTCAAGCTGCAAGTCTTTGGGCTCCACATGATCAGATTCAAATAGTAGTAGCAAACATTAGCTTTAGAAATTACTTGCTACCACTGAATTAAAACATTCAACATCAAGTTAAAATCCACTTCAAAGAATGTAAGCCTCAAACTCCATTACCACATCACTACTCAGAATTTCAACAGCAACCAACATAAGAGATAAGATTGACCAAGCATGATCTAACTGATCTGCATTAGGGGCAGAAAGGGAGAATTGTTAGGTCCAAGTACCAGTCAAGGCCACTCCAGAACGAGACGCTAATTGACAAAGATCAATCGGCATCAGAAATTCGAGCAGCATCTCATTAAGCATTGAAATGTCCCAAGCTAAGTAAACAATAGCAAACCAGACACTTATGGTGATCAGATTGTAGCAACACTAATAAACAACAGTGCCTACCAAACCAACTACAATACCAAATAACCCCTGTCTCGACCTAAAATTTTGCAGCATCTTGAGCTCGAGTATTTGTTGCTTGCTGACCTGGATTCCAACAAAGAGAAACATAAATCGAACCACTATCACAAATTCTGATTAGAAGCAGTTAGACCAAGTCAAACCAAGGCATGACAACCGAGCTGTTGCTTTTGTATTTGCACAAAGGTGGACCTGCGATTGATCATGATACACTATCGACTTGCATAATAGCAATTTAAGCAGACTACTTGTGCCATAGTCTGAGAGAGCTCTATAGACCTTATTGCATCTAACACTAAGCTATAATGACCATATACAACCATGGTTTTCAACCATGCTCGTGATTTGCAACCATGGTCAAGATAATGTTAAAGTGCGATTTAAGATGAGACGGAACAACTTTAACCGCTCCCACTCCTTGCACCTACGGTTTGCATATCCAAACTGAGGCAAATGCAATCCAAGATGAACATCAATAGCCTCTATCGCATTTAAGACTGGTAGCTGCAATTTAGCCTCTAACAAGCCACGAGTGACCCTGTAGTGAAGCAAATATCGACTTAAGCTCATATGGACCCGAGTTTTGGAGAGAGTCAATTATTTTACCTAATTGCAGTAAATGCCCAATCACTTTGTAAACTTGACTTGAAGTGGATGGCTGAGAATTTAAACTTTAGATTTAGAACTAATATGAGCTTACTTGATTTGATGATCGACCACTTGTAGTAACAAGTCATGTTTAGTTTACTATTTTGGAGCTTTTATATTTTTGGGACTAATTTACTAAGGCCCATATTTGTAACTAATCAAGCGACTACAGTTGTACTTTTTGTAGATTTTTAGGATCTACTTCACTGTGTTATATCCACTCTACCACAACCAGTGCTCATACAAATCACATTACACTACCATCAGCTTCCATATCAATATACCTTCGTAAAACTGCCTATACTTTATAATCATTCCTTCATTTTTTTTTTGCACATTCCTTTCCTCCATATATAATATTTATTATTTATTTATACATAAAAATTTTACACAAAAGATGGGGGGGATTATTCATTCCATTACTCCATCATTTGACCATCTTTCATCCATTCAACTCACATTATTCACCTCATTTTTCACTTCACCTCACTATCTGACACTGTTCACTACAAACTTTTGCACTGGAGTTGGATCCTAAAATTACGAGAAGACGTTCTATAATTTCTCAGTGCTCTCTCTCCTTTATCCTTTGTAATGGATTGTGACCAAATTATCGTTAATGAAATTCCATTTTTCAGTATGAGCTAATGTCACGCCCCAAAGGGTATACTAAACGTGGCAGTCCGCTGTACACGATATTAAAGTCTAGGAATGACCACCTCAGTCACACGAAGGCTTCCATACGATATACAAGGTGTCTAACACATGGAGGAGACACATCGGAGTGATACATTTTATATTGATATAACTTGAGTAACAATGTAAAGGAAATACAATTCACTATACTTCAATTACAATTCATCCACAAATTTCACTACACAAACTATTACAAGAAAATTCACAAGACCTAGCTAATATCTTCAAGTATTCTTTACTTCCTGCTGGAATTCCGAAGTCATATTCGGCTCAAACCATCTCGGTCCCCAGGTAGCATTCTCTCATCAACCTGTTTATTCAAACATCTATTGGGGTATAAGCTACACTAGCCTAGTGGGAGTTCCCTTAATTTCATACCATAATAAGCAAGTATATTTCATCCATATGTTATGCATGAACAAACACATGAGCAGACAAGCATATGACTTTTCGGTAGCCATATGTGAATGGATTTACGCCCTCCATTCGGGGTTGGGTGGTCCATAAGTCATGCAAGCATAATCCCAATCTCTTTCTCTTAATTATACAACCTCTGTTGTTGCATTGTGGTAGTTTTAAGTGCCTACCCCACTTCCGTTAACTTAAGCGATCTCACATCCTTAATGTTAACAAAGGCCCCATCGCCTTCTGCTAATATACTTTTGTCCTACCAAAGGTATATTAGCTAATGTAATGTAACTCAATACATGATATGCATGTACAGTTTATTCATATAATTGTGGCATGTTAATTATGTAGGTTAAGAGCGATCATAGAGAATTTCAGACAGTTCAAGTCTGTGCTAACTCATACAATGATTTTACAACAAGTCTCATCTCGATTTACTTATCATTCATTCAACCAAAATTATACCACAACTCATCATAATTTTATCTTTTCCTAATTCTAGTGCAACTAACTACAAACATAAGCAAGGTAACAAAATAAGAGGAAAACTCACTCGGCCATTGGATCACCGGTCTCTTAGTAAAAGTAATCCGGTGGTAGAGAATCGTCGATTTCGGGGTCACCTAAAAAGGAAGAAATACCCAAATGAGTATTTCTACTCAAAACTAATCCATTATATTTCATACAAGCTATCAAATTCGTAGTTCTCATCCTAAGCGGGAATTTCAACTTAAAATGGCCATAACTTGATTGTTTTAACTCGGAATTTAGCAAATTATATATCGATTTCTATCTATATCGAAAGATCTATCTAATTCTAATATCATATTTAAGTTTTGAAAAATTTAAAGCTTCAAAAGGATCTGATCAGATCAGATCAGAACAGTAGCAAAAACCCATTTAGAATATTGATTTTGTGAAAGTTCATGAAGTTTCTACTATCCAAAGCAAGTATACATGCAACATGAACAAGTTTCTATCATAAATGATATGTTATGAGATATATATGTGCATGCTATTGATGATATTTACTAAAAGAAATTTTTGGAAACTTTTTCCTTGTAAGACTTTATGAAAAATCAATTTAGAAAGGCTAGTTTTGTATTCTTGACAATTCCCACTTGTTTTAGAAAAATTCATTGATAAATTTATTTATTCTTGTTAAATTTAAGCCTTTATTATGTATATTCCCTAAGGTCTTTGTTTTTCAGTAAAAATTTCCATTATACATTTTGTAAACATGTTTTTAAATGTGGTTCACCCAAAATCCAAATTTTATAAAAATTGTTTTTGTAGTGATTCTTTTAAGAAAACTCATTTGATACTTAGAGAATTAAGGATCAACCATACCTAGCCACTAAGGACTTCATTTCTTTAATAAAACTTCTATTTTGAGTTTGGAAAGTAAGTGTTTTCATGCCATTACTCAATTATTACGAATTTCTTAAAATGACAACAACTCAAATTTTCCTACTTTATTTCTACTCCTTGTTCTACATGTTTTTCTTAGTAAATCCCATCTTAACTTATAAAAATCATTACTTGATGATATCTATTACCTATACTCTTCATTGTTCACATAAAACACATGTTTTGGAGTTGATAAAAAGGTTTTTAAGGCATGGTCTTGAAACCATCCGAATTTCACAAGTTAGAATAAAACTCAAATTTTATGCTTTGAAATCTTTTCCTATTTTGAGAATCTCTATTAATAGATCTACCATTTACTTATCAAAAACATCTTCTATTGATATCTATTCCATAAGCCTTTCATTTTTTAAACAAGTCCTTCATTTTGGTGTTGAAAAATGAGTTTTCAAAATTAGTCTTGCTTGAGATCCGAATTTACAAAATTTATTTTTGGACATATCTTTTGATAAAATTCATTTAAACTTATGAAAATTCATCCCTTACATATCTTACCTTAAGAGCCTTCCCTATCTTGAATAAAAACTTTATTTTTAGGTTGGAAAACATATTTTTAAACTAGGCCTTGGCCTAAATCCGAAAATAGAATTTTGTTTTGAAAAATAATCTTTGAAAATCACCTTTGAACCATATAAAATGAAGTCTTGATGATATATACCCATTAAGCCTTAATTATTTCAAGTAAAAATTCCATTTTGATACTTGAAAAGTGGTTTTTAAATGTAGGTCTTGCCTAGATACGAATTTCACCATTTTATTTGAGTTCAAGACCAAGATCTACACTTTCTATAAACATAATGTGAAAGAAATCCATGGTAGTAAACTATAAACTCATAGATCTAAACTTTACTCATAAAGATCATTCATTTATGATATCTATTCCCTAAGTCTTTCATTTTAAATGAAAAATACACATTTTAAAGTTGAAAAAAGCTTTTCTAAATATGGTTCCCTTTTTATCCGAATTTTCAAAAATGATTTTTGTTGAAACTAAAATAGATCTTGAGCTTCCTAATACTTTCATACTACCATCAAGCTATTACAAGTTATTTAAGAACATAAAACAAAATAAAAAACTAGATCTAGTTTACTATACTAGTTATAAATGCATGAACACTATGATGGTTATGTGAATGATGGACATATGCACAAATCATTAGCAATAACAACATAACTTAAAATAAACAAAATAATAGTAAAATAACTCAAATAATAAGATCCAAAACATAAATAAAATCAAAGCTACAAAAAAAAAAGTTAGATCTACAAAATATAACTACTTTTAGCAAGAAAATAATAATAATAATACAAGAGAATAATCATGGATAAGAGGAGTGTTTCATTTTGGCATCATCATCATCCTTAGCTTTTAAGCTTATGGAAGATCGTTTGATGCATGAAACTCTCACTATACTTTACCTAAATCAACTATGGAAGCTTTGGATAAGAGTTTTATCAAAGGATCTTGAAGAAATAAGTATGGGAGCTCAAATATAAAATAGGGGTAGCAAGGTTTCTTGTAAGAACAAGAGAAAAAAAAAGAAAGAAAGAGAGGAAAAATAGATTGAAAAAGGTAAGGAATGGTAAAGGGTTGAAGGTGTAAATGAGAGAGAGAGATAGAAGGAGTTTTTAAGACACTTAAATGAAGTAAAAAAAAAAAAATAAATGGGCAGCAAGGACAATACCAAGGTTGGCATGAAATGTAAGAAGAGAGAGGGAGGGAATTTAGTTGATTTTTAACTTGAAATTGTAATGCGTAATTAATGTGTAAGTGTTGCTTTTTAAAGAAGGGTTGAAAGAGATTTATTTTAATCAATTTTGGAGTATTTCAAGGAACAAGACAGGCAAAAAGGAGTCAAAATTTCTACTATGATGTGATAATGAAGTGTAGAAAGATTGAATTTAAAAAGAAGTGATGTGTGAAAGGTGTGCTTAAAGGTATGGGTTATAAGAATACAAAATAAAATAAAATAAAAATAAAAAAATAAAAAATAGAAAATTCATTCAAATATTTTTAGTAATTTTTCATAATTAAAATAAGATAATTAATTAATTTATTTTAGTGAATTATCAAATAAGTTACCGGTATGATCAAAATACGCGAATGTGAGCTATAATTGATATTTTTATAACCCGAAAAATTCTAAAGATTATTTTATGAAGATAAAAAATATTTTTCAATTGTTAAATTAATTTATTTTATTTTTAGTATCGGGTTTTAAAAAAAAAACTGATCCTGTAAAAACCCGAAACTAATTAAATTTTAGAAAAAAGAATTTTCTATGATATATAAAATATTTATCTAAAAATACAAGGTTTTATAAGAATAATAAAATTGTGTAATGAATAGTACAAAAGACTAGTTAATTACCGGTAGTAATGAAATACGAATATAATCGCAAAATCAGATATTTCTAGTTGTCCAAAATTATAAAAATGATATTTTTGAAATCCTTATGAAAATACGAGTCTAACTATATTAATGGTATATTTTTGATATCTTGAGTCCCGGGACACGCTTTTCAAAGTCTGTATTAGAACGGATTCGAAATAGGTAAAAAATTTACCAGTCGGATATTTTTAAGCGACCTTATATTACTACGAGCTATTCTACACATTTAAACTACACCTTGGCCTCTAGGGTTAAGAGCGCGAGATTGCCGGACTTAAACTACTATATTCCACTTAGGGTTCCCGGGTGATTTTCCGGTTTAGATATTTGCCAATTTGGAAACTGATGTTTTATGTTTATACAACATATTTAATTTGAGAAATTTATTTTAAATTTTATTTTTTGTAAGTATTTAATATCACTTCATGTTTTCAGAATTATTGAATTAGGTTTTATTTCTGAAGGTTAATCATTATTTTACTTTTAATTTGCTTTTGGGTTCTATATTACCTGATTTTACGACTTAAAGTTAAGTATGGAATTTGTCGTACGTAGTGGTTTTGAATTTGAAGACTGTTGAGTTCTTATTTTATTTTTAAGGAATCATTTTTTTCAAGATTAAGAATTTCTAGATTCGCTCGTGATTTAGAACTAGTTGAAGTTCGGTTTTAATTTGGAGTCATTTTTAGAGTTTATTTTCGATGTTTATTTTGGAATTATTTATTGAAATTTTCCAGGGCTTACAACTAAACTTGTTTAGTGGGATTATATGATGAGTTTATGGATTTCTTGAGTAGTTGATTTTCATTTTATAACGGGTTTTGTTAATTTGGAATTCTGATTATTTCTATTTAATATTTACAAAGTAAAATTTGTCTTTGAATTATCTTGTGAATTAGAGCTCAAGATGCCATAAACTTAAATAGGGACCTAGTAGGTTTAGCCTAAAGTCGTCATATCACGTGTGCACTCGTAATATAAAGGTTGCCTTGCAAGTTAAAGATTGCAAGACTCTAATTAATTATTCTTTCAGTATGTTATACATACATATATATATATGTGTATATAGAAAAATAGTTTTGGATACCGATATTTCCACAAATCTCAAGGACAGTAGATAATTAGATATCCTGCCAAAAGATAAGATAAGGTAATCTTAAGTCTATCTTTTAACTATAAAGAAATTACTAAAGGAATGAGGGAAGTTTAAGAAAGAGAAAATCAAGTTTCAAATCTTTTCTTATCTAAGTTCGGACCATAGCTTCCGAATCCTCTAGTTATCTTGACTTGATCTTTAGTACACATTGCGCTCGTGTCCTATCCTAGTCCCAGCTTTCATTTTTCCTGCAAAACACAGTATTGGAGTTAAGTTGCATGAACTTAGTGAGAAATTTCCTTCAAAAGTATCGTAACAACCATAAACAAGCGAAGCAAAAAAAAAAAAAAAAAAACCATAAACAAGCAAGTTTGTTATTGTCAAACATATGCTATGTAACAAATAGATGATTCATGCAAGTATATAATATGGTCATCCAGATACCACATATAGAATGGATTTACACTCTCTGGGACAAGGGTTAGGAATCGATCAAAAGGTCATTGTGATCCTACTAGTAGTCCTTATGCACCAGCCCATAGCGAACGATGTTGGCGCGGCTCCTTCGTAAGATTGTATTCCCAAACATTTTTAGCATCTTATGCTGGGGTGGGGTCTGTACATGTACACATTTTGTATAGTTTACAGTCCCCTCCGGTCCTTTGCATAGGAGTAGCAGCTTTCTGTAATGTGACTTGACAGATGCTATATATGTCCAGTTTATATTTTACTAAAGCTGAATAGAATTACGATTCTTTTATGGGGTGATCAAGCAATTCATCTTACACACAATACTTGAAATAAAAATAATACGACACACATAAATAGTCACAATGATAGTTTTGATATGCTTAACATCTTTTGTCACATATATAGAAACACAAGCTATTCCCACGAACCCCATACAGACTCATTTTATCTTTGCCCTATCATATCTAGTGCAACTAATTACAAGTATAAGTAAGGTAACGAAATCATAAGGAAAAACTCACCAGTCCATAGTGCAATCCTTAATTGAAGTGATCCTCGAGAAAATAGCTTAGGGATCTTCTCACTTGAATAAGGAAAAAACCTAAAATGAGTGTTTTAGATTAACTTCATCTAAACTTCTACTTCTATGGTTACTATTCTTGCTATATCTTTCGGTTACGTTAGACTTTAAAATGGCCATATCTATATCATTTTAAGTTCGATTTTCGCATATGAGTAGTTGATTTCCACCTAATTCGAATATTTTATCTATTTCTAAGATTATTTTGATCATAAGGGGTCTCTAGGGTCTCGGACTAACTAGGGTCAGATTGCTTATGGATTTCATTTTTAACTTTACTTTGACATTTCTAATGATATTATTCCTTGTAACACTCTCTGAGGTGTATATTTATTACTCCAATGCTCAAATATAAGTAAAATATGAATAATAGTTCATTACATATTCATGATCTTAGTAATGTTTCTCATAAAAATTTCCTTAAAGAAATTTTTACAATAAAGCTTAAACATTTCACCTATTTTGGTAGAAAAATTAAACCTTTTTGGTGTGATCACTTCATGAATTTTAAAACTAGTAAATAAAGGTTGAAAATGAATTTTCACACTTGATTCATGCTCAATATTCAAGGCATAAAAGGGGATTTATAACTAAAATCTATTTTGATTAATTGTTTTCAAGACAATGAACTTACGTTTTATGAAAAGGATTTCAAAGTTAAAATCTCTTCGTGGTTGTTGCTTAAGTCTTGGCATTGTAATAAAATTTCTAGTATGAGTGGTTATTTGCTTGATCATTTTTAAAAAACTAAAAGCAAGTTGCTTTGAGAAGAAAGTCAAAGTTTCACGTCTCCGTTTGTTTTTTTATAAATCTCGGCATTTTAGGAAGAAGCGGGGATGGAGTTTTGTTTGCAAATTTCTCTCTTACTAAATAGTTTTCCATGTGTTAAAATCAATTTTAGAAAATATTTTACATAACAACAAATTGTCCTAGTGTAGAGGTTCATAACTTCATAGACATTCCACTTTCTGCTAGGCTCTCTACATTAGTAAGTGGGTATCATGATAATCTCATGACATCATCTTGTTCTTACTTTTAATTTAGAGTCTTTTGGCCATCATGGCATTTTAAGTTAAAGAAAGTTATTTTATCACTATAACAATATCACTATGAGCATATTATGTACATGAACACAAAATAAATTAATGAATATCAAAGTGAACATAAAAAAAAAAAACCTTCTTATCGACGAAACATAAATACAAACAAAAAGATAATGTAAATTCAAATGGAAGTCTTAGATTTAGGCAAGGCTCCCCAAGACTTTGAAACATAAAAGTCCCCTTTGGACTTGAATATGAACAAGTTTAAGACTAAAATTTGACTAGTCTTGTTAAACTTGAAATTGATAAATCCTGAATAAATTGCAATAAATTAAATGGCTTGGAATGTAAAGAACATGAAATAAATAAATAAAATGTTAGATTACTAAGAAATATATTCTAAAGATTATATCTATATGCACACATAGTTACATATATAAAAAGTTAGGTTAACATATATAAAGTAAACATAAAGTGAACAACAACATGAAACAAGTATGTTGTCTTGCATTTTCATTCCTAGCACTCAAGCATCATGGGAAATTTTCTATGGATTATGCATAAAGACATACATATATGATTATAAACATAATATAAGGATAGTGTTTAAAGGTATTTATAGAGTGAAAGGGAGGAGAGAATCAAAGAAAAAAATGAGAGACACGGAGGTAAGAAGGGGATGGTGGGGTAAAAAGGTGGGGGGCAGTGGTAATTTTGGAAGGGGAAAGGGAGAGAGAAGAAAAGAGAAAGAAAGAAAGACAGAAAGAAAGAAAGAAAGAAGGAAGGAAAGAGAGAAAAAGAAAGGAAGGAAGAAGAAAGTGTAGGGTATCGAATTTTAAAATAAAATTTTGCAGCGGAAAATTAAATACCCTAAAACAGAATCCATGTGCTCTGGTTAAATTAGATACCAAGAGGAATGAATCTGAAAAAATACCTTGCAATTTCGTATCCAGAGATTTAAAATCAATCGCTTGCAATCCGGATCTACACGGCACTACGATTTCATTGCACCCTCTACATAGTCCACAAGAACAAGCACACAAAAAAGGAATCACTCTTGCGTGCTAACACAATGTAGAATGCTTCTAGATTTATTAGGAAGAATCGAGTTTTTCCTCTCTTGTATTTTTCTCTCTATTAGGGTTATAGATTTTCTCTGCTGTCTAATGTGACAGTGAAAAGTCGTAACCCTAAAGAGACCCTATCATTCCTATTTATAATAGTCAGTATTTTTCTACTAACATTAATACCCTAATCTTATCAGGCTTGGACATGATAATTACTCTTTTAAAATAATTAAATTATTATTCATAATAATAATTTATTTATTTATTCTTCGTGCTGGACTTTAAAATTAAATCTATGTTCCTTTTTGCTTATTCTTTTGTGTGTGACCCTATCGGTTCATTTGATATTGGTAGTTAACTTAAAAACTATTTTCAGTAAACAAAACGTATGCAGCCTCTAGCAAAACATTATGTTTACCTAAATCAAATGAAGATCGATGATCCAATTTTACCTATGTTGGTGTCTCTCAATATGAGTTTCGATGATAACAAAAAGTATTAAGTAATTATTAACAAATTTATTAAGTATGCAGTACTTAAGTATAATCAAAGTTGGTTTATGAAAATGTTTCAAAAGAGATTCAATTCAAAAAGTATTTCAGAAAGTGTTTGGAAAGTTTTTCAAGAACAAATGAATAGTCAGAAGGTAATTCAAAAGTTAAATCGATGGTTTACAAGACACTGATAACAGTTAGAAGGTAAATTAGAGACTAGACCTGCAACTTGCAAAAGAGGAGCAAAACACGAACATAAATTTATAGATCAGATTTTCCTTGATTGTTTCATTGTTTTGAAGACTTAGCTCCAAAATTGAATGTACTTGGATAGTACATTCAATTATGTTCCATGTAGTTAGTTTAAATATCCATGGGGATTTAAGTTTTATTAGATTAAAGCTCATTCTTGGAAAGTTAATGTTTTGACATCATGTGAAGAAATACATCTCCATAAGCTATTCAAGTTTTTGGATATATTTAAGACACGATCCAGATTTCTAAGAGAAGATTGTCTGATAAATAATTAGCCATAAAAGGAATTCAACAAACAAAGAAGAATGGTCCTATTTTCAAGTGAATAGTATCAGAGGATAAATTTCATCAAGAATACGTCAACAATATTCATAAATCAAATTCAAAAATTCATTCTCAACATGATAAGGATCATTATCTTAGCTAATGGATATTCAACCTTATCTACTAGAGAAAAATCACGATAACAACAATAAGATAACAACTTATTCAAACTTTTTAGTTGGAAGAAGACTCAACAAGCAGATCCCATTCGAATAACACGCACAATATCAGGACTTAATCTTATCAACTTCAAGACCTAGCCATCGGAAGAAAAAAAATAAATTCTACACGCCAAGAATAGAGAGACAGTAGTACTTTTACATGAAAGATAACAGCAAACAAGAAGTCACAAATTTCCACTTTATACAAGCAAATTACTGTCATTTTTATTGTCTTCTTTTGCTTGAAATTTTGAGGATTATTATTCCATTTCCTCTTATTTAGATTTATTTACTTTGTGTGTGATTGAGAGTTACAAGTGGGCTCAATACATTGATTGTTAGCTTGAGAAAGCTTATAGAATCAAGCTGAGTGCATTGTAGCCAAGTGCTTTGGCAATGACAACTTGTAACTTGTTGATTGTTCAATATAGTGGAACATAGCGGTGTGGAATACTGGGTCCTCGACTTAAAGCTGAAATAGATGACTAATGCTCAAGATGGGGCCTCTATAAATCGATCTTGCACTCTCTTCTCTCTTATCTCTTTAAATTTTGCCAATGTTTAGTTGTTTTGCTTAGCTGCATTTTATCTCATAAACTAAATCAGAGAGTAAAACTAGAAGTTTATCTTTAAACCTTTTGTTTAATCTTTTGTGAATTTGAATGAACTTGTTTGATCCGAATTTTTTTTTTTAGTAAAGTTATTGGTTATTAAGTTTATTGTTTTCAAGTAAGTTTTAAAGCCATTATAGTTTGAGTAACTAAGTTGTGTGGATTTGGTAAATTTTTTGAAAAGTGAAATTTTTATTAATAACCAATTCACCCCCCTCTTGGTTACAATTGAGGAATCCGACTTTGACGATGACAACAATGATGAAGAGGAGAACGTCAGCATGCATGCATGAAGATTGAATAAACTTTTGAAGAAAGGTAAGAAGTTCAAAAATTACAACAAGTATAAGAAATTTAATGCAGAAAAAAGCTCTAAAGAAAAGGAGGAAAAGAAAGAAAGGAAGGAGATTGTTTGCTATGAATGTAAACAACTAGTTCATATTAAATATAAGTGCCCATTCTTGAAGAAAAAGATGAAAAAGATTAAAAAGAAAAGCCGAGCAATGATAGCAACTTGGAGTGACTTGGATACGTCAGAAATGAATCAGAAAGTGCTAGTGAAGATGATGAAGAAGCCAATTTGTATCTAATGGTTGCATCTGAGGTAAATTCTGATTTCGAAGTTGAAATAAGTGAAAATTAAATGTATTCCGAGATGAAAAAACTGTTAAAAGCTCTTAGAAAGGCAGATTCAAAGATTAGTAAATTGGATGCTGAAAATAAAGCCTTGAAAAATGAGAAAGATGTTTTAAGTCAAACAAATAAGTTACTTATTGATGAGAATGATATTTTAAAGAACGACAATGAAAAATTGTTAGTTAAATCTGATACTTTAAAGAAAGAGAATGATGTTTTGAAAAATGAAATTAAAGATTTAAAAGGAAGAGTAGAAGATTTGTCACAATCTATTAAGAATACTTCTAATAAGTTTAATGAAAGTGACCAGAAGCTAAACATGCTTGTAAGTAGTCAAAGACCTTCATTTATCAAGTGTGGACTTAGATATGAAAATGAAAAATAATCAAATAATGTAAAAAGAACAATGTTTTTCATAGGAAGTGAGCCTATGAGTATTAAATCTACTAAAGAATCTATTAAAAGGAGGATGAATAGTAACAAAAAGGCTACTTTAGAAGGTACTCTCAACAAAAATATCCTATCAAAAGGTACAGTAGAAACTCCAGGTATGGATCCAAGACAAAATTATAATCAAAAGGTAAATCAAAGGTACAATACACATTCTTATGCATGTTTCTTTTGCAACAAAGTAGGTCATATTGGAAAATACTGTTTTTACAAAAGAAACAAGCTCAGTACACATCAAGTTAAGAAACAAGATAAAACGAGATTAACTTATTATGGACCCATGCTTGTTTGAGTTCCTAAAAAGGTTTTATCACCTTGTGCATAATTGCAGGAACAAGGGGCAAAGATAAAAGGAACTTGGTACTTGGTTAGTGGACGTTCAAGTCATATGACTGGAGATGCTTCTTTGTTCGCTAGCATAATGTGGAAAGATATGATGTTAAGGTTTGGAGATGACAAAAGTGGTAAAATAATTGGAACAGGTACTATCGGTCATCTTCTATATATAATTGAAAATGTTTCTTTAGTAAAAGGATTAAACCATAATCTTTTAAGCATAAGTCAATTATGCGATAAAGGATATAAAATGACTTTCGAGTAAAACAAATGTTTTGCATATAATTCTTAAGGAGTAAAAATATTCAAAGGTTTTAGAAAAAGGAACATATATGTTTATACACCTCTGATATGAATGTTGAATGTTGTTTTTGACTATGAATGATAACATACATGTTTGGCATAAAAACTTGGTCATGTGAATTTCAATCAATTGGAAAAGCTTTATAAGAAGAATCTTGTTGTTGGTTTGCCTAAAATTAACATAAAGCATGATGTGAAATGTGCAATTTGTTTAATGAATAAGATGGTTTCAGTTTCTCATAAAAGCAAAAATATGATTTCAACAAAAAGATCTCTTGAGCTTTTACATCTTGATTTGTTTGAACTTACAAGAACTTTAAGTTTATGAGGAAGTAAATATGGACTTGTGATAGTAGATGATTTTTCAAGATATAATGGGTGTTCTTTTTAAAACACAAATCTGATACTTTTGATATGTTTCAAAATTTTGCTAAACAAATTCAAAATGAAAAAGGATATTCTATTGTTTCTTTGGGAATTGATTATGGTAAAGAATTTGATAATGCTTTGTTTTATACTTTTGTGAAGAATATGGAATAAATCATAATTTTTCAGCACCTATATACTCAACAAATGGAGCAATTGAAAGAAAGAAAGGGCAATACAAGAAATGACATGTTCTATGTTGAATGAAAGTAGAATAACTAAATATTTTTGGGCTGAGGCTGTTGTAATTACTTGTTATATAATGAATAAGGTATATGTTCGACCACATGCTACAAAAACATCATATGACTTGTTTCGTAGTAGAAGACCATCTGTTTCATACTTTCATGTGTTTGGATGTACATGCTTTGTGAAAAAGAATGCAAATAATCTTGGAAAATTTGATGAAAGATCTGATGAAGTAATCTTTTTAGGGTATTGACAAAATAGTAAAGCATATCATGTTTACAATAAAACAACAAAAGTAGTTGAAGAATCCATTAATGTGCTTTTTCTTGATGAAGTAAAAGATGATTTTGATGATGATGATGTGTTTGCACTTGTAAATGAAGATAATAAACCTAATTGTGAAACAAAATCAGAAGATAAATCTAATGAAATATGAAAAGCCGATAAGTCAGAAAGTAAGGCAGAAGGTAGTCTAGATCAAAAATTAGAATCGATAAATCAGAAAGTAAAGTAGAAGGTAACCTTGAATTAAAAATTGATAATTCTGAATGTTCAAAAGCATGGAAATATAATCATCACATCCCCTTAGTTTAATTATTGGTGATATAGAATCTAGAACAAAAACTAGATCTAAATTACAAAACTTGAAAATCACCTTGCTTTATTATCTGAAATAGAACCTAATATATAGATGAATGCTTAAATGATAATAATTGGATCAATGCAATGCAAGAAATAACTAAGTCAATTTCAAAAAATAATGTTTGGAACTTAGTTCCATGCCTCAAAATAAATTTGTCATAGGTACTAAGTGGGTTTTTAAGAATAAACTAGATGAAAATGAAAAAATTTGTAAGAATAAAGCAAGACTTGTAGCTAAAGGAATTCACAAGAAGAAGGAATAGACCATGATGAAACATATGCACCTATTGCTAGACTTGAAGCAAATACGTCTTTGCTTGCCTAGTGCCTATTTTAAAGACTTTAAGTTGTTTCAAATGGATGTAAAAAGTGCATTTTTGAATGGTTATATTACAGAGGAAGTGTATGTTGAACAAACACCTGGATTTAAGGATCCATTCAAGCCTGAATATGTTTTTAAGTTAAGAAAACTTTGTATGGACTGAAACAAACACCAAGAGCTGGGGTATGAGAGACTCCGTGAGTATCTCATCTCAAGTGGATATCAAAGAGTACGATTGATACAACCTTATTTATAAAGCACTATAATGATGATGTATTAGTTGTATAGACAGTGATGACATAATTTTTGGATCAACTAATGAAAAATATTTTTAAGAGTTTGCAAAGTTCATGCAGCTGAATTTAAAATGTCCATGATGGGTGAATTGAATTTCTTTTTGGGCTTACAAATCAAACAAACAAAAGAAGGAATTTTCATTCACCAAGAGAAGTATGCTAAACAAATTTTGAAAAAGTTGGATATGAGAATCAAAGAAGTTTCTACACCAATGAGTTCTTCTGTTAGATTAGATCTTGATTCTCAAGGTAAGAAAATTAATGAAAAGTTATATAGAAGTTTAATTGGTTCTCTTTTATGTTTGACTGCAACTAGACCAGACATTTTGTTTTCTATGTGTATTTGTACAAGATTTCAAATAATCTAACTAAAACACATTTGTAAGTTGTTAAAGAATTTTCAAGTACATTGCATGCACTACAAAATTAGGAATCTGGTATCCCAAAAAGAAAATTTTGAATAATTGGATACTCATATGCTGATTATGCAGGATGCAAAATTGATAGAAAAAGTACATCTGGTACTTGTCAATTTTTAGGAAACAAACTAATTTCTGCTCTTCAAAGAAAAAAAATTCAGTTACTTTATCAACAACAGAAGTGAATATGTTTCAATTGGAAACTGTTTTGTACAAATTCTTTGATAAAACAATAATTACAAGATTATGGATTGAATTATAAAAATATCTCTATTAAATGTGATAATGCAAGTGCAATTAATTTAACAAAAAATCCTATACATCATTCTAGATCTAAACATATGAAATAGACATTATTTTATTAGAGATCATGTGGCAAATGGAAATATTAATATTGATTTGTCTCTACTGAAAATCAATTTGGATAAAATAAGATTTGAATTCTTGAGAAATGAAATTGGAATGTGTTATCCTTTCTAAAATATTTATATATGTGTTTAAGTTTAATTCTTATATAATAAAAAAAGTAGTTTAGATGGAAAATAAGCAAATCAAATTAATTAACAAGACCATTCATCTCGTGCCCTTTCAATTCCTCTAAACCATCTGCTCCTTTGTCAGTTTTTGTCTCTCTCTCTTTCTTTTCAAAGATCAACCTCGTCCTTCACAATCTCTCTCTCGCTAAATTAAATCCTAACGATGCCTCCACGAAAATCCTCACGTGTTTCTTTAAAAGGTTTCAAATCGAAGAAAATAAAAGAAACCATTATGATCCAAGATGAACCCACAAGCTCTGAAGAAGTCTGTGAAACACTTAAAAAAGAAGGAACCCTGAGAGAGGTTCGATCAAAGATGATGAATGATGATGAACTGAAATCTAAAAAGAAAACATAAAAGAAGAAGGAAAAATGGATTTATGAAAATCAGAAACAATGAAAAGAAGAAATCCAAGACATCAGGACCTCAGTTAGAAGATGACTTAGAAGATACTATGTCAGAGGATACGTTTGTACAATCACCAAATAAGAAGAAACGAAGGCTTTCTTCACAATTTGTCAGCAAAATTCAACCGTAAAGAAAGTTTCTAACAAGGTATTAGAGTGTTCTTTCATTGTTTTCAAGTTTTTCAATACAAATGGATCTTAGTGAACCATTGGTTAAGTCGAATAGATGCAAGAATCTCTGTAATTTGACTGAGTTAGTAGATGGAAGTTTGATCCAAGAGTTTTGAAAATTTGGTTCAATCAAAACTTTTCCTTGAAATCCAAAGTCGTTGGAAAACCAAAATATCATTAGGACGGGCTTAATAGGCTTGTTTTAGTATGTTAGGTACGAAGGAATGATGAAGGGCTGATAAATTACAAAAGAATGATCTTTATAAAGAAACTTAATGATATGGTAATTTCGTAGAAAATGATATTTTCTCTCTGGATTTTGATTTGCTGGTTCCTTTATTGCATAAAGCTGTTGTAGATTGTATTTTACCCAAAAATGGAAGTTTGACAAGTATTTCTATGGAGGAAGCTTTAGTTGTTTTGGCGATAAAAAAGAACTTAAAACTTGATATGCCTTGTATGATACTAAAGCACATTTGGAGAACTCGAGGAAACAAGCCCTATGAAAATTTATTTATGAAGTTTTTCAAATTCAAGAAAATTAATTTGCCCAAGAACTTCAAAGTACCAATTGATTTAAAATGAATTGGGGAAATTAATTTGGAAAGAATGGGAATTCTTGTTTTTGAGAAGTTTTGGTTCTCTAAAGATGGTGCTTGGTATAGGCATCCTAAGTATAGCAAGTTTAAGTTTGATTAGAAGAGAATTAAAGTACTTGTTGAGGGGGAGGTATTTCTTGAGGAAGAGAGTAGATTAGAAGGTAATGAACAACATGATAAAGTTGAACAACTACCTTCTAGGAGAGCTGGAAAAGAAGACGTGACTAGGAAATTCAAGAAAAGTTATAAGATTAGAATGGTGGGAAGTTTGAAATCAAAGAAGGAAAGAGAAAACAAGATGAAAGTGAGTCAGAAATTGACTCAGAAGGTCTGCCAGTTAGACCTCCTGACTAGTCATCCAAATGAGATTTTGAATATGATATTGTGGATATTATCGAGAAGAAATTTCAAGAGATGAAGAAGGATTTCACTGAATCTATAATACATGCCTTCAAGATTTTTAAAGGTATTAATCAACAAGCATTAACTGATGACCAAATTGGGAAATTGCCCATAGCTCCAGTCAAACCTGAAGCTGTTCCCACTCCTGCTGATGACGACCCAAAGCACAATTCTGCATCAATTTCAACTCCATCCTCTTTAACTCTTGGTTCGAAGGGATTACAGTTCATTCCTTATGCTTAACCATCATCTTCTCAAACACATCTCAACTAATCTCAAGTCGAAATCATCTCATTTGTCATGAATCTTCGTCAGCAGCAAGACACTATTCATCATACACCTTGCCAAACCTTTCCCTAACAAAAAAAGATGAAGGCTTGAAAATCTCTAAAAAAATCTAGGAATTTAAGAAAGATTAAAATCTTTTCCTTGCTTTGAATTTTTGTGGTGCTTATTTTACCTTTTTGAACTATTTACTTTTAACTCTTGGAATGATATGAGGAATTTAATTACTAATGTTTCATCTTGTTGTTAATTCTGTTTTTATGATTCTGCTTGTATTATTCTCTTATTTGATGCTAACAAAAAGGGAGAGAAGAGAAGTGAAAAAAATAATTTGCTGGAAGTAAACAAAATAATTTGCTGGAAGTGAAATTGCAGGAAATAGCTATTTGAATTGAGTGAAATGATTATTTAGACTTATGGATATTAAATTAAAGAAATTTTCACAAAAAAACATTTATTTTGTTTATAGTGATTTTGTTATCATCAAAAAGGAGGAGAATGTTGGTTTCTCTCAATATGAGTTTCGATGATAACAAAAAGGATTAAGTAATTACTAACAAATTTATTAACTGTGCAGTTGTAAACCCCTGTTTTCTAAGCCTTAACCTTAAGCCGGAAAGTCTACCGGAGACCTTAAGTCAACGGATCTTGAGTAAAACCCTACAGTTTAGATCCTGCAAACCCGAGTTCGTAAATCGAGGAGTCGAAAAATAATTAAAGTGTTTAGAATAGTCCGTAATAATATTTGAATTATTAAAAATATCAGATTGGTTCATTTTCGGCTTATTTCGAACCCGTTTGGATACTGCTTTGGAAAGCGTGTCCCGGGGCTCGGAAAATTAAAAATATATCTTTAATATTTTTAGACTCGTATTTTTATAAGGATTTCAAAAATATCAAGTTTAGAATTTTTCGGATTCTAAAAATATCAGTTATAGCTCATATAAGCTTATTTTACTCTTACCGGTAACTTAATTGTTAAATTTCTAAAAATAATTTAATTGATTATTTTATTTAAATCATAAAAATTCTGCCACTTAAATAAAAATATTTTTCTTAATTTATTTTATATATTTTCTTATTCAAAAAGCCACTTTCAACCCATATCTCAAGTACACATACATTATCATTACTACACATTATTATGTCTTCTTTTGCTTTTTCTTACACTCCTTTCCCAAAATTGCAGCTGCCCATTCCCCATAAAATTAGCCACTTTTCATTATTTTTAATATTATTTGATATTTTAAAAGTCTCTTTTAGTTAGAATGGAGCAACAAGTTACACTTTCAAAATACAATTCAATCAACAAACCCCCCACACTCCAAAATCACGCCAGCCCTCCCTCCATGCAGCTGTGTTTTATTTTTTTTTTAAATTATTTAACACATTTATCTCTATTTAAACATCTCATTCCTTCCTCTTTCATCTTTACAAACCCTATATTTTTCCTCTCTCTTTTTCTCTTCTTCCTTGCCTTGTCTTCTTGAAAACAAGCTGTCCCCATTTTTCTTTCTTGCTTCCACATATATTTCTTGCAATTATTTGAGGTAATCTTTCCCTTTTAGCTCTTATAAGATGTTCTAGGATGATACCATGGATGTTTCATGCATCAAAGGACATTCCACAAGCTTAAAAGGCTATGGATGATGATGCCAAGAAGTGAAACACTCCTCTAGATGATGATCTCTTTTGTTCTTAGTATTTTTGTTATATGGAAGGCTTGTTTATCTTCTTGTTTGTGATACTTGTAGATCTAGAGTTTTATCAAGCTTTAGTTATGTTTATGTGTAGATCTAGAAGTTTAAGGCCTACTACTAAGTTTTTCTTATGTTTCATGGTTATATTGAGTAGATCTTAGATTCAAGTTGGAATGAAAAAGTAAAATTCGTAACTTGTCAATGCCTATTTTAAAAACCCTCTTTCAAGTCTTAAAATGGAAGCTTTTGTTAAGAAAATGAAGGTTTGATGGATGTATATCATCAAGGCTTCATCTTACAAGAATCAAAGTTGATTTTCAAAAAACAAAAATTGTATTTTCGGATCAAGACAAAGATCCAAAATAAAAACATGTTTTCCAACTCACAAATGAGGATTTTATTCAAGAAATGAAGGGTTCTTGAGATATAATATGTAATGGGTTGTTTTTCATGAGTTTTGATGAATTTTCTCAAGAGATATGTCCAAAATAAATTTATGAAAATTCGGATCAAGACCAAGACCTATTTTTGGAACCCATCATTCAACTTTAAAATGAAGATTTAGACAAAAATATAAGGGCTCTTGTATAGATATCTTAAGGAATGAATTTTCATAAGTTTAAATGAGTTTTCCTAAAAGGTAGCTTAAATCAAGTGTTTTGTAAAAGACAAAATTTAGGTCTTGTTTCATTGTAAACTTCAAAGAGAAATTCGTAATTATGGGGAGACCAATTTTAAAACCTTCTTTTTGATCTCAAAACAATTTTATATTGAAAATGGAATGATGATATATAATATGAAAATTATTTTCATTGAACTAAGTAAGTTTTAGTAAAGGAATTACTCAAAACAAGACAATGAGTTTCAACTTGTAAATTTCGGTTTTATGAAAATGGATTCTTAGAAGTTTCATTTGAACTTTATGTTTGGATTAGATAAGTGTGTAATCTCTTAATTTTGTTTTGAGGATCTCCTTGCAAGTTTAGGACTAATATGGTCTAAGTAGTTAAATAGAGTAGATATGGCAATTTTTCACAAAGGCTCAAATCTGGAATTTTCGCAACCCTACTGTACAGTAGTTTCCGACCCTAAATGACCTTAAATGTTTGAATTAACTTTAGAAATAGATAGCTCTTTCGAAGTAGGTATAAATCGGTATATTATAAGCTAAATTCCGAGTTAAAATGAGTTAGATATGACCTTTTTAAGTTAAGGATTCAACCTAGCGGAAATTGACGAACTTAGTAAATAAAATTGTTAAGTTTAATAGAACTTCATAAGAGATACTCATTGAGGGTATTCTTTGTACCTAGGTGAATTGGAGGACGGGTTACCACTTCCCGAGGACTATTACGACTAGTGGATTTTCACTACATGGACAAGTGAGTTCATTTCTCAATTAATTATGCTCTTGGATGTGCTTGTAGTAGTAGTGGCATTAGACTTAGGAAAAGATAAAATTGTGATTGAATGGTGATCTAAACTTGCATGAATGAACGATAAGTATATCGAGGCAAGCTTTGTTGCAATAATCTTGTATGAGCTAGTATAGATTTGGAATGTCTGAAATTGTATGGTCACTTTTAAATTATCTAAGTAATATGTCATGATTATATGAATAAATTGTACATGCATATCACGTAGTGAGTCTTATATCATTGTCGAGTATGTCTTTGGTGGGACAAAGGTGTACTGGGAGGCAGCGGGTCTTTAATGAAGGGGACTAGGGTTGCATGACTTATGGACCACCCCATTCGAATAATGAAACTATGGTTGCATGACTTATGACCAACATTAAAAATTGTGGTTGCATGTCTTATGGACCACCCCACTTAAGATTGGGACTATGGTTGCATGTCTTATGGACCAATTTGGAATTGTAGTTGCATGACTTATGAACTACCCCAAACCCCGAATGGAGGGCGTAAATTCATTCACTTATGACTACCGGAAAGTCATATGCTTGCTTGCTCATTGCTTGTGCATTCATATGGTTGCTTAATTATAACTTGCTTGTATAGATATTTTAGCTTGTCGGGTATGTTACTTGGAAAATGAATCTCACTAAGCATTAGCTTATACCCCAATAGTTTTTGTTGCAGTGTTCCTATTTTTGGATGTTCCGAGAGGACACTTTGTGCAGGTTTACATTGGATTAAAGAGCTTTTGAGGAAGTCGGGACCTAGTATAGGCGTGGACTTCTAGGAAAATCTCTTTAATGTAAATTCAGATATATGTAATTGGAGCTAAACGATGTAGACTCCTATTATTTTGGCGGGGGTATGCCCCCTTGGCTTTTGTAAAGTTTAACTATTTATCTTGTTGTGATTTATATTCTTAATGCTATGTATGCTTTCTTAAGACTACTCGAATCAAAGTGTGATCCTAAAAGTTGTGAGTACACCTTACACTCGATATGTAAACTTATGGGATGACTAAGGATGCCATACTTAAGTTTAAATATCGAGTGTGGTGGACTGTCGCGTTTAGGGTACCCTTTGGGCGTGACAGCAGTACTTAAAGTTGGTTTATCAAAATATTTCAAAAGAGATTCAATTCAGAAAGTATTTCAGAAAATGTTTGGAAAGTTTTTTAAGAACAAATGAATAGTCAAAAGGTAATTCAGAGACACTTATAATAGTTAGAAGGTAAATCAGAGACTAGACTTGCAACTTGCAAAAGAGGAGCAAAACACGAATAGAAATTTATAAATAAGATTTTCCTTGATTGTTTCATTGTTTTGAAGACTCAACTCCAAAGTTGAATGTATTTAGGTAATACATTCAATTATGCTGGAAAGTTAATGTTTTGACATCACGTGAAGAAATACATCTCCATAGGCTGTTCAAGTTTTTGGATATGTTTAAGACACGATCTAGATTTCTAAGAGAAGATTGTCTGATAAATAATTAACCATAGAAGGAATTCAACAAACAAAGAAGATACGATCCTATTTTCAAGTAAACAGTATAAGAGGATAAATTTCATCTAGAATACGTCAACAATGTTCATATATCAAATTCAAAAATTCATTCTCAACATGATAAGGATCATTATCTCAGCTAATGGATATTCAACCTTATCTATCGGAGAAAATCACGATAACAACAGATAATAGCTTAATCACATTTTTTAGTTGGAAGAAGACTCAACAAGCAGATCCCATTCGAATAACATGCACAATATCAGGACTTAATCTTATCAACTTCAAGACCTAGCCATTGGAAACAAAAAAGATAAATTCTACATGTCAAGAATAGAGAGACAGTAGTCCTTTTTTACATGAAAGATAACAGAAAACAAGAAGTCACAAATTTCCACTTTATACAAGCAAATTACTGTCATTTTTATTGTCTTCTTTTGCTCAAAATTTTGAGGATTCTTATTCTATTTCCTCTGATTTAGATTCATTCACTTTGTGTGAGATTGAGAGTTACAAGTAGGCTTAGTAGATTGATTTTTAGCTTGAGAAAGCTTGGAGAATCAAACTGAGTGCATTGTAGCCAAATGCTTTAGCAAAGACAACTTGTAACTTGTTGATTGTTCGATATAGTGGAACATATCGGTATGGAATACCCGGTCCCCAGCTTGGAGCTCGAAGAGAGGACTAACGGTCAAGGTGGAACCTCTATAAATCGATTTTGCACTCTCTTTTTTCTTATCTCTTTAAATTTTGTGCATGTTTAATTGTTTTACTTAGCTGCATTTTATGCTTAGAAACTAAAACAGAGAGTAAAACTTGAAGTTTATATTTAAACCTTTTGTCTAATCTTTTGTGAATTTGAGTGAACTTATTTGATCCGAAATTTTTTTTTTAGTAAATTTATTGGTTATTAAGTTAATTGTTTTCAAGTAAGTTTTAAAGCCATTATAGTTTGAATTACTAAGTTGTGTGAATTTGGTTGAATTTTTGAAAAGTGAAAATTTTATTAACAACCAATTCACCCCCCTCTTGGTTATTTTTTTAGGACCAACAACATGTTCTATAACTTATGTCATAATCCTTTTTGTCTCGAGATATCTAGATTGAATATAAGACATGAACAATACCACCCTTACATTATTGAATCTTGTTATTTCTCAATTTGTAAGTGAACTGATAAAACAAATGAAATTGATGACACTATTAATTCATTTGAGCACGACCATGCATTTGTTAGTCTCACTTATTGAGGGGCCCAAAGATATTTTTCTCTTAAAGAGAGGGACAAATCCCATCTTAATCACTCAACCTCCTCTACATGATTTACATTGTGCCCCATCAAAACCTTTATAATTATTCGGTTAAGAACATCGTTTGATTCAGTGGAAACATAATGTTACTCATGTTGGAATCTATGGTGAGTTCAAGTCTAAGGATGTATCGACATTGCTATTATGAGAATCACTTATGACTCTGATCCATGTAGTGATCTCATAGCGGGTCAATCCAATATATATACTTATGAGTTTTATCTGTATCTCTACACACATAAACATCTCATGATCATCAAATAAAACTCATATTAGATTTAATTCACCATCATTTCACAATAATGAGAATCCAAGAATAGATAAATTATTCATGAATTCTATTATAAAGTAAATATTCAAACTTTATAATAAAAATGTCTCTAAATTAAAATACACATGAAGTAACAATACTTAGTAATTGGCCTAGGGTACAATCACTAATAGAAAGAAGGAAAGAAAGTGATGAAAATGTGTGGTGTACATGGTTATGAAAGAGGAGGTGAAGTAAGAGCGAGGTTACTCCTTGAGGAAGGATAAGAGAAGATGCATGTGACTAAAGTTGATTTCATGTGATAGTTTTCTTATAGATAGAGATTTATATACATGTAAAACTTTATTTAACTGATGATCTTATAATTTGATAAATTAGTATATGATAATGGAAAGATATAACTTAATATTATTTTATCATTAATTATTATTCGATTTTGTTTTCCTGGTCTATGTGCTAGCAAATGAGTACAGTAATTGTTTGGTTTTCAACTGATAAAATTTTGACTTGATAAATTGTCACTATATCATAGAAAATTATTTCATATTATATTATTAAATATTATTTAAATATATGGCCTTGATTTGCATGTTAGTGATCAGATAAACAAATTATTTAGTGTAGAGTTTCCGAATCGATTAAGATATCGTATTGTTCGATCATTTTGATAGTGATGGGTTTTTGCAAATCAATTTACCTTTATGGTTTCTTGTTTTACCTAATTCATATGATATCCATGGTCATTGAATCTTTATATGATCCTCTTTAAGGTTTTTAAGGTTCCGAATTAACTTGAATCTGTTTTAGGGTTCCAAGTTTAACCTAATGGTATTATGGGGTTATCAAATTATTTGATTTGATCTAGGGTTTTTAGGTATGATCTGATACGATCTAAGATTTCAGTTCTGTTGCGAATTTTAGGGTTCACGATATGTTCGATTTATTTGACCAAAATTTTAATAAATTTTATGATATGATTTCAATCTACTTTATTTGATTTATTATATTTCTTATTTTACATGTTTGCTATTTGATAATACAATCATATGATATAGTATTTGTTGTGCTAAATAATTTGTTAGATAGGTAGTTTGTGCCAATAATTGCATGCTTTTCTAGGTGATTGACTCTGGGTCTTATTAGTTAATTTTGTATGACTTATATTAAGTATATTGAGTCTTTGGCTCATGTCTAGGATTCTTAAGGTTTCTAATCAAATAGGTACAAATTAAGGTCTCATATCTCATCACTAATGCTAAGGCTTGCTTCTAAACTTTTTGAAAATTTTAAAGGGTCACATCTAATAAACATCACCTATGATTTTCTAGAAAATATTTAGGATTTTAGGATCTCTCGAGTGAGGTCTGGACTTCATGAACTAGGGTTTTGACTTGATGAGTTTTAGGTTTTATGGTCTAATTCTAGTCATCACTTTCAATGACCCTCTTAAGGTTTAGGGGTTCTCTTTACCCTTTATCTTAACTTTTCTTTTCCTTGTTAATTCAACAACTTCTCCTTTCTATTACCCAGATCATAGCTTGGATATTTCTAAACAGGCATGGTACCTTTTATTCATTAGCTAATCGCCTCTATTGGCGAATAACTACTGATCTAACTACGTGTATCAAAATCTGATAACTAACAACTTAGTACCTAACTTTATTCTTAATAACTTCTAAGTAACAACTTCGTGGATCAAAGCCTAGTTTAATTTGTTTGATTTCTCCTTTATAAATGAATTGTTTAGTACCTCATTTGATAATTTTCTTTGATTAAGTAATTTTGATCATATGTAATCATAAGATGATTGGTTTCTTATCCTTCTTTGCTTATTCCAAAACTTTTACAAAATCAAAATTTCATCTATGCTTGCCACTAATTACAAGTCAATCTCAATTGTGATATCTATTAATCAACTCGGAATATTCCCATAGTTATCTCTTAATTGAGAACCTAATTCCAAGAATAATTAACATTCTATCAAGTTAATATCTTCCTCTTAATCAAACAATTATACTACAATCACTATGCATGAATAAACTTATACATTTTTCTCTTCATAATCATGATCATAGAATTCATTACTCTCAAATTTTCATTCATTCATTGATTTGTTTATTTGAGACCCATACCTTAGGGGTTTAAATTAGTTTTTTTTTTCCTAGATAGACGACATTTGTCCTCAATACGATCACTACATCCCCATGACTTCTTACTTGTAGTCCCTAAACTTCTATTCGAGTAAAGATGGTATTGTATATTTATTTTAAGTTTTTTGTATCTATAACAATCGGTATATTATCGATCATAAATTGTCAAAGTTTTGGAATTTTTTTTTATTTCAGGATTTTATTGGTAAGGATTTTGATCTCTAAACTATAATCAAATTGTTCCTACTTAATATTCTTAAATCGTGAAAAATCAGGAGTGATATTTGCAACTTTTTCTCAAAGCTTTTCAAAATTTATGTTATATTATTGGTAATTATCAAATTTAGATTGAAAAATTAGGGGTTTTGACACAAGATACTTGAGAGGGATTCGAGAACTTGATTGAATTAGAAAATATAATTTTGAAATTGACACTGACACATGTGGATTTGGTTCAAATTGTAGAACACACACTCTTAATATGATTGAAATTGTGGTTTATTAACTCTAACATGTGCTTGAATCACAACTTCAATTATAATAACATGGCTTGTGAGAGGAGTGTGTTATCTAACCGATGATTATAAATGGGTTACTCGAGATAGATATCTATGTTATAATTAAAATCTTGCAACTCGAGAGGAAGCATGTTCTTGTGAGTTTAATCTAAATCCAAATAAACAAACCTGATTATAACTATAACATAATAAATGGAAATTCTAGCCAAACCATTACATAATCCCACACCTTTTTACCAAAGGAGTTTCTAAAGGTAGTTTTAGTGTTAGTTAATTTTAGTGTCAGATTAGTTCTGATTTGTAGTGGTGAATTTTCAATAGTTTAATTAGCTTAGAAATCTTAAAATTATAGTTCAGATGCTTAGCTTAAAGTATATTCGCTATAATCTAGTACTTAGTCAATTAGCTCCCTGTGGATCACGATATTGAATACTTCTACTACGTGATACTTGCACGATCGATACACTTGCTGGTGGCTTTCATAATTAAATTGATTTTTATTAAAAACATGTATTTATACCTGTCTGACAAACGTAAAATTAGTGATAGCAAAACACATTTCAAGCAAACACACACAAATACACACACACACACACACACACACACAACATATTAATTTAATGTAAGAGGTGAATTATAACATCAATCTAACATATAAAATAATTTTATATGTGTGAATAAGTTATATATGTATATATTTACATTTGTTATGTATGTAATGTGACATATATATATAGAAATTATATCATATATACGTCTGTCCAATATGCCTTACATATAATTCATACTTTATACATATATATTATATATAATCTACCAACTTTATAAATAATCTATATGTGGTCTATATTTTAATATAGATATTTATATGCTATGTCATATGCATACTCTTTATTTGACACTAGATTATGAATTTGCAACCTGTATGTTATATGTGTGTGTGTATTTTTATGTTATTTATACTATATATAGGTGTTATATATATATATTGTTATCTAAATACATACATTATATATTTTTCATTTTCTAAGTATGAGTTGTATTTTATGTATGTTATATATATGTTCAATATATAACTGGGAAAATATCAAATTTAATACTCGAATTTTTCATGAAAATTCAATGTGGTACTTAAACTTTGAAATATTGAATTTCATGCTCATCAAAACGTTTCAGATTATTTTTACTACCTCCCCAAAACTATGTGTTTTTTTTACTAATATGGAAGAAGTAAGCTATTAGTGCTAGATGACGTAAAGGAAGACACTAAAAATTTAATTATAAAATGTTTCGTCCACATTTGTAAACAAAGCAAATGGTGTTAGGAAGATAAATAAAAATGGTCACAAAAGGTTTTATTTGGTGCTAAATTGAACACTTTAAAGTTCAAGTTTTAAATTAAATTTCACGTAAAGATCATATAATACCCCTTAAATATAGATGGTGGAACTTTAATCACGAGTGTTTTCGGTGTAACAGCTTGGAGTTTGTTAAAACTCAAAAGTTAAGCATTCTCTGAGCAGAGCAATCCCAAGATAGGTGATCCCCTGGGAAGTGTTGACATCAAAAGAAAAAAAACCATGCGATGTGTGGCCAAACTGGACAATACTTCGGTGGATAGAGTTCTAAGTCGTTACATAGTGCCTCTAGTATCTTGGTAATGCCTGAGGGTGTGCTGGGAGGGCTAGTGTACCTAGCATCACGATCGCTGCCCAGGGTGGCATGAGTGCCTGGGGGCGCCCCCTCCACTATGGTAGACCCTAGGGTGGTAGGTCGTGACAAATGGTATCAGAACAGTAGTTCTGGACCTGTGTAACGAAACTAACGAGGACGTCAGTTCTATAAGTGGGGGCATATGTAATACCTCCCAAATATAGATGGTGGAACTCTAATATCTAAGGCGCCTTTTCAATGTAATGGCTTGGAGTTTATCAGAACTCCAAAGTTAAGCGTGCTCTAGCGAAACAATCCTAGGATGGATGATCCCTTGGGAAGCACTAACACCAAAAGGACAAAACTATGCAGCGTGTGGCCAAAACGACCAATACCTTGGTGGGTAGAGTGCCGAGTCGTTACACAGTACCTCTGATATCTTAGTTGTGCCTAAGGGTACGCTGGGAGGACTGGTGTACCTAGCATCACGATCTTTGCCTAGGGTGGCCTGAAGGCATAGAGGTGCCCCTTCCGCTACGGTGGAGCCTCGAGTGGCAGGTCGTGATAGTCCATGTACCAATTTAACATTTACCATATACAATCTAGGGTAAGTTACATAGATATCCCTTGAAAATCTTTAAAATTGCATAGACCTCATACTTTGAAAAGGTCAGCATTCGTATTTAGGTTTAAAACAAGATAAGGATATCGGATTTTGAAAAGGTGTTCCTTGAAATGGACAATAAGGAAATTGTGAATATTTTTTAGGATGATAATCATGTGACAAACATATGTAACCAAATGGTAGTACTCATTTGGGAGTTTTTGGACCATCCATGGACTATTTAACTCTGCTACAATCATCGTGAAGGGAATAGAGCTGCAGAATGTTTGCTGACTATGCACGGTCACTTCCTCTAAGTGCTTATATAATTCAACATTGTCCAAGTGGGCTGGGTAATAATCTCTTTGTAGACTTAGCTAGTGTAGCCTTCCCTAGACTTTGTGTTCTGTAATCTTTATCTTTTGCCCCTTTTGATGAAAAAAAAATGAAGTCAGCATATGGATTTTAGATCCCTCGAAATAGATGTGGGACTCGCTTTTTAATGTGTTAATTGTAGATATGCATCCATTGTGAAAAAAAACAAAAGATAAAGAATTCAATGTCACGTTAAATTTATGGGTTGGTGGGACAAATTTAACCAATTGTTCTTTCTTTAATGCATGATATGAAAAGAAACATAACTTGATATTTTGACAAAATAACTTAACTAGATCATATTATTTTCCCATGTTAGTAAAGGGATATGCATTAGCATTTAACACATTTGAAAAGTAGGATTGAGTTTTTAAAAATAAGGGGTCTTTGCATATGTAATTTATCTTATAATTTATAATATGTTATACATATATATTATTTGTTTCTAGTGTAAATAGTCTTGTTTTTTTGTAATTTAATTGATGATAATATCTTTAATATATTTTTTTCTTTAATACTAGATACGAAGTGAAACACAACTTGAGTTTTGACAAAATAATTAGACAAAGTCATTTATATATCTGTGCATATGTATTTTTTTTTTCAATGTTAAGCACATTAGCAGCCAACACATTGAAATGTAGAATCCATTTTATGGGCCCTAGTGTTTGCCATTTAAAAGGTAGAGGATCTGTGTAACTTTAAAAGATTTCAAGGGTATGTTTAATTTGTTAGATAATCCATAATATGTTGTACATATATATAATTTGTTTCCTATGTGGATGGTTTTGTCAATTTGAGATAATTTTGTTAATTTGTAATTTAATTAAGGATAAATTGGCCAACTTATTTAATTTTTTTTTTATTTTCAATGAAGAGTGAATAAAAAAAGGGTAATTATAGTGAAATGAATTAATGTTTAGGGATATATTTAAATATAGTATCAACACCTTGGAGGTTATAAAAAAAAGTAATCAATCTTATACAGAGTAGTACAAATAAGGTGTTAACATTTTAAATGGTTAAAAATAAGAGACTAACAACTTAAGTAAGTGACAATGAACACAAGAAAGGGATCCTTTATTTGCATTACTTTATATAACGCTAATCTTCTTCTTCTTCTTCTTCTTTTTTTTTCACGATCATTTTAAATGTTAATATCTTACTTGCATCACTTTGTATAACTAAGATTCCTTTCCTAATCACTTAAAACGTTAACAACTTATTTGAAATTGATTCCTTCTAGTTACCTCTCCATTTAATTTAAGGTATAGTTACCTTTTGATTTCAATTAACTAAAATGTATGTACTTACCTTTCACCAAGTTTAAGGTCAAAAGCATTGCTATCTATCATTCATTGAGTATTAAAATTGTGGATGCATCACCCCTTGGAAAGAGTAACTCTAATGAACTACATAAGCCTCAATGATAGTAGATGTTATATAAAATAAAATAATTTATAAAGAAGGTGAAGTAGATGCCATATGTTATTTCATGAGAGGTAAAATAGTCTTTCACTATGAAGATACATATAGTGACATTTGCCAATACCTAATCTTGGTGCCTCTTCATCTATAGAAGTTATATATGATCCTCCAAACCTAGAAGTTGTCTTCTTTCTTATCCATTATCAAACCTAGAAGGTTTTATTCCATAATTCGCACTTTCCGGTGTCAAGGTGTTTATGTTTGGAAAAAAGCCCTAATCTTTGGCTGCTTAAAGTGATTGTTGTTTGCGAAAGAAGAGGAGAAAGTCGTTTTATTTTAGAGAACGTGATTTTAATGATGTTTATACATTAATAAGATATTTTTGGAGTTGTTTCTGAATTAAAAATCAAGAAAAAGGTTTTCTTTTGAATTTTTTTACGTTTTGGATCGAAAAAAGGTACGTACATGAGTCATGACCGTGACACCTATTGTGATGTCCTCGGATGTGGTGAATTCAAGCCAATTATGGCACTGATGAAAGTCGTGATGGCTGTCACTACCCCTATCACGACCGTGATGGAGGCCGTGATGGCAGTTACCCTGTAACGGGCGTGACAAAAGGTATATCATGTTATCTTTCCTTCCCAAGGCTATCATGCCCTCTATCATAGGAGTGACTAAATAGGAGGAATTGTGTAATCTTCTTTTAAATCTTGTTTTGATCTTCCTTAATACCTTAATCCTTGGTTTAATATCTAATACTCCTAAATCTAAATAGTAAAGCATATCTAGGCCTAAAGTAGATGTAGTTCTTGATAGTTTAGGAGTTTAAATGACATTAGAAATAATTTCTTTCTTTTGAAAACAAGTTTTGAGTTAGTTTTGCTATATGTGATTAGGTGTTTCTAGTAGAATTGAGTTATCTAATCCATATGTTGAACCAGGTACATCATTACCTTGTTTGATGATTATGCTTGTTAGGTAGAACATGTAATTGGATTAATTAATATTTGACTATAATTGTTTATTGCTTATATTTAGCTGGGTCTAGTGGACCGGGAGTACTGGTGTACTAGGACAACGCTTTGATGATCTGTGTGTAGCGTTGTCCTCAGTGGAGTTGTACACAGAGATGATTCTAGTAGTTTAGGAGTGGTACGAGTATAGTACCCAGAGTGTGTGGAGAGTACCCAACACTAGTAATATATATATATATATATATATAAGTATCCAAGTATATATGTATCTGTGTTTATGGAGTCATGAGTTACTCTAGGTTTAGGACTAGTTGCAAATAGTTCTAAACTATGTTGGTTGTTCGGCGAATTAAAGATAATAACTTGTCTACTTTGATTATGGGGAGGATGTTAGCTGTGATGATTATGGAACAGATTACTAGACGGATCAGGTGTTAGATTGAAATTTGTTAAAACCGAGAAACTCAAATTAATTGCTATGGTTTAGATTATGTTGTAAAATGATTTCATTGGTTTTTATTAGGTTAGAAATATATTGGCATATGGTTTTATGCCAATTGGTTTTAGGGAGTATTTCTGTTGAATCTATGATATTTTAAAAAAATGACGTTATTATTTATGGAGTTTTCTAATTATTGGAGCTTGGATTTAATACTAGATTTAATTGTGGATTAATAGCAGGTTTTGAGCCTTTGTGTGTCTAATCTAATATGGACAAGAGGCGGGTTGTAAATGTTCCTAAATTTAGGGTGTTACAGTAGATTAGAAGTTTATATGGACATAATAATGTGAAAATGACCCAGAGATCTTGTAAAGACGTATTTACTGGTAGATATTAATTGACGGTGAACTTGTCATCACTTGATTTTATTTTTGATTGGCAACCTTCATCCTTTGGGGTGGTCTTCCTAGTTGAATTGCATATAGTCTCCATTGTTTGAGCATGAAAGGTGTCCGTAAATACTGACTTCTCTTATGCTCTAAGGTATATTGTATGAATTTCTCCATAAAAGATGACGCAATCTATACTTGTTTGTCATCGTAATCCTTCCATACAATATAAATAATCAATGGAAAATAGAATAGTAACATAGTGAGATAATGGGTTATGTGATATGCCTTTAATAGGTTGTGACACTTGCTATGCTTTCTTTTTTAAATACCTTTGCCTTGTTTAAAATGGACTTTTGGTAGAGTATCACAAGAAATATAGACAATTTTGGCATTTTTATTGAATGGTAAACCTTCTTCAATAGATTTCTTACAACATTGCACCTAGCACATGACTCAACAAGATCAGTGGAGATTAATCCTTTAATTGTGGAATTACAGTTGTCGAATATTCTCTCGGCAATTCTTTACTTTGCGCATCATCTCTCTAAACATTTTAACAATTTCATAAAACATCTTTCATCATCCTTCATGTGATATAGAAAGGGAATATTTCAGAGGTACTGCAATTGTGATATTCCTCATATATAAGGTAGTAAAACTTTAATCATCGAGACACTTTTGGCATAATTGCTTGGAGTTTATCAGACCTTTAAAGTTAAGCATGGTCAATGGGAAACACTCCCAGGATGGGTAACCTCTTGAGAAATAGCTAGCATCAAGAGCAAAAATATATAACATTTTGCTAAAGCATACAATACCTCAGTGAACAAAGTTCTGAATCATTGCATGTGGTATCAAAAGCAATTTACCAGCTGGAAGTAAGGGAGCTAAGTGATGAATAAGGTAAAGTACCTCAGAGTGGGGGCACCTCTTAAGCTTGTATAGAGCACTTCTGGCGTCGTCTCTACTTGCTGTGATTCAAAACTTGTGTAACGAAACTAATGAGGATGTCAGTTTTATAGGTGGAGGAAAACGTGATATCCCTTAAATATAAGATGGTGGAACTTTAATCATCGAGACATATTTTAGTGTAATGACTTGAAGTTCATCAAAAATCTAAAGTTAAACATACTCAGTGGGGAGTACTCTCAAGATAGGTAACCTCCTAGGAAACAGCTAGCACCAAGAATAAAACCATATGACATTTTGCTAAAGTAGATAATTTCTCAATAAACGGGGAAAGCAAAATAATTTCTCAATAAACGGGGTTATGGGTTGTTACAACAACATTTTAACTAGGGAAAAATAGAAAAGCAAAGATAAAACACAATTGAGTGCATTTGCTATACCATTTTACATGGCATGACTACCTGTTTCCTCTTAGTATGCGTCATCTTCCTATCTTCAAGGTGGAAAAGGTGTTGAAGCAATAGTAATGTTGTATGCTCCTCTAAACTTCTTAGTACAAAATAGCTACAAATGGGAATGAAAAATAATAAAAGAAGGAACATTTCATTCAATGAAAACTTCATTGGCCTCGTTTCATAAATTAATTACACTTAGGAAGGACTTGAAGAAATGTGACATATGTGCTCATGTATTTCCATTTGCAAAGTCTAAAATTGTGGATTCCTTGACAATGCCCATCCATCTTCCCCCAGTTAAGGTTTATGAACTTCCCAATGTTAATTACTATGTGGATGTTTTTGCACTTGATGCAACTACTTGAAGATGGACAAAGGAAGGTTGCAACCATATATAATGTGAAAGGTTCCTTGCAATCATCCAGTGATGGATCCTCACAAGCTAGTAATAATTTCTCAAAACTTATCACTATTGTTGCATTATATCTCTAGAATGTAATGTGTTGAAGCAGAAAGTTTATTTTGATGAGGAAATGCATTACTCAATTACGTAAGTAATGTAAAAAAGTTACTCTTAATTAGCATAAGGTATTTGTTTTTGTGATGAACTTTTGTTTGCAATAAACATTTGTTTTTTTTTTTTTTTATATTTGCTTGGAGTTTGTAGGATCTTCTTACACTGTAACTAGTGTTTAGAGGTCAGGGTACGACATTTGGATGCTAGTATGATCAAAAGACGTGATCATGTGACTACAGCTAGCGTTTGAACCCTAGAGGTTAGCGTTCAGATAGTAGCTACATCTCACATGACCAGAATGTTCTGACTATGTGCAAATTATTTAAGATTCAAATGCCAAGGCATGGCATATGGATGGTAGGTGTGCTTTTTGCAAGAAAAGTGCGAACAATAGGAAGATCAAGTAAAGATAGCTACATTTTTCCTGGTGGCATCTAAACATTAGTGGATCACGTAAGAACATTAGCTTCTTAAAAACTAGTCATTTAAGTATTTAATGCAAAGGCAAAAATGGGAGAAATATGTGGATAACCAAATTTCTTGAAGATCTTGTAAATATGGATTGTTGGGAAAATTTTACGAAGTTTGATGAGCTATTTTGTTGCAAACTATATATTTATATCTATCTTTTTATTCAATATGCCATTGTACATGAATTTTCCATTTTCTTGTGGGGGAGAAAAGTAGTGTCATTGAATTGTACATAAGTTTGTGTGAATTGTGAAAATGCAAGTTATGCCATTAAAATGTAATTGTGTGTTGTAATAAGAGACATCTTGAGTGGTAATTAGCATTTATTGATGATTAATGAAGTATGGTGTGAAGTCTTTGATTAAGGGATTTGACAATTGGGGAGGGTAAGGGTATTTCAGACTCTATGTCAAATCCAAGTTTGCTTTCTCTTCCTTATCCCCTTAATAATAATAATAATAATAATAATAATAATAATAATAATTATTATTATTACTACTACTACTACTACTACTACTACTACTACTACTACTACTACTACTACTACAAAACTTGACTTATGTTTTAACTAATTCGCAAACATATGATCTATGTTATCTTTTTTGATAATTAGGTGACCTAAGTTTCATACAAAAATGTCAATATTATTTAATAATTTTAAAATGATACGTGCCAATATTTTATTGGTCATAAAAGTTAATTTTACATTTTTTTCAATTTTCTTGTGTTCAAAAAAATATTTTTTTAATATTTTATTTATTTAATTTTTATTTAGAATTTTTTTATTACATTAATTTTTTTAGACCAATAAAAGTCTAACACATTCTCTCCAATAGTAATTAATAATATTGACATTTTTTTTATAAAACTTGGGTCACTTAATTGTAAAAAAAAAAAAAAAAAAAAAAACACAAGTCATGTATTTGCAAATTAGTCAAAACATGGGTCATGTTTTTGTAATCAACTATTATTATTATTATTATTGAATTACATCATTCGGGAATTAGTAAAAGAGATAAAATTAGCTCTATACTCAATTTACACCTCTATTGAGTTTAGCTTAGTAGTGTTTCTTTACAGTATACCTTGCCTTAATATTACTATAATACTCATCATAGTCATAGTTGTCCTTACGTGCTCTTAACCCTAAGATCTGTTGGGCATTAGCATCGGTGATTCTAAACTTTGCATCACCAACAACTATTACTTGTCCATCGACATCAAAATCTTTTATAAAGTATCACAATGGATTGAATTGATTTGCTTCATTTTTACACTTTAAATGCCTCTTAACCTACAGTACATAGCTTCTCAGCACTTAGCTTATTGATAGATAGGTTGTGAAGCATCGACATTGTTATCAGCTTCCTTATTGCGTATCATGATCTAGGTAAAACCTATAGTCACTAGCATAGTTAAGCACTCTATTATAAAAGGCAAAATAAGTGTATGTTGTTAAGCACCAAAATGTTAATAATAATTCCCTTCTAATGTATAAATCAATCCTTCTCATGGTGCTGAGCACTCATATGTTAATAACAATTCCCTTCCAATATACCCATCAATCCTTATGATGGTGCTAAAAAATGAAGTAGTCACTCTATCTTATACGAATGCACACAAATCTTGAGAAGGATGCTTTTATGGAGTACTATAACTAATATTGGGAAAAAAATCATTTACACTTAATTTATAAGGTATACTTTAGGTCCATATGCATACCTTAACATCACATTTTTGCAATGTTCTTTTGAATCCTTTAGACATAATGAACAAAACCTATGTGTTGTTGAACATAATAATGAAATGTTCGGATAAAATAGAAAATGGAATACTATAATATGCAGTTTATGGGTCTGTTGTTATTTATTATAATATAAATCAGCCTATTGCTTGTGGCCTATATAAAGAAATAATATAGTAAAACGAGAAAATAAAGGTAGTTATTGCAATGCAAATGTGTAGAAAGTCTAACACAAATGTATCAATTAGATTTTCTCTTCAACATGAACCTTGAGTGCCGGTCATGCCTCACACATGCCTATTTTATTTATAATCCCTACTCTTTTGATGTAGGTATGTAATACAAGGATTCTCAACTTGTCTACCACAACTTCATGACCCTAATCTCTTTATTTATGGTTTAAGTCCTCCAAAAACCATATACCTTATACATATGCAAGATAGCACACCACTAACGAAAAAAAAAAAAAGGCAAACAAAGAAGGGAAAAGCACTTATGTTATATTGAAGGTTCATGCAAGCCTAATTATAGAATCTAAAGAAGCTATGCCATCAGAATGCTTCATATGGAACTGTATAATTGCAAACGGAGGATGACAAGAAGCAAAGGTAAGGCAGGAATGGGAATGTACCTTCATTATGTTGTGTTTATATGACTCAACAATAGCAGCAAGTGCATTAAGGATCATATATGTTGCTTTGGACCTTTTTTTTTTAACTTGAGTGTAGGATGTTTATAGCTTCTTTCGCAAGTTTCATGAATAGGAAATAAATTTCCTACCTTATTATCTTGCCTAATTAAGGGGGTATGGGCTTAGGGCTCATCTACGTGATGCCCAAATGTTGGATTTTAGCAAGCCAAAACATTGTAACCAAATTTCCATCCTTTCTATCTCTTACCTAGTTAAGGAAATTGAACAAACATATAATAGGTAGTTGCTAGTGATGTGTCTTAGGCCATATGGAATCTATGTCATCTGAATGTTTATTATCATTATAATATATATGCCATTTTCTTTATCAAAGTAGTTATTGGCCTTTTACTTTGATAAAGTATTATTCCTTGAATAAATTAGTTATTCCTTATGTCATTAAAGTATGTAACTTGCTTAAGACTATTATGTTGGCTGGATGATGATCATGTTTTACTTATCATGGATATGAGATATCAATTCAGCACATGAATACATGTAAGAGTACATTGTATTGGATTGACCAAATATGATTGTTGGTCCCGAAAGAATAACCAAGAGGGGGGGTGAATTGGTTATTTAATAATATTTATCTTTTTAAAATTCAACCAAATTCACTTTGCTTAGTTACTCAAATTAAATGGCTTCTAAAACTCTATTTTAAATATATTGATAAATTTCGAATAATATCAGACAAGATCAATGTTCGCAAATAAAAAATATGTTAATAAAAATTTATTTTGCTCCCAGTTACTCTTTGACTGATCTTCTGAGTTCAATGTTCAGTAGAACATAAATTTCCAGTTACTCTCTGACTGATCTTCTGAGTTTATAATACAGCAAGAATAAACAATAAAATATGCACGAAATTAAAAAGATAAGGTAGAAAAGAGATTGCAAGATCGATTTATAGAGGTTCCGCCTCAAGCGTCAATCCTCTCTTCCAGCTCCAAGCCGGGGACCCGGTATTCCACACCGGTATGTTCCACTATATCCAAAAGAAATGAGAATACAAGCTTGTTCTTCAACAAAGAACTTCAAACACTCTGCTCAGCCTATCTAGCTTCACTCAAGCTATTTACTGATCTACAGAGACTAAATGTAACTGTCACTTCTACACAAATCTCATTCAAGATATACAATGCTTTGAAACAAAAGAATAAACGTTTCTAAAATTTCAGCTCAAAGAAAATTCCGAATGACAATAATTTTGCAAGAGATTCTCAAAGGCTTTTGATTATTCTCGTCTTTTTCACACACTCTGTCTTCATGTCTTCGAGATATTTAAATTTAAAATTCTCCTTCTTCTTCGGTTGAAAACGGTTAGTGAATTCGAATTCAAAATAATTGGATAGATGATAATCTCCAGTAGTTCCTGATTTTGTGCTTGATATACTTCTGTGATTATCCAAATCTTATCTTGCTGTTGATAACGTTGATGTTTATCCATATCTTTGTTTGACCGTCTTGAAGATAGACTTTCTCGTGAAATATCTTCTAAATCCCAAAAGAATAGGATAGAATCTTTCCTTCTTGATCTGACTGTCAAACTTGATAACAAAACGAATTCTGTAATATCATTGAATATAAACCCAAGCCATAAATATCAGACATAATCTGATCTTTAATTAATTTAATTTTTCTTTCATGAGCTCTTGAGTTTTTATACGTTGATTAAAAAAAAATTCGAATCCCCTTGGATATAATAACCAACTTTGTGGAACATTTGAATGTATTACCCAAATACACTCAACTTTGGAGCTAGGTCTTCAAAATAATGAAATAATTTTGAAAGATTCGAACTGTGATCTTTTTGTGCGAATTCTGTTCTTGTTCCCAGTTTACCTTCTGAGTTACCTTCTGAGTAGTTTTGTCTTGTCGCTCAGCCGTTTCACTCTCTGAGTTTCCTTCTGAATACTTTTGTCTTTCTATTTTGTCTCTGAACTACTTTCTGATTTATCTTTAAATTTTCATAACTTCTTGCTTAGTTCTTGAAAACTCTTACTTCACTTATCACATTAAATTGAGATTTCTGCATACTCAATAAATTCATTAGTAATACTTAATCTTTTTGTTATCATCAAAACATCAAAAGAGAAATACTAACAATGATAATACTATATGAATCAATGCAATAAGTATTTCTCATTAACAGTGTTGTTTTAATCCTTAGAACTGAAATCACCATAGATTCCAACATGAGAAATATTGTGTTTTGACTTAATCAAACGTTATCTTTAATCGGATAAGTATAAAGGTTGAAGTTATGCATAATATAAATCATGTAGAGGAAGTTGAGTGATTAAGATGGGATTTGTTCCTCTCATTAATTTGAGCGAGATATCTTTTGGGCCTCTTGATGAGTAAGACTGAGAAATGCATGGCCATGCTTGAATGAGTTGATAAGGAGTTATCAACATCATTTGTATAAGTCAGTCGTACTCTGGAATCAAGAAATATGTGATTAAACAATATAAGAGTGTATTGATCCACACCTTATGTTTAATCATAAGATATCATATAACAAAAGGATTAAATAACTGATTGTTAATAGGTAAAGTCGGATCACTGATCTTCACTTAATTTGGGTAGGCATAATGTCTTGCTAGTGACCAATTATGTCTTGTAGGTCTAAAATGTATTTTAGGGCTACTGCCAACATTAAGTTAACCTACATGGTCACACACAAAGAATGAATTAATCGGATCATGAGTTATTATAGATAACTATATTGGGAATTAACTGAGCATTTATTAATCTTAATTGGATTAATATTAATAAATATTCAATTTCCAAATTAAATTTGTCATTTATAAGGTCAACATGAAACCCTAATATGATTAGGGGTAAAATCGTCCATGATGATTTTATCTTATAAATAGGAGGTGATGGTCACCTCTAGGGTTTTATATAGACGCTTGGCATCATATTAGAAATTACAAAGAAACTCTGTAACCTAAAGAGAGAGAAACCCTTTTGAGAGAAATTCCTAAAATTAAGAAGTGTTCTTATGTGCTAGCACACACACTATAGATCTGATTGGAAATTCATTCATGTGGATACAGTAAAGGGTGTTCGCGTTTGCAACATCTCAGATCCGAATTTCCAGAATTTTAAAGCATCAAAAAGGTAATTTTATCAACTCTAATTTGATTGAATCGCATGGAACCGTCATTGGGGATTTAGGATTCGTATTTTTATGAAAAATAAAAATATATTTCCGTTGCATTTTGATCCCTAAATTCCCAATAGTAGTTCCACAAACTAATAAAGAATAATACAATATAGGTAAAGGCTGTGTGAGGATGCTTCTCTACTTGTTCTCAAATTTTGACTCAATGCTGCATAATCTTTCAAATCTTTAGCATTTTAAAATTGGTAGGCCTTAGGCTTAATAATCCATGGATTTTTTGTTCCTTTAATAGTCAAATAAAAATCAAACTAGTTATTCAATTTTTTGTTCTTTCTTTTCCCCATGTATTTAGTTGATAGAGCCTTCCAACAAACAATTTTCAATTTCAGGCTATTTCAAAAAAACTCTTATGATCCTTGGGCAAATGTTCCATTTTAAATAAGTTAGGAGTTCCTCCAATGTTTGGATGTAAACCCATCTACGAGAGTATGCTCTAAGCTAAAGTAAAGGTATCAACTTGGAAAGGCACAAGAACCTAGTGTTGAAAAGCATTTGCTTATTTTATGAATTCTTTAGACAGTTGAATGTTGACTCTATCAAGAAAGGTACTCGATTTGGTTGAATTGTATATTAGCTTGGCTAGGCTTGAAGAGGACATTGAGCTACTATTGAAAAGCATTCGCTTCTCTCTAGAGTTCCCTGGTTGTTTAGATTGAAGAGTCCCCTAATAAAGATATCTTATTTAACTGAACTATGCATTAGTTTAGCTAGACTTGATGAGACTCCTAGCTATGTTTGCTAGGGCATATCTAGAGCCCAATTTTCCCTTGGTGAGGGGAAATCAATTGAGAGTCCTTAGGCTTAGGAGTAGGCTAAGAGCTAAGGTCATCAAGAGTCCACAAGCCGTGTAAGGTGATATATGGATTTGATTATATTTGAGGGAGGAATTGGCTAAGCTTAAAAAGACAAGAAATTGAAGATTTTTTTTATTCATTATAGTATGAATATTATATAATGAATTGATTTATTTACTCCAAACACAATTGAAGATTGTATTCTTAAACTGTATGCCCTACTTCACAAGCAACATTGCTTCTACACCACATGTGTGCTAATGGTGGTTCCATTAATTGAGGACATCATGAAAGGTATGCTCAATTTTTTGCTGTTGTTGTTGTTGTTGTCTTCCTTTGAGTAACCTTCTTTAGTTCATCATCTTTAAAGAGGTAGGTCTATGCGGTTCTCTAGGTTCCGATATATTCTTGAATGTAATTGCAATACATGATGTTTTTGAGAGCATTTTTGAGTTGGTAGCATTCATTGATATTATGACCAAGGTTTTTATAGTAGTCTTAATACTTGCTGGAGTCATGGCAATTTGAGTTCTCGCCTTCATTTTTGAAGGTCGAGGTAGGATGCCTTGGTGGTGAACTTCCACGAAAAATTCTCCCATTGACTTGTTAAAAGGAGTGTCAATATATACTATAAGAAAATTGATCTTTAAAGATGGAAATTCTGTGATAGAAAATTGATAAGAGAAATTATATTGCAACAAATAGAATTGGTAATGATAATTTGTGCGATAAGGACATAATTGTGTCTTTAAAAACTCAGTTTTCTTATGATGATATGTGGGAAAAGGACTTATAGGTCCTCCCATTTCTTGAGGAGGCAGATTGATCTTTAGTTAGGCTAAAGTAATCTTTTACTAAGCCTGTTTCTCTATTCCATCCATGTCCTCCTATGGTCTAAACCTCTACTAACTTACTTTTGCTCTCACTCATATTTTATCCTGGATAATATGCTTCTCGGCCTTCTCTTAGAGCTAGTTGAAGCTATTAGACTTGCTTTCAATAGGGACCTGAAAATTTTCCTTGGTAATTCTACTCCTAGAGTGGTAGCATCCAAGGTGAACGCCTACTTAGGTTAGGGATCTAAGGAGCTACCTTAAAGAAGCATGCCAAATGGTCTCTTAATGGCTTATATAGCATTTGCTTGTTAAGGTAAAGAGATGAGGTATCCTTTCTTAGTGGCTTGCTAGCCATGAAATGTAGTTTGAATAAATTGACAAATTCATCAAAATAAGAAAAGGAGCCTGCTAGTAGCTGATTATACAAGTTTGAGTAGCTTTACATAAGGTACTTAGGAAGGCTTTATAAAGAATGGCCTTGTTAAATGTCTAAGCAAGGAAGCTAAAGGCCAGACTTCATCTAAAAGGGCTGGACGAACGGGGATATACTAAGTGAAGACTTGGTGAATGAGCTACTCTTCTTGCTCTCCTATAAGTCGAAGAGCTTCCTAGTGACATCATCAAGATTGCCAATGCCCATCTTTTTGATGGGGTGCTTCCTCCTAAATATAGAACGTTTAGCTTGGTCACTTGTGGTGACTCATGCCTAAAAAGTGATAGGCATCTGGATGAGTGACAATTCAACTTTGGGAGGTAGCTGGTTTCCTTTGCTTCAACAAAAGTACATTTGTGGTAATTTGTAGATTGTGCTTGTTCATCTCCTGCATGTAGTGGTGATGGAATTCTCTTGTGATTGGATAAGTTTGTGGAGTAGTTATCCGTGTACAACACACCATTCACTTACTCAAGTTCTACTAATTGAGTTTGAAATATTTTTATTTTGCTCTATGACTTCTTGATTTTGTCTCTTTATTTCTTCATTTTGTACCACTGGGTTATATGACAAATTCTTTAGATCCATAGAGCGTTATGGGTCAATGACAATTGACAAGATTGGAGGTACTTGCTGGTTAACTAACAATCTGTGCATTGCTTTGAATGACACTCTTGGTTTTAGATGATCTTGCCAATGTGATTGGTGATTATCAAATCAAATTGTTGGCTTAATTCATTCCCACAAATGATGCTAAATATACGCCTTAGTATTTTACTAATAAAAACTTGACCTTTTGTGGTTTGGAAATGATAGTTTTTAGCCTATAAAACAAAGAACTCATAAGTGGACAAAAATTAATTAGTGGCAGGAAATGAATTTGACGGGGTAATGGAAAAAATAAAGCTCGTGCAGATGAGTTATCATTGATTCCAAGATTGTTCACCTGGCACAAAGTCGATTTTACAGGTTAAAGTTCTGCTGAATCAGTCAGGGAGTGATTGTACTGTTATCGAATGGGGCAGCTTGGTCTAACTCTGTGTTATCAGGGTCTATGAGATGGTGGATATGGATAAATAGTTGATGCAGCAGAAGAGATAACATTTCAATCAGTAGAGGAGATAGCACTTTGGTATTTGGAGAAGTGGTGTCACACCCCAACAGGTACCCTAAACTTGATAGCTCGTCGTACACAATATTAAAACTTGAGAATAACCACCTTAGTCACTCAGAAGTTTTCATATTGGTACAAGGCATACATTCATAACAAAGGGAGACCGGTAGAGTTATGCATTTTAAGATAATGGCAACGAAACATTCAAGCAATACGACTATGATTCATCAAAATAAAAGGTCTTACAACTTCTACAGGGCATTCCCCTGATAAATCTCTATAATAACATAGTCTTACTAAGACAAATAACTAAAACTAGAAGATTTTAGAGGAAATCTAATCTAAGTCTTCAAATAGAATTCCTCCAGAAGCTTCCCAAAAGCATAGGTTCTACCCGGACGGTCAAGGTGGTTTTGGGTACAAAACAATGATCCTGCAATATCAGAATCTATTTAGGAGTAAGCGTAACTATCTTAGTAAGATAATCTTTATGCAAAAGCATTCATAACAACTAGCTTAGTAAGATAATCTTTATGCAAAAGCATTCATAACAAACATTCAAACAAGTCCATTAAACAAGCATATGAAATGCAAACAATCATATGATCCAACAATACATACGACTATCCGATTTCGTATGTTGAATGAATTCACCCATCCATTGTGAGTTAGGGAATGCTTTGAATGGGTCATAATCGACCTTGTTGAAATTTGCACGCATCTTGGGGTTCTAATCAACCGTACTACTAGTCCCCTGGCTTTCCTTATCCAAAGTGATCGATCTGGCTCAGCTACACCATGGGGCCGTATTCTCGAACGTCCTAATTCATCAAGATGTAGCAACTTACCTTTCCGGTCCCATGCTGAGGAGTAGTAGCAAATTCGAAGATGATATTCTAAGTGATATGCATGAGCAATTTAGTTTTAAGGGATTTCCAATCCGACATTAATTCATTTAAGGCGATCAATCAATATTTGCATACACAACGATATATATAGAGACAATTTATATTAATCAACCACTTAAGCTCTGATATACTTATCGTTTATTAATCACATATAACGAATCACAAACATAGCTCTTATGGTAACTCGCATGCATATCAATTTTTATCTTTTTCCTAACATCTAGTGCTCTATTCTACAAACATATACGCAAATATATAAAACGTAAATGAGAACTCATTTGACCATGGTGATCCCTATCAATCAAAGTAATCTTCGGGAAAGAGAAGGTCCTGGTCTTCGTCACCTAAACAAAAGAAATACTCAAAATGAGTATTTTATCCAATATCTACTTAAAATATCTATTTCTATTTTATTATTTTCGTCAAAATTCGATTTTAAGGAAATTCCAACTTAAAATGGCCATAACTTGCTCATTTTAACTCGGAATTTTGCATATAATATGTCGTTTTCTATTTACTCGAAAAGATTTATCTATCCCTTAGGTTATTTTTATCATAAAAGGTTATTTAGGCCTTAGAACAATAGGGTACAGATTCACCACGAATTTCCCAACCTTTGAAAACACAATTTCCCAAACTTTTCTTCTTTGAAAAATCCTTAAACAAATATATAGATATGTATGTGGTTGAAAAATCTTTTCGATACATAAAGAGACCCATATTTTATGCAAGACCTCATTTGTCACGCCCCGAGGGGTACCGTAAACGTGGCAGTCCGACGTACACAATACTAAAGCCTAGGAATGACTACCTTAGTCACGCAAAGGCTTCCATATCATGTACAAGGCGTACATCACAACCAACGGAACGTATCGGAGTTGCGCAATTTATATTGATAATAAATAAATAACAAGGCAAAGAGACTACTTATCATAAAACATACATATTTCATTTCAATTCTTAGGGGCATATCCCTCTATTATCTTCAAATAAATATACATCACTAATCATATATTACATATAAAGAACCTTACAAAATTACTTCATCTTATGATTCCATTTCCTTCATAGAAGCTTAATCATCCTTTCATGACTTCCTTAATGTCATGATCCTCAATTTAAGCTATGGGTATACCTGTTTCAACAAAATCTATAGGGGTATAAGCTACAACTAGCTTAGTGAGATATTCCTTTTCATTCGCATCATATTTTCAAACAAGTTTATTTATATTTTCACACATATGCTATGCATACAATGCAACAATCACATGATTACGTAGATATATATAGTTATTCGGAAACCATATATAGAACGGATTTACCCTTCCGTATCAAAGGTTAGGGAATCAAGGTTGAAGGTCCTCGACCTTCTACTACTAGTCCCCAGGTCCTCACCCACAGCATTCGGTTGGCTCAGCTCCGAACCTAGAGTAGCTTTCCCTGAGCGATTTGGATTCTCCAAGAAGGAACATGGCCCGTGGCACTGCACGATCATAGCCAATCCAACTCTACGCGTAGGAGTAGCAGCCTTCTGAAATAGATGTGACTCGATGGATGCTATGCGTAAGCGTTTTATTTTTCTTAAGCCAAACCTTATTAAGGTTTATTAGGGGCGATCAATCAATTTAGCAAACAATAAATAGGCATACAAGTAAGTAAACAAAATTATTTAAACAGATAGTTTGAAGTTGTGATATTCTTAATTCTCATTTCACGCATAAATATAAAGTCATGTATATACACATAATCCCGAATTCCCCAAATATATATCCATTTTATTTTTTAGTATACTAATGCTACTACTTTACAAGCACAAGCAAGGTAATGAAATTAGGAGGAATGACTCACTCGTCCATTTTGCGATCTTCTTAGTCGTAGTAATCCTCGGGTAGGGTAATCTCGTATCTTTCGTCACCTAGACAAAAGAAATACCCGGGATAAGTCTTTCATGAAATTTCTATTCTTGGAGATTCTAAACTTTTTTTAAAATCGCGGTAAAATCGTATAAGAGGAAATTCCAACTTAAAATAGCCATAACTTGCTCATTTTAACTTGGAATTCCGCATATAATATACCGTTTTCTACCTATTCGAAAAGATCTATCCATTTCTAAAATTATCTTTGTCATAAAAGGTCATTTGGGTTGTGAAAACGTCAGGTACAGATTTAAAAAGAATTATTTCTAAACTTTTGCAAAATCCATTTTCTAACTCAACCTCATTCAAAAATCCTTTGGTAAACACATAGATATATATATATGTATATATATAATCGATAAATCCTTTGAGCATATAGATAAGCTCTCTTTATATGTAAGATTTCTAACGGTAGTGTCTCAACAATTTATTTCATAAAACAATTCATTTTAAAGTGTTAAAACTTATCTTGATAAATTCCTTTTCAAGTATTTGGAAGAAACTTTATATTTTCATTATAAATGAGTATAATTTTATTTTATTTTCTTCATTCCTTTTTCTAAAACAAGTTAAATTTTCCTTTAACCTTTAGTTTTGCATAAATTTTACTCCTAGTGATTTAAGATCAATTTATCAAAAGTATATTAAGTTGTTGAAAACCTTTTTATAATTTTGTATTTAGGATGGTTTTAGAAATGAGTCTTGTTTTCTTATATTCATTTCTAAAATATAAGCTTTTGCTTTCCAAAACTTGTTCTTTCATTTCTTTTGAAAAGAATCATCTTTATTGATAAAATCCATTATTATTAATCTTACTTTATTTATATTCTTTTGAAAATGAGTTCCTTCTTTTAGAAATTTGAAAATCATTATTTTTCCTAAGTGGTTCATAACTTTATGAGTTGATTTTTATCTTAACTTTGAAAACTAGTTTGTTTCTTAGTTTAGAAAAGAGTTTAAGTCTTAAACTTTCAATATTAACGATTTATTTTTCTTAAAACTTAGATTACCATAAAATACAAAGAAAATATTTATTTCTTATGTTTTCTTGGTAAAACTATATTTGTTATTTAAGAAAACTTGAGAAAACTTGTATTACTCTATTTCTATGTTGTTGATAATAACTTCATGATTTTGTGATAAATCACATAATCGAAAATCTAGCTTTGAGTTCATTTAGTAAAGTAAAATTCTATTTTTAGATTAGTTGAGACATTAACATTATGTAAATGCAAGTATCGTGAGCATATAAAGTAATAAGAACATAAGAAAATACTAGAAACAAATAATAAGCAAGAAAATAAAATATCAAGTATTGGGAACCTTAGCTTCATCAAGGTATCGTGGTCAAGTATTGGAGCCTTAGCTTTATCAAGACATCCCGGGACTAAGAATGGACTAGTCCCGAAAGATTAAAGAAAATAATCAAAAGATTGTTTTGACTTGATATGGACAAGTCTAAAACTAAAAAGACTGGTCTTAATAATAACATGAAATAAATAAATTACATAACTTGAAAGTAAATAAATAACAAATGAGCTTATATGCTCTAAATAAATATTTATACATAATATACATAATACTATATATATAAGTTAGATTAGAAACAAATAATAATAACAACATAATAAAATAGGAAGTTTATGTACAAGAACAAAACTTGAACATGTTGTTACTTTTACTACTCATATGAGTTTCAAAACAACACCATAGTCATATTAAGTTACATGACATGAGTGAATAACAGTTGGAAGAAATATTTACCTAAAGTGTGTAAGTGGTATGAAGATGGTAGATGAAATGGATATTATGGGAGTAGTGATATGTGGTAGAAGGTTTATGTATAAGGAATGAGTTTTGTGGAAAATTGGTTTAAGAGAGTTTTTTTTTTTTCTTTTTTTGTAGAGAGAATTCTTGATCGGAAGATTTGTGGAGAGATTTTGAGAGAGTTTAGGTAAAATGAATTGTGTGAAAGAATGAAAGAGGAATGGGATATTTATAGAATTTTTGGAGTGAATTTTTAATGTAATTAAATAAATTGAAAAAGAAAAATAATTTGTTGGAAGAGAGAGAGGAGGCGCTGGCCATAGGGGTGTAGAGGGGGAGTGAGTTGATTTTTGAGTGAATTTTGTAAGAAAATAATTAATATGTAAGGTATGATTTGATATAAGATGTATTGGAAATATAAAAAGTAAGAAAATAGGCATGTAGGTAGTAAGAAATAGGTGTAAGAAAAAGTAGAGATAGTGAAATAGTAATGAATAGTAGAAAAGTACTATGAATAGTAGACTAGACAATTAAAGTACCGGTAGTAATAAAAATACGCGTAATAATGCGATATCTGTAATTTTTAGCTATCGTAAAATTCTAAAACTGATATTTTTGGAATCCTTATATTTTACGAGTCTATTGGTATAAATGGAATATTTTTAATATTCCAAGCTCCGGGACACGCTTTTCGAGCACTGATCCCGTTTGAGTCCGAAGGACACTCCAAATTCGCGAATATGATATTTTTATGTTACCCTATATTATTACGAACTATTTTAAGCTATTGGCTTAATTTCGTTTTCTAGGGTTTGAAAACACGGATTGCCGGATCTTAAACACTAGGGTTTGTTATAGGCTTTATTGACTTTAGGGTTTCGGTTTGACTTCCGGTTTCGTCGAGATATTCGTAAGATCGTATAATTTTCGAGTTTTGATCGTTTTATATTTTTAGCTCGACATCTATGTTTTATCTTATTTTATTTGTGATTATTTAATAGTTTTTAGTTCTCGGGATCGTTTAACCGAGTCTAGGGTTATGAGTTGACTCAGTTTGACTTTTGGTGAAAATTAAAAATTATGATTCTAAAATTTTACCGAAGGATTTAAGATTTTATCATTTCATTGTTAAGCGGTATTTGGATCTATCGTTTTGATTTACGTTTTAGGAATTGGGTAGATGATTTAATTGGCGTACAGACGTTGATTATACAAGTAGTTGGACTTTATATTTTATTTCAAGGGTTCTCATTTTCTCAAGATTGAGAAAACTCTTTTTTTTATCTTATTTAGAATTAAGTTTTAACTTGATTCAATTTTTAGGGTTTCGTTTTCGGTGTTTTGACTCGGTTTAGAATTGGGTTTTTATCTTGAATCGATTTTTGGGATTTAAATTTTGATATTAGACTTCTAGGATTATTTTTAAGAATTATGAAATTTTCGGGAGTTTACATCATTGGTGTTGTCTTAAAAATTATTTTTTATAAAACAACTTATTTTACAGGTTTGAAAAGTTGGACTTTGAAAATTTTCTCCTTAAATGGTTTTAAAGAAAACTATAATTCCTTGATTCATTATAAATAAGTGTTTTTCTTTTATATTTTATTTCCTAACTCTTTAAAGATAATTTCAACCTTAAAATTTGGTCTTTTAAGTTTCTTACCAATTTTATTTGAAAAGAAAGAATTTCAAAATTTTCTTAAATAGTTGATAATATCTAATTTTTTGAGTTAATCATCTCTATGTTTTCCTATCTCTTAGAAAATGAGTTTACCATTTAGAAACTTACTTTCTTAGGTTGTTGGCAAATTTTTATTTCTCTAAGTGGATTTCTAAACTAGTGAATTGATTTCTATTTTATCTTGAAAACTTATCTATTTCTTAGTTTTTATCATGAAGTGGATAAAAACCCTATAAATAAGTTTTTTATGAAGAATTTTCATAATAAAGAATTATCAACATTAAAGTTTTAAACCAAAATTTCATGTTATTATTTTAAAAAGAGAGTGTGTATCTACTTAGTTAAATTCTTGAAGAAATCCTCTTTGTTGATACCTTAAAGTTTCATGAGGAGCTTGTCTAAGTTTTTGGAAAGAATTATTAAAATAATATTTAAGTCCTTTGATGGAAAAATCCTTGCTAAGTGACAAAAATTTATTTTAGAAAGAGTTTAGTCTCATTTTATTAAAGAAAAACTCCTTCTTCCTTTTTGTTAAGACAAAAATCAATATGTCCATGCATGAATGAGAATATGTAGTTATGAGAAAGATGAATATATCACATAATAAGAGAGAGAGAGATATAAGAAGCAAGTAATCATAATAATAAGGTTAAGTATTGGGAGCCTTGGTTTCATTAAGGCTTCTCAGTCAAGTATTAGGAGCTTTAGCTTCATCCAGGCTTCTTGGGACTAAGAATAGACTGGTCCTAAAGAAAAGAAAAAGAAAAGGAAGAAAAAAAAGAAAAAGAATAATACTAAGAGCATTAATAATAAGATGTTAGGTTAGTAAGCACTTAGGCTCTAAGAAATATATATACATGAATATATATAATAACATATAGAAGTTAGATTAGAGTAATAATAATAACAATAATAAAAATATAACATCGATAAAATAACATAATAACATAAAGAAATTTTGTATATGAACAAGAACAAAACATGAACATATTGTTGCTTTCTTAACACTATGGTCTTAGGAAACACACATTATAGTCATGTAATGTTGCATGACATAAATAAGAAGATGGTTTAAAACTTTTACCTAAGGTAGTGATGGTGTATTTAGAAAATTTCTTAAAGAAAAATGGGTGTTTTATGGAGATGGAAAGGAAGAGAATATTTTGTGAGGGAAATTGTAAAGAGAGAAATTGATAAGTGATTTTGGTAGAGTTTTGTTAAGGTAAGAAAGTGTGGAAAAAGAATGAATAAAGGAAGGGAGGGGCATTTATAGAATTTTGGAGTAGAAATTTGTGTGATTAAAATTAAATGAAAATGAAATAAAAATAGATGGAGAGAGGTAAAGGGGGCATCATCCATGCTTAATGAAGGGGAAGAAATTGATTAATTTTATTATTTTGTAATGAAAATTAATAATGTGTAATGTGTGATGTGAATAAAGTCCTATGGGAAAGGTAAATTGTAAGGAATATGTATGGTAGAGTGTAAGAATAGGTTGTAAGAAAAAGTAGAGATAGCAAAATAGTAATGAATAGTATAAATTGTACTACGGATATTAGACTAGACAATTAAAATACTGATAGTAAAGAAAATACACGTAAGCAAGCTATATGTAATAATTTTAGATATTGAAAAATTCTAAAACTAATATTTTTGAAATCTTTATATTTTTTAAAGTCTAATAGTATTACCGGAATATTTTCACTTTTTTACTTGTCGGGATCCTAATTTTAAAAACTGATCCTGTTCGGGTTTGAAACGATTTAAATTTTGGCGAATCTGATCTTTTTAAGCTTTCTTATATAATTCTAAACTATAATTCAAAATTATCTCAATTTTATTGCTTTTAGGTTTTGCACGCGGAATTGCTAAATCTAGATTCACTACGCGTAACATAGAACTAGGTTGACTTCAGGGTTCCGATTTGACTTCTCGTTTTTAGGGTTTACTTACATTTACTATAAAATCTAAGGGCTTACAAGTGGTCTGGGATGAGACGGAAAAGGAAGAAAAGGCTGCAAGGAGCAAGATTGGAGGTCCAAGCTGCTAGCTTGAACGTATATAAGGATGGGCAAAAAAATCGACTAAACCGTGAAACCAAAATAAAACCACAAAACCACTCTAAAAGATATAGTTAACCAATCCATCGGTTTTGATTTAGGTTAATGGTTTTAAATTTTTTCGGTTTTTGATTTGTAACAGCGAAAAACCGATGGTTAATGGTTAACCACAATATCTATAAATATATAATATTATATATATCAATTTTTCTAAATATAAAAGGCTAAAGAGATGAAGCCCTAATTTAATATTATTAGGCATTGTTCATGGTTCAAATTACTTCCACTACTTGTCTTTTATGATATATATTCTATCCATATGAAAAAGTTTTTTATTTTTAGTTTTTTATATTTTCTTTTAAAAGCTGTTGGTGTTGTGATGGAAAGAAGTAATAAGAAATATGAGCATTTGATTTTTTGGGGGAAGAGCTTGAGAGGGTTTGAAACAATAAATATGATAATTATTTTTAGGTTGCTACTCGTATTGTTCTTACATGAACTAACATAATTTATCCATTACATTTAATATGATTTTTTAATAGCATGTAACTTTTAGAAACAAAATAGTTCCATTTTTTGTGGACCAATTGGAAATATGCTTAACCATAACTTTTGGTTAACCATTATGTTAGATGGTTAAAAACCAAAAACTGAAAATATTAACCAAGAAAAATGGTTAACCGTTAATACGGTTAACCGTTAATAATGGACCGGTTTAAGTTTGACATTTTAAAAAATCGATTATAATGGTTAGGTTCAAAAAATGAGGTCATTGATTGGTTAACTGATCTATGCCCACCCATAGAAGGATGCACAACCGACCTTGACTGTAAGCAGGCCCTACACTGTCGACTTTGGGAGGCAACGCTGCCGACGTTGGGGGATGGGCTGTTGACCTTCATGCCAGCTTAGGATGTTTTCTTAGTTTTCTTCTTTTTTTTCTTGTTTTAATTAAAGGCCGCTAGCTTATATTTAGGCCATTAGCTTATGTCTAGTCGAGAGTTTAAGTAGAAGTTTTGTGATTTAGGGTTTTTATGTAATGCTACATATAGTCCTTAGCTTTGGTTTTGAGTAGACAGTTTTTTTTATGATTTTGTTGAATGAAATTTTGAGAGTGTTTTCTATCTTTATCCTAAATATCAATTCCTTTGTGTAGGATTTCATATTTGATGTCAATTACTTAGGTATTCATAGAATCAATAGGCATTTGAAGATCATAATCCGGTATTCGTGCGCAAATCAACGGTTTGCGATAAACCCTTGATTAATCATCCGCTTCTTACGTTACATTAGTTTTGGCATCAGAGTTGTGTTCGTTCTTTGAGAAGACGCCTCCCAAATGACAAGCCAAACAATGTCGCGTTATAGTGGATGATACCTACGGTCATGATGACTTAAATCAACATATTAGATGGATCGTCGATGAAAGTATAGGTGTTATGGAACATCGATTTAATAGGATAGTTGATCAACTCACTAAGAGGATGGTTGCGATGGTGGGAGATTAGCGTATTGCTAACCCTAGGCGTGAAAGAAACCCTAATCAAGCACTAGGGTATGATGAGGAAAGGATGATTTGCCTTTGTAGATGAAGGGGGTTTGTCTACAGGATTACCACGTGAGCGTGGTAGGGTCCATGTTATGGAGGATGATAAGAGACGATGGGAGGTAGGTATGGGTACTGAGGTTCCTGAGTTTCGGGGAAATCTCCAACTAGAAGAGTTTCTGGATTAGTTGGCAATAGTGGAGGAGTTTCTTGATTTTAAAAATGTTCCTGATGATAAGCGAGTGCAGTGGTGGCGACCCGATTACTGATGGAGCCACTGCATGGTGCAACAGACAAATTAACCCGAGTCAGATTGGGTAAATCAAAGATCGCTTCTGAGAGAAGATAAGAAGCACGTGAGATCAGAATTCCTACCCTACAATTTTCACGCATCATGTATTAAAGACTGTAGAATCTGAAACAGGCAATAGGTCAACTGATGATTATGCTACTAAATTTTTATCCGTTAGTTGCTAGAATGAGATTCATGAGCCTGATGATCAGTTAGTAGCAAGATATGTTGGTGGGTTGAGGGTACAATTACAAGACATGTTGAATTTATCTGATCCTGTTAATGTTCTACTGCTCATCAAAGGCATTTAACTTGAAAAACAACAAAGGAGATCAGCAGTGGATTTATGGTAGTGTTTGATTGCAAGTGGTGTTTGAGATTAATCATGCAGGGTCTGGTGGAAAGTAAAGAAGTTACTAGAAGTATAATGTTGTGGTCTTGTAGTAGTGGCATAAAATGTTTCAAATGTGAGTAGCCATAACAATCAACTTGTAGGAAGGAAGGAAGAAATATTATTTATTGACAATGATGAGACGGATGAAAGGGATATGGTTTTTGAGGCTGAAGGGGATGGGAAGCCTATTTATGATGAGGAATGTGAGGAGGAAGAGTTTTTAGATGGCGATAGCGAGGTAAATCTATTGGCCAAGAGATCATGTTTGACTCCTAGATTTGATGAGAAAAACTAGCTAAGGACTAACATCTTCAAGTCTACTTGTACCATCTTAGGTAATGTTTGTCACTTTATGATAGATTCTGGTAGCTATGAAAATATCATCTCTAGAGAGGCTGTATAAAAATTAGGGGTTCAGACAAAATAGCATCCTAAACCTTATAAACTAGCATGGTTGAAGAAAAGAGGTGGGGTGAGTGTTTCCAAACGTGCCTTAATCATGTTTTCTATTGGCTTCAAATACGAGGATTTAGTGTGGTGTGATGCGGTGATGATGGATGCCTATAACTTGTTATTGGGATGTCCATGGCAATTTGATAGAGGATAACCCATGAAGGAAAGGCTAATACCTACGGTTTCACATTTAAAGGTGTTAAGGTTGTGCTTGTGCCGAATAAAGACACTGATGAAGCTAACCCTGTGAAACAAAATACCAATGCTAATATGTTATCTCTGGCCAAGTTTGAGGAGGAGCTACAGGAGCATTTCATCACTTACACTGCTGATAGTCAAGACAACAAAAATTCAAAAGCGAATTTCATTCACCCTGGGGAGGATGATGCAGCAGAGGAGATAACATTTCAATCAGAAGAGTAGATAACACTTCGGTATTTGGAGAAGTGGCCTAAGACGAGACGAAAAAGGAAGAAAAGGCTTCAAGGAGCAAGATTGGAGGTCCAAGCTGCTAGCTTGGAAGGATGAACAGTCGGCCTTGACTATAAGTCAGCCCTACACCGCCGACTTTGGAAGGCAACGCCGCCAGCATTGGGGGATAGGTCATCGGCCTTCATGCCGGCTTAGGATGTTTTCTTAGTTTTCTTTATTTAGTTTTTTTCTAATTTAATTAAAGACCACCAGCTTATATTGAGGCCGCCAGTTTATGTCTAGTTGAGAGTTTAATTAGGTGTTTTATGATTTAGGGTTTTTATGTAATGCTATATATAGTACTTAGCTTTGGTTTTGAATAGCTAGTTTTTTTATGATTTTGTTGAATGAAATTTTGAGAGTGTTTTCTCTTTTATCCCAAATATCAATTCCTTTGTGTAGGATTTCATATTTGATGTAAATTACCTAGGTATTCATAGAATCAATAGCTATTTGAAAATCATAATCCGGTATTCATGTGCGAATCAAAGTTTGCAATAAACCCTAGATCAATCATTCGCTTCTACACTGCGTCAATAGTTTAACTAATGAAACAAATAGGCTAGTATGGACCTAGACAGCCCATGTTCAATATGACCTATCAACAAATTTCTTATGTCACGTTTGGTATATATAATTGGAATAAAATGGAATGCAATAACATGAAACCAATGGGAGAGTGAAAAACTCATCCTTATGTTTGAAAATGTCATAGAATGGAATTGAATAGAATAGATATATAGTAATATTTTTCAAAAGTGATATTAATAACAAATGTAGATGATAATATGTGGTGGACTAAAATAATAATTAAGTAAGATAGAATAATGAAGACGACATGGAAAATGATTTTGCAAAAAGTGAAATGAAATCTTAAAGTAAAAATTATTGAATCAATAAATCACTATTTGGCTTTTAAATAGGGTAAATAACATTAGATGTATCAACATTTGGAGGTAAGTTCATTTAAGGTATAAACATTTTGAGTAATAAAAAAGGAATCAATTTTTGTAAAACAAATCAAATGAGATATCGATCTTTGCGAAGTTCATTTAAGGTATCAATATTTGTATTAGTTTTCAATTAATTTCCTTAATTTTCAGCAATGGTCAATGATTAATACTTTAGTTGACTCATTTTACGAAATTTTGATTCCTCTTTTTAGCACTTAAAAGGTTGATACCTTAATGGAATAGATCCTTAAAAGTTATACGTTAAATGAATTTTGCAAAAACGTTGATAGCTTAGATGAACTTACCTTAAAATGTTGATATCTTTCGACATAATTTATATTTTAAATATAGTCAAGAAGAATGATAGTGAAATGAGATATCGATTATGAAATTAGAATTTTCTCTCACTTAGGGTTAGGATATTGATGTTTTGATGTATTTATACTTCTTAAAATAAATGGGTAAAT